>JAIFZK010000008.1:17912500-18027500 GCA_027481765.1 Tenualosa thibaudeaui | reverse complement strand
AGCCTAAAAGGTCTGACTTCGTGCCTTTCATTTTCATAGAAATATTTATGGATGTGGAGAAGAACAGCCAGATTAATTTTATTGCTGGCTTGAGTTTCATGGGCCAGATGTGATGTTTACAACGTGACTGTTATCATTCACCAGGCAGGGACGTGCAGTGAGTATTTAATGCTTGTGTGTGTGCATATGTGTTTGTGACTCCCAGTGGTGTTTCTGAAATCTGTCTCTACGGTGTACTGTTGCAGAGACAACCTGTGTCAGCTCCACTAATTTTCAGGGAAGTCCTCAGAATGAGTGCTGAATTTTGATAAACTTGTTTTCAACAAACGCTTAATGGATTAGATAAGCATCACTGGATGTGCTATTTTCATAAATAAATCTGTGTTCTCACTTCATCACCTTTCTGTTTCCTGAGGCTGTGGGTTGTGGTGTTTGTCTGAATCCGGTCTGCTGAAGTAGTTGGCTGCCTGGAAACCACGTCAGCCAATCTGGTGTGAGCAGAGCAGAGTGGCGTGGCGATCAGTTTAGCGGTGAGTTATATCACCGCTGGCGATAATTGGCTGACCTCAGCTGGGAGGAGGGGAGAGATCAGGTGGGAGGTGGAAGCAGTGGGCTTAATGTCAGAGGCAAGACAGGATGAAAGAAGAGGGTGTGTGTATGTGTGTGTGTGTCTGTGTGTGTGTTTGTGTGAGCGTGTGCATGCATGTGTACGTGCATGTGTGTGTGTATGTGTGTGTGTGCGTGACACAGGGGATATTTATATTTGCTGTGAGACTGCTGATATTATTCTTTTCTTGCTCTCTTTGTAAACAAGCTAAGTAATCCAGGGGTTATAAGTCAAATTCAGCCAGCCTTGAAAAGTAAAAAAAAAACAGAAACAGTTAAAAAAACACACCTGAATTTGATTTCAAGGCAGGTAAACAGACCTTAGCCCTTGAAGCTGAAATCATGCCTTGCCATAGCTTGCACTGATAAAGAAAAACCCCTCCCCACCCTACACTCAGCCCTCAGTGGGATCACTCAATGCCCCCACTGATGAACAAGTTTGTCAGAATCTCACAGCCCTTTGGTTGGCAAGTCAAGTGGAAATAAAAGACAAGAAGTGTAAGAGTCACAGAGGGAGAAGGAAGGAGTAGAATGTAAAAAAGAGAGGGAGAGAGAGAGAGTGACAGAGAAAAAAGAGTAAGGTAAAGGAGAGATGGAGAGAGAAAGAAGGAGTGAGAGAGGGGGATAGAGAGAGAAAGAGATAAAAGAGTAAAGGAGAGAGAGCAGTGAGTGAGGGAGAGTAGAAAGTGTGTGTGCCAATCAGCAGCAGTGGCTTGTGATGGTGATATTACCAGAAGTGAAAAGTTCACGTCCCACAGTGGCCACGAGCGCAGAGGCGGTGCCGAGCTCTTAAGCTCCTCACTGCAAACTTGCTGCACGGTTCACATGCATGCACGCACACACACACACACACACTCACACACACACACACTCACACACACACACACACATACATCGCAGTTCATGTCAAGGACTCTTCTCCGCAGACCTCGACAACACTGAGGAGAATTGAGGAGAACCCAGGGGAACCGAGGACTGCAGTAGCATAAGTAGCCAGGAGCCATGACTCCCCACTTTATATTCAAATTGGCGGGTGACATTTCATTTGCGTACCCCGGGGAATGTGAAGGAAAGAAAATCCCTCTTCCTCTTGAGTAAGCTGCTCCAGCAGCCAAACACTGACTTGGAAATGCTGAGGGGACCCTGAATGTGTGGTCATTAAGCATGTTAAGTGAGAAGCCAAGATGTTTTTTTTTTCTTTTTCACAAACTGTTTACCGCTACTGTTACCGTCACCACAGTGGCCATGGCTGCTTATGCATGAGCTGTGGTTGCTCTATGCTTGTGTGTTTTTGTATCATTTATTTTGCATATGCTCTGCTGACATGTTTGTGTGTGCTTAGCAGGCATGTTTATTGAAAGAAAAAAAATCAGGACTGGCCATGACATGAACAAGTGTACTGCATGGTGTAACAAAAACATCTTGTCAGATCTTGTCAGACATTTCTGTACAAAGATACGGCAATATTCTCTCTCTCTCTCTCTCTCTCTCACACACACACGCATGCACGCACACACACACACACACACACACACACACACCAGTAGCCAGTCAAATTGGCAGGCTTTTGTCTGATGCCATACAGGTGGTCCACTTAGGAAAATGCAGGTTGTCCCGCTGTTCTATTTGTGCCCCCCCTAGTTTCCAAGCTAAATTAAAAACAAGAGAAGCCATTATTTATCTCATTTCAGGCAATGTGATTAATTAGCTTGTCTAATGAGGACAGCTGTAGAAATACTAACTGCTGCAGTGGCTAACCATTTGGTTTGCTGTTAAGATGGATGATTTATGATTGAGGGCTTCTTTCACAGGTGCAAATTTTGAGCAAAATGACTTTCAAACTGTTATCTTTTTCTCAGTGTATCTTTTTCTTGTTATTATTTTGAGTGTCTTCCCCGAGGATATCACATACCATAATGATGATGATTTTAAAAAATGACTTTAATAAAACAGCATGTGAGCGGATTCTTCCATTTTTAATTCCAGAGTCTGTTTTCACAGATAATTGGAAGATAATTGGATGCCCCTGTGACAATGGCAAAATGGGAAGACTTACTTTGTAATAAACTTCACTTGAAAATTCACAAACTCACCAAGGCAACTGAGCTTTAACACAGCTTCCTTGGGTAAAGGGGCAGTCAACACACAATCTTAGTATAATCCTGGCTTCACAAACTGGAAACAAAGTGGATGCATCCTATCCTCCAAACATTAACCCAGCACAACTTCCCTGTGAACATTGAATGAAGGAGTGAAATACCTCTCTGGTGTGTTTTATTTAGTCTTGTCGATCTAGTCTAAGATCAATGGAAAATGAAATGTGACGATTTTCTAAACCCATGTCACGGAACTATACTCTCTTCTGGCGTAATAATCAAGGTACAGTGGCTTGGCGTATCCCTTTAAGCTTTTTTGTAAGTAGTAATTAAACACACACACACATACAAATGGACACAAACACGCACACACACACACACACACACACACACACACACTCACAGTACAATGAAGGCGTGAGTAAGAGGTGAAAATGGGTAGCAGTTAGTTCATTATCCCAAATCAACAATCTACTTTAGTGGCTTCTCCCCTCACTCTTTTTCACCCCAGTTGGTAATCATTTGAAATCGCTGCATGGATGCTCAGAGTATTTTTAGCCAGAGTAAATTTGAGCATGGAATAAAGTGCTCCTCCTAATGTGTCTTCCAGGGTGCGACTACAATGGAGGTGCTTTAGAGAGCATTTTGGAGACTTGATTCCAATTATTGGAGGGTGTTTTGAGGTCCTGAAATAGGCTGAAAGTGCTCTGCTTTAAGCTTCTGTAGTGCAGTTCAGACTGCATGCTGTCTATAATTAACTCTTTCAAGACTTGCAAAAATCATAAAAAAATGACTCCTTTACTTTTTCATTCTGCTGTTGGTGAGCTACATATATATCTCAGGGAAAGTATCTGTTTTTCCTTGAAGCCAAATATTTAGGCTACACAAACAGATGTTTGTCATGGTATTTACATATTATTGACTAATTAGCATACATTTGCATAAAATGCATATTCCGGACACTAATTTTAGGTGTCCTTTACAGTTTTAATATTGCATGATATGAAAAAAGTGAAATAGAAGAAAGTTGTACATATCTGCTGTGTCAAATTGTCAAATTTGGTAGCAATTGAATGAAAGTAACCCTCAAAACACCTTCTGAAATAACATACATGATGCAAATTACCATTGTAATGCATTGAAATATTATTGAATATGAATGGTAGTCAAAACTTGATTGTTTATCTTACCCTGTCTTGTCACTGGCCATCGCTTGATAATTAAACTATATACACAGCTTTGCTTCCACTGAATCTCAGTTGCTTTACACTGGTTGCCACCTTGAAATGTAGGGAATTGATGTACTAAGACAAAAGAGTATACCCAACCAGTGGAAGTATTTGTAACAGAATTCAGTATGTAACAATTTGTGTGATTGTCTTAGACCCTCCTTGACATTTTGTGTGTTTTCTTTAGAGAGAAAGAGTAGAACAATTCATTTAGATCATCAGTATGTGTGTGCTGATTTCTCTATAGATGGTCTGGAAAGAGTTAACTGTCTTTAAGACAGGCTAAGTGTGTATATTTGAGTGTTAGTTTTTCTGTTCTTGGTGCCTTCATGAATGTACAGTATGCGCTCCTTACATATGCATCCAAAGTCTAATCAAGGGGTTTGGAAAATGCTTGAGTTGCCCCATCCCCCTCCTATGAGTTGGAATAACTTCACATCCACCTCCAAGGTAGTCTTTAGGTTACAGGCTCGAGAGTTGGAGTTTGCACAGGACTAAGTTATCTGGTTAATCATTGGAATTCCTATTTCCAACACAGGATGCCCTTTGAGTGGAATCGAGAATCGAATTCTGCAATTCACTGGTATTGTATCCCTCTGACATTATCAATTACTCTTATCAATGCTGACACTATTTTCAGGCCATTGTCAATGGGTCTTTCAGATACAAAATTGAAATGGTTAACACAGCTCTATATCATTTTGATTCATTTTGATCTGATTCTAATAAGCTGCTATTGCCACCTTTGTGATATATTCTATATTATTGGCCTATGTGCTGATACTGAAAACCTGTGTAGAATACCTTCTAAACAGTAAGGAATTGATAAGAGAATTGAAAAAGAAAAATCGCAAAAAATAAGCAAAATCGATAATGGCATTGATATTGCTAAAATCATATCAATTCCCTCCCCTAGTCCTGACTCCCTGGTTGACACTGGTCGAATGTTCTTTTAACTCAAGTAGCAAAGTCACTGGTGACTAACAGTGGTGCTAACTGGTGCTAATAGTATGAGGCTTGCGGTGTTAGTGTGGGCACACATTAACACTGCATGGGGACATTTGTGAGGTTGCAAGGTCATGTATGAATGTTGTGTGTGTGTGTGTGTGTGTGTGTGTGTGTCTCCAGTCATGCATAAGGATATAACTATGTCTGCGTGTGGGGGGAGGCTATGCCCCGCCCAGCTGATGTTAAGTAGCAGCAGGCTGTGCTGAGGAGGCACGCTGTGACGAAGCCTGGCGTCAGGGAAGCTTCGCTGGGGAAGAGGGGAACTGCTGGGAAATCACATTAAAAATGCAAATGCTCATTTATCTGCCCCCTACAGTAGATAGTGGCTGAACTCTGATAAAGCCTGCTGCGCTGGCATCATGTGGCTACGCTCATGTGCCGCTGAACAACTTTCCAACTGTGTGTTTGTGTGTGTGTGTGTGTGTGTGTGTGTGTGTGTGTGTGTGTGTGTGTGTGTGTGTGAGTAAGAGTGTGTGTGACTGTGTCTGTGAGTGGGAGTGTATGTTAGAAAGAGAGTTAAGGGGAGAGAGGGACAGAAAGTACATAATTGTGTATGTTTGTGTGTTAGACTGTGTGTGTGTGTGTGTGTGTGTGTGCCCCGGGGTGTGTGTGTGTGTGAACACACAGTACATTTCCCCATGTACTGTGTGTTTGTGTGTTCGCACACACATTGTGTGTGTGTATGTGTTAACTGCAGGAGAGCCCTGACTGATGCTCCTGCTGCTCTGATCCCCTTGGCCAGGTGCCTGATGTGTTGTTGGGTTGGCTGGCCATCCTGCCCTGTGCCACACTGTGGCTGGCCAGCTGACACCGATCTCACACATTGCCTTTCCGTCCACCCATGGTGTAGCACTGACCCAACACTAGCCTACTGCTGACTTATTATTCTTACTTACTTAACCGGAGCGATGCCCAGCACTAGCAGGTCTGACTCCATCAGATGGACACAGCCCTTATCCAGGCCTATCCCATAGCAGAGTAGGAACTAGCAACAGTAAATGTGCCAGTTCAGATTCGGGTATCCTGTTAGTTTAGTTTGGTGCAGATAATCATGGAGCAGGATTGGGTTCCTAACCTGATTACTCTAGTTGTTGCTTCCTCATTTCTCTGTCTCTCTCTCAGACACTCTCTCTCTTTCTCTCTCTCTTTCTCTCTCTCTCTCTCTCTCTCTCTCACACACACACACACACACACACACACACACACTCACAGTAATAAACACAGACAAACTTTGTTGCTCTCTCATTACCATGCACACTATTTTTCTTTTCTGTCTCTCAGACACAAACACACAGTCCCTTGGCTTCTCGCTCATTAATAAACACACATACACTCACACATACACACACACACACACACACACGCTAGCTTAAATGTGTGCATGCACCCACGCACTCATTGCAAATACACATTTTCCCATTCTCCCACACATATACACATACTCTCTTTTTGACTTGTTCCTCACACCCAATTTTTCTGTCTCTCTTTTTCTCCCACCCTCCTGCACACACACACACACACACACACAGAAAGAGAGAGAGAGAGTGTGAAACATAAACACAAACTCATAACTCACTAATTCTGTCTGTCACACACCTACACATGCAAAAACACACACACACACACCCGCTCACACACACACATACACATACAAACAATTTCTGATTTGGCCGGCATTTTACTAAGCCTCCTAATGACTCAGCAAATTTGCCTCCTCGCAGACGGTGGCTGTGCGCCTGAAAGAGCACTGCTGACACATGACCAATGACCAAAGACTAACACCTGCTCTATGATCCCTCCGCCTCCTCCATGCCTCCCTAGCCAATGAATATCATCAACCAGGCTGTTCCCACCTCCCTACTTCCTGCCAGCCAATCACAAATGTTTTGGGGACAGTCCCCATTTTTGGTGGTTTGGTGGTCCCCGATAAAATACAAGAAAACCCACTTAGTTCCTGACTTTTGAAGGTAAACCATTATTTATTTTAATATTGACTGTAGTAATAGAAATGTCCTCAGTTCCCAAGGAAAATTCAGGGAATTCTCCCCGATTTTTGACTCAGAGGTCTGGTCACCTTATCTTACAGTATTAGCTGGAATCACAATGTGATTTTATGTCTGGTATTTTTTTTTTTTTTAATGAATAGCTTTAAACTGTAATGGCTATATCTGATAAGATATTTTGGTGACGGTAGCACTCACAGTGCACTAATTTTCTTAGACTCATGGTATTATGCATAAAAATGCTCAGTAAATACTCAATTTATTGTGAGCTGCAAGGGTGAAAGTAACTAAATATTTATTTATATAAAGCTATATAAGAAAAACTATATGACCTGTAAATCACACTAATGACAATAAGAATATATAAGAAAAACTATATGGCCTGTAAATGACACTAATGACAATAAGAATATATAAGAAAAACTATATGGCCTGTAAATGACACTAGACACTAATGTCAGTAAATACAGTGAGGCATTTGCCACATCAGTTGAAAATACAACAGGAGGAAGGAAATACAACAGGAGGAAGGATCTGTCTACCTTGATTGCCATCATTCACTAACTGAGACTGACCACTAAGCCAGCCAAAGTCTTTTGAAGTCAAAAGCAACCAACACTTTTTCTCCTACAGCAGGTCCCATGCTGGCCAGCCAGAGGCAGATTGGGGACTCAGCCTGTGACCTCTGGCTTGCTTGTAGTGCAGCCATGCTGTGTTAGTTTAGCAACAGTGGACCCACCTACTCTCCATCTGGACCAACTACTCCCGTAGTTGCCAAACAACAGCCATTTACCAGAATAATGGATTGCGCCCAGGCCCACCCAGATTGATAGCTAGCCCATCCAATCAGAGATAAGGTTGACAGACGTTACTTTTTTTCTGAAGATTGTAAAGCTAAACCCACAAGAGAATAAATTTAAAGCTACTGCAAGACAAAATTATAAAATTTATAATCACAGACTAATTTTAACCTCCTCACTGTTCAGAGTTTAGTTTTCTCCTCACCGACCAGTGTTTCAGTTCAGTTGCTTTGTTGTCAGAGAAGGAGGCTCAAAACTGAAAAGTCAAAAAGATCTGACTTACTGCTTTGCAGATATTTTAGAACATGGAATGACTCCCTATTAGAGTCCTCAGGATAATTTCTTTTCAGGATTGAGAACGTTTCTCTTTTATAAAACAAATAAAGGTGCTCGCGGAATGCTCACCAGCCTTGATGGAGGGCTTGAATAAACAAATTTTCATATTTGCCAGAGAAGTTGCGAGACTACAATTATGATGATACTGCTCAACTTGAACACCCTGCATCTAGTAAGGTAGGTCTGTTTGTGCAGAGAGGTCTGAAGTATGCAAATTTGTTTTACATATCCTACAACACATCCATCTTAACTGCAACATGATGCAACAAATGCAAATTTTATTTAGGCTACTGGCCAAAACTTTTATTAATATGATGCAATGTAATAATATACTCTGGTGGACTATGTAACAAGGACATTGCCTGTGTGAAAAAGACCGTTTCGCAATGAAGCCAAAATCACATCATAATTTGTCGCATAGTGAGTAACATGATGTTGGATTAGGCTACTTTAAATGAGACTGGCTCATTAACAGCATGATAATAGGCAATATAAAACAAAGTAAATATTTGATAAACTTTAAGTAGCTGCAGCAACTCATTCTTTACATGCACGTCTGTGCAAACAGAAAGAGAGAATGCTTGCACCTGTTACTGGCCTTGTCATTGCTGCGGGTATAGGAATAGCAAACAAAAGGCTACTAGACCAGACAAGGATCAAAGCTAAGGATATAAAATGTTTTTGTTGCCTAAAGATGTTTTGCAACCTAGGTCTTTCCAGTCTGTTAATTAAAAGGTGATAATTAGAACCTGCATTCATGAGGAATAGGCATAGGTCATTGTTGTCGTCTTCAAAACGCAAACACAAACTATATCATTTTGGGCTCTGATTTGTCCTGCAACTTGCAGTGTGAAATTATATGAAACATCTAAATCAGACATCCCAAGCCTCCCTGGAGGTCCATCAATCTCTTGTATTTAGGCTACGGCTCCCGGGTGAACGAGTAGAACAATCTCCATGGGGGGTATGTTAGGCGCTTCTTTGGCCCACCTCGATTTAACTTTGATCCACCTATTAGTTATGTTCTTCATCTGCCACTGAATAAATCGACTGTGTGTGTGCATGCATATCTGTGTGTGTGTGTGTGCGTGTGTGTGTGTGTGTGTGTGTGTGTGTGTGTGTGTGTGTGTGTGTGTGTGCAAATGTGAATATGTACATGTGAATATGTGAGGGCGCTATTTCACTATATCACTAATCGTCGTTACATTTCTGACTTACTACAGTTCATACCAAAGCTACGGTGAGGAATGCTTGTTGTTGAATGCCTAAGCAAGCCAACTTGAAATTCAGATGACTGTCTAGAAGATGTCTCAAGGTCTCTGTAATCAGTCATGAAAAATGTAAACAGTTTCACTCCTCCAGACTGCTTTGGAGGTGGGTGGAATTTATGAGAAGGTGGTTGAAAACATGGTGACATCTCCTGCAGAATATTCAATTTTCCACCTGCAAATGCCTGTTCTGCATTTATTTGTGCTACCTAAGGTGTTGTCAATACAGCAACGGTTACTGCCCGTGGTTCTACTGTTGTTATGCCGCAGTCGGTGCTGTTGCTAAGATGGTGCCGAGCCAGTAGTGTTCTCTGTCTTTATTGGGTGCCTTGTCCTTACTGTGCCCTCTGTCTTTAGATACGGTCTCCCAAGTGTCCCTCTCCTATATGTGTTCCTTATATATGGTCTAAGTGTGCCCTTGACATAGCTTTGTGTCTTCAGTATATTTTGTTGATTGATTCTGGCCAAAGTGTGTGTATCTGTGTGTGTGTGTGTGTGTGTGTGTGTGTGTGTGTGTGTGTGTGTGTGTGTGTGTGTGTGTGTGTGTGTGTGTGTTTGTCCTTTGCAAGTCTGCAGCTAGATTATAGTTGATGTGAAAATTATGAAGTGGGCCACAGACTGTCTGTCCTGTGGGTTCAGATGTGTCTGTCATGTAGTGTGTTTCATGTCTGAGTGAAGAAGTATTTGCTTGTTTCTGTAAGTGTTGACAAATATGGTGCATGTCAGGTAAGTGTATTTATGTACTATGCTTGTTTTGGGCAATTGTGTGTGTGTGTGTGTGTGTGTGTGGGTGTGTTTGTGTGTACTTCTTGACAATGATAATAGATGGTGTGGTTTGTGTGTGTCTGGTATTTTGTCTCAGGTGTTTGGCATTTCTGTGACATGTATATCAGCAGATGTTGTTCATGCCATATGACAGTGTGTGCAGGCACATGCATGTGTGTGTGTGTGTGAAAGAAAGAGAGGGGGGGTGAGTATGTGTTTGTGTGTGTGTGCGTGTGTGTCTGCGAGAGAGAAAGAGAGGGTGAGTCTGTGTGTGTGCATGTGTGATAGAGAGCGAGAAGGTGAGTGTGTGTGTGGATGTGTGCGTGTGTTGCTGATGCCTAATGGCTGAGTTGTGGTGAGGCTAACTGGTGGTCATTTGCCTGCTTGGTGCTGGAACAGCACTTAGAGGTCAGCAGGGGTCACACATGGAGCTGAAGCCAATCTCTAGTGCTGCCCACACATACACACACACACTACACACACATGCATGGGCACACGCACACTTCTCGATGCGTACACATACACACACACGCGCATACACACATGCACACACACCACTAACTAGTTGCAAAAGCTCCTGTTGACATTCACTGTGAAAACACAGAGCCACATCGTCACTGACAGGTTTGCCTACAGTATGAGCACTCCTGAACAAGTACAGAGACAGACAATTTGTACGTCAATCACAAAGTCAGTCACAGTCAATAGTTTAGACTTGAAAATTAATGAGCTGAAAACTAATTCCCCAACTTAAACAAACTTCTCTAATTAGGCAGAAAGTGCCCATGGACAAGCCTCATTTTAAATTCTAAAACTGCTTTTAATTAGCTACGCTTTCCAGCGTAGTATTTTTCCTCTGCACTCCATTCTAATTCTCTGATAATGCAGAACACTGATTTTTTTCTCTCAGAAATAGCTTACTGCTGTAGCTGTCTTGTATTGCATAAGCTTCACAAATCAAGCATGCTAGGCAGTGGTGTGTGGATATAGGTTCCTTTTATTTAGAGCGTGTAGAAACAGGGCTGAACATTTGTTTACTTTTTAGTGCCTAGAAACACTCCAGGCACATTAACAAGACCATTTAGCCAATGAAATTGTATGTCTGAATGCTGATGAGCCAATCACTGCCCTTATAAAATGCTCACTGTTGCTGATGTGGTAAGACACAGAGGCAGTAGGTTCTTGGTTTAGTTTTTATGCTCTTTTATTATGTAGACAGATAGGCTTTTGTGTGTGTGTGTGTGTGTGTGTGTGTGTGTGTGTGTGTGTGTGTGTTTTGACCTTGATGTTTCAACTGCTCAGCTGCAGTCTTCTTCTTCAGATGTGTCACAGAGGTTCTTGATTTCAATCACTGCCATTGAAAGAGACAGAATTTGTCAGACAGATGTTCAGATTCGGTCCAATTCAGAATTTAAGTGTTAGCTTAGCAACACTACTTAATATAGCAGAAATTATTGGATGTTTGCATTGACAGGAATAGTATTCAGTATTCAATATATTCAATATCTACAAAGACCAAGGTCGTTGGGGAGACAAACATTTTTGAGGCAAATTTGCACCTATGGGGTTAATGGCTCTGAAAACTCTCTTAATGAAGCCACAGCACCCATCTCCAGGGGACAGAGGAGAACAGGTCCCACACACAGACTGAGCTAAACATTGCTGATCAGAGAACAGCGATGAACTGTGTGTGTGTATGTGTGTGAGAGAGAGAAAGTGTGTTTCATTCTCATTCCCCACCCGTATCTCACAGAAAGAGACCACGAAGCGCTACCTTTTCAGAGGCCCATAATGCACCAGTCATGGAGGCTGTGTCCATGATGGCTTCATTTCAGCCAGCAAGCACCTGAGGTCTCCCTTTCAAAGGCAGCGTTTGCGTCGTGCTTCCCCACCGCTCCTAACAGTCAGGAGGCTGCTTTATCCACCAGCCTGTGGTCGGGGTCATAGGGGCTGGTGGAGAAAGTTTGGGGGGAGGGGAGTTGGGCGGGTATCAGCATCTGAAAGAACATGAAAGGCAGAAGACAAGGCTGCTCTTTCTTATGTGCTGTTTAGGTACCCTGTGCAACTACTCCTCACTCTCCTGCTCTTCACGTTCCTCCCAATTCACCCATCCTGTTTGAAAACCCATTGATTGAAAAACATTAGGGATGCATAGCATAGGCCCATTCGTTCATTGATTCATTCACTCACTCACTCCATTCACCCTGTCTTTGTGTGTGTGTGTGTGTGTGTGTGTGTGTGTGTGTGTGTGTGTGTGTGTGTGTGTGTGTGTGTGTGTGTGTGTGTGTATGTATACTGGCCCTGGTGCAGGTGGTGGTCAGCCCAGGCTGTGGTGAGGCCTTATCACTGAGAGAACAGGCCTGTGGAGAATAAAGCCTCACAGCCAAAGGCTCTCACCTCTTTCGCTCATGCTTCTGTTCTCCTTTTCTCTTTATCTCTCTCCCTCTCCCTCTGTTTCTCTCTCTTTCTCTCTCTCACTCACTCTCTCTCTCTCTCTCTCTCTGTTCCTCTCTATTCGTAGTTTTCTCACACTTCTCTTCTTGTTGCTCATTTTTTCCCTCTTGGGTCTCCTCCTCTTCTCTCTATCTCTTCCTCTCATCCTTCCTCCATCCTTTCTCTACTCCCATTTTTTTTTCCTCTTTCTCTCCTGTCTTCCTTCTCTTCCTCTGTTCTGCTTTGAGAGGACCTCCTCTCGACCGTCTTCACAAGAGCCGGTCTCCAGTGGCTCTCCATTGGATGGCTCCTTTGCCATCTGCTTTGGGAAACATACACACACAAACACAGAGAGAGAGAGAGAGAGAGATAGAGAGAGAGAGAAAGACCTGGCACAGCATCAGACTGCAGGATGTGCATTATTAAGCTCAGTGATTGACCAGTTGGGGATGTTGATTCTGAAGCTCTCTCTATGGTGCTTATCCTCATCATGAAACTGACTAAGACACACACACACACACGCAGAGACAAAGAGAGAAAGAGAGACAGAGAAAAGAGTGTTTAAGGACAGAGGGTTTTCTGAGTGTGTGTTGCAGGTAGGATGGAACGAGATCTTGTTAGGGTGTCTTGATTTTTAGTTTTTTTCTTTCCTGTTTTGTCCATAACCCAGGTGTTGTATTTGTCAAGACTGGCTCCATCTTTTTGCTGTTTGTGAAAGCCTTTGCCGGGTGTGAGCGCACACAGTCTTCCAGCTAACACACTTTAACTTCATTTGACAGCAGCAAGGTGAAATGATAGTGGGCACCTCTCCATTCTAACTCACCCCTCCACCACCACCCCACCATTTTAAGGTTTCGGAGGTGTTTCTAAATAGCCTGATGCAAACAGTGCTTGAATTCCACGGGATAAATACATTCTGTGATAGGAGTCAGTGCCTGCTTAAACTCCATCAGGAATGATTAATACAGGCAGGGAGAGATTCTGGCTCGTGCTTCTGTACACCACACTACGCTACAGTACACTGCATCCCAACACCATGCTGTGCCACGCCAGGCTAGCTTGTTTGTTGCTAATGGGCATCTGCGGTACTGCGCAGAGTCAATCCATGAATAAACATCAGTCAGAAAAGGAAAGTGAACTTTGGAGGAAAGTTTCAAAGCAGAGGAGGAGGAGGTTGGAGGTCAGGTGAAAATGTTTGTGTGTCTGTGTGTGTGTGTGTGGCGAGTGACCCTCAGGTTGAGGCAGAGCTGATGATGCTGGCGGTGGCATGTGGGCGTCTTTAGCACATACACACACACACACACACACACACACACACACAGGTCTACATCTACATGACTTGACCACAAGGGGGTCCCCCGCTCATGAAAGCAACAGTGATTAATTACGTTGGCCCCTGAGGGTATGGGCAAATGCCAGTATGGCTTAATTAAATCCTTGGCTTCACCATACCGTATTTTGTCTGACTACATCAAAGGGGCGCCAGGGGGTTCAAGAAATATCTTTGTGACGGAATCACTTTTTGGAGAGTGTTTGTTTTTGGAAATGGACTGCCTACTCCATCTGTTGTTCATTTGTTAGTTTGACAGTTTGCTGTGATGCTCTCAGAGACATGTTGCATTTTATAACATGGACAACAGCTCAAAGGCCACAATGGCTGACTCATAATAGTGCTCTTGTAAATAAATGATTTTGTAAATAAAAAAAAAATAATAATAAAAAAACAAAAATAAAATAATGACAATTAAAATGTGTTTTTTTGCCTGAGGCTTGTGTGAATCATAGTAGATATGAATTGTTTTAACATTATAGTTTATCCTTGTTCCCTATTTGCATCAAGACATTGGTGTAGCTCTGGTTCATTATTGAAGATTCTCAGTTGTGTATAGTGTGCTCAGTTGCACAGCCCACTCCTCTGTGTCATAACTGGCCTGCCTGCAACTGATTCAGGTGGCTGGATATCATGTCAGCAAGGCCATAATTGATCATTATGGTATATGTCTTTCATACAGCAGGTTATTGATATTGATTTTAGATGTGAGAGCGCCTGACTTTCGCTCAATAAGACATCTCAAATGGATGAGCTGTAAGAGAAAGAACAGCAACAGGGTTCTGGCAGCTATGGAAGCCCCTTAGGGTCAAATATGGATTTAAATAACTGTTTGGTGTGGAGTGGGGGTTTAGTATGTGCCACGTGTCATAGAGGCCTTGGAGGCAACTGAGAAGTGTAATTACGTGTGCTTGAGTGTGTGTTTGTGTGTGTGTGTGTTAAGGGATATGTGTGAGTCGTGTGTTAAAGACCATGCATGTAGGGCAGGCTTTCAGGCATGTCAACCAGTGTTTGAGTGTGTGTGTGTGTGCACACTGTGGGAGGGAGAGTGATGAAGGACAGCAATGACACATGTACCCACACCGTATGGACAGTATTATTCTAAAATCTAGGTGCCAGATAAAAACAATCAATTGTTCATGAAATCTCTGTATAAAAAGTACAATATACAATATATCCAGTCAGATTGTTGACCTTCATGCTCCTCATGTTTGTTTCATCTTCTGTTTTGAGTTATAATTTCATGCCCAACCCCCCGGCTGCTCGGCCAAACACTCGCTCCCCTGCCAACTTCATTATTTGTTTTCTCCACAGCCAGCTAGTGGTGAGGGATGTGCTTGTAGTGTGACTGATGGCTGAAGGATTATCAATCGCACCGATAGCACCAGGACAACTCATCTCATCTCATCAGCGGGGCTGTGATTGGAAAAGAATGTTACAGTGTGGGCCATCATTGGCTGAGACGGAGATGTGACAGGTGTCTGTGATGGAGGGCGGGACAGAGGTGTTAAAGTCACGGCCACCGATCATACAGGCCCTCTAATCAATGTAGCACCCTTCCAACACACACACACACACACCTCTATATGTTATTATACAGTCACCAGAGTTGTATGGGAAATACCCCCCATGCGCACACGCACGCACACACACACACACACACACACACCACCTAAACGTAATTCCACTCCAATCTCCTCTGGTCAGCAGTTAAGCTGAGCGTGACGCCCGTAAATCTCCAGCGCTAAATCATCTCAGGCGTTTTATGAATCCCCAAGGTGGCGTAAGGTACGGCCGAGCCAGCTGGGACAGCACGCAACACGTGGACTCCAATATTAAGCCCTCATGGCGACGACCACTGCTCCTGCTGCTGATGATGATGATGACTGCCCCCCCCTCCACACACACACAAACACACACACACATCACCTCCTTCCCCTCCTCTCCCTGACTCCTCCAGTCATGCCTCAGTGACTGACTGTGACAAACAGTGGGGCTGTCCTTTCTGATGCCACATTTGTTTGCATAGCTAAAAAGACCAGAGGAAATGATATTGTCTGGTGGAGTGGCACATTATCCATGATTAACATGTTTGCTTATTTCCTGGCTAGAATGTGTTCATTCAACTGTGGACTGTGGACAAACGTGTGTGTGTCTGTGTGTGCACTTTGGTAGAACTTGTGGTGTTTTCTGCAAAAAAGGGTGAAAGTTTACTGCTGTGGTAAGATAAAGGAGTCTCTGTCGGATACATTATATAACCATCATATACGTATGCTGCTGACATACACACTTGTACACAAACATCTTACATACATGTCAACATGAATGTCAACTTTCACACACACACAAATGCACAAATACCATTCTTATCCATCCACTGCATTTTAATTTGTTTTGCTTAAAAAGCTACATCTCTCTGTGCAGTCAACAGGATGTTCCCTGTCCTCACCTGTGTTAGTCATTGTCTGTTGCATCACTCTGATGCTTATATTAATGTCATATGTTGTTGGTCATCATCAGACATCAAATTCAAAACAAATACGTGCTTGACTGGTGGATGCAGATAAACACACACACAAACACACACACACACACACACACACACACACACACAGCACCCATGGTTCTTACGCAAATGAGTTTGTGTTTGGGTAGGGTGGGTTTGATCCTGTGCTATTCTCCTGTAGGCTGGTGAAGTTTTGTTTCTTTTTTTTTTTTGTCTTTCCCTCTTTCTATCTCTCACTTTCTTCTCCCCCGGCTGCACATCCTTCTCTCCCACATTAAAGCCTAAGTACACAGCATTGTTTGGCACTCCATAGCTATATCTCTAGCAGGTGCTGGAGAAAAGCCTATGTCAAGTGAAACTCATATCTATTTATAACTCTCAAAAAGACAGAACAGATTGTATCTGGAGGTGTGTTTGTTTAGTTTGCTTGAGTTTTCTCCCTGTCAGATTGAACAGCTAATAATATCCTCAAACTTTTGAAAACCAGACAGAAAATGAAATAAAGAGCAATCTGAACACTCCTTACCTCACACATTCACTTGGCATTAATTTGAAAATGATCAGAAGCTGATGGGTTTCAAGGAGGAACTTTTTTACATTTCATGTCAATCAAAGCCCTGTTGAAACTCTCACCAATGAAAGGATAGCCAACATTTTGTCACGCTAAAAATCCTACTGCACTTGAGCGAGAATTTATTTTTAAACCTTCATTACCATACTCTTTGTGAAGCATTGATAAATTCAAGTGAGCCTCTCTAAGTGACTGACAGGCTAATATTACAAAGGCTTACAGACTAATGGAATAGTAAAAAGTAAAACTGAAGGCCCAGTAAACATCTGCTCCTTTAAGTATTGGCTACAGCCGTAAAAAAAAATGTCTTTGAAAAGTTAATCTCCCACTCATTTTCCACCAGGTTAGTTCTCATGATACACTTGTTTCACAGTGACCGTGTTGAACTACTAGAATTTTGTGCAGAACCTTGGGACATTTGTTCTATCAGAGAGTGCAGTAGCTGAGGAATGATTATTTAGAAAGTCTGGTTCTATCAGAAAACTCACCTAAGGAACCCTGGTACTATCAAAAGGTTCTATCTGAAAGCCTATCTGATGTTCTGGTGCTGGGAAAGATGGAGTGATTGTGAGGCCAGTGGGTCTGAGATGCCATCCGCGTGTGACGGAGCCTTTGAGGCGTGTAATGAGGTTTGTGTTGTCTCTACTGTGCCTCGGCAGTCACATCAGACATTAGTTACTTTTAATTGCTGTATTGGAGTGTGAGCATCAGAATCAAATCTTTCCTTTGTCAGCTTCTCTCTCTCTCACTTTTTCTCTCTCTCTTATGTGTGTCTTCATTAATCTCTCTCTTTCTGTTTCCAATCCCTCATACCCTGTCATTGTCATCTTATCTCACAATCACCACTCTCTCTCACAGGAGAGATGACTCATATATCATATATGACTATCTCCTCCTTGATGGCTATTCATATGCCAATACGCATCACTCGTCCTGTTTAACTTAATACTCACAAACATGGATTTTCCGGTATGTTCTGGTCATGTTGAACACTTGTTGTTCGATGTTATAATTCACCAAACTGTCCATCAATAGCCATGACCAGCAGGGGAAAGGGGAAGGCTGGTTATGACTGCACACCAGTCAAGAAAACTACATATCGATTTGATTTTTGCTTTTTTCCTCTCCTCTCCCAGTTGTATATAATAATCCCCGAACAATTAATTCAATCGCCGTTCCTCCAAGCAACGTAAACATCCTTGCACTACTTAGAATAAATATTTGTGGCTTGGGTGCTTGTCCCAATGCTTTTATAATTGGTTGCATTAAAACTGGGGGAATATAATATCCCATGGTGACAAGCACGACTGAACTAAATGTCCTCTTAACTGGCCGTTAAAAGCAGAGCCTGCTGCTGACACTTGTAAAGGTGCTTTCCTTTTGTGCCAGGCCTAATATTACGCCGTGTGATTTTTCTCCATTGAGGAATAACAGCACATTAACCTTCAAAGGCCTTTGTTTTGTTTATTGTGCTGTATCTCAGAGGCGTCGGAGTCGGCGATTACTTTACTTCTGATTTCTCCTGCTGCGGTGCACTGCTTTAGACCCCTCTGGTAAACATCATTATTTCTCTCAGGCTTGTAAACCACTTGTTTGCTTTCTTTATTTCAAACCATGTGGAAGCTATCCAGAGGCAGCATCTTTTTTCCCCCTCTCTTTCTCGCTCCTGTTTATCTGACCATGGCTCCATTTGTTTTGTTGGGGGACAGATAGAATGAAAAGAAAGATTAATGGAGGTTTTCAGGGGAAATGCAACAGTTTATCCGTACACAGGAAGGCCCCACAGAAATGCTGTCCCTGGACACACACACACACACACACACACACACAGTCATAGGTGGGGTGGAGGAGAACACGTGTATTTGTGGTGTGTGTGTGTGTGTGTGTGTGTGTGTGTTCCTGTGAATATGTGGAGTATCATAATTGGCCACTTCACAGCCAAACCTCCCAGGGGCTCCCAGGAAAGTCATTTAATTAGGGAGCAGGCCCCTCCTCCTGCTGCTTACTCTTCCTGTGTCATCTCCCCATCAAAGCCTGCTGGAGATGGAGGAACCAGACGTGCAGTGGATTCCATTATGGCTCTATGGAAAGGAGCTACACAATACGCCTGACTCTACCCAAGTTACTCTGGTTATAGTTGTTGCAGAGGCAGAGTGGTAGTACACAAGGTACACAGGGTTGTATACTATATATTCAGTCATTGGGTATAGCATAGATTGCAAACCAGCAGCTAATGTTAACTTCTGGGTTTTTTTTTAAATAAAAAATAAAAAAATCAGGAAAAAACTCTAAAAATCAGGAAAAAACTCTAAAAATTCGAAAATAAGGAAAAATCCCGGGGTTGACAGGTATGCCATTTGGGCTCATCAAAGTGTTTTGTATTCAGACGACAAATAAAGCCAAAACAATACGTAGCTTAATAATAACTAAGTTCAGAGTCCCATGCTGTTAGGCACATCAGAAGGCAGGTTCTTCAGAAGCAGATGACCTTTCTATCTTTGTACTATATCACAAATGCATATCTGTTGGTTAAAAAACAAAAAGTTTACCTGACATGTATTTTCATGGCTGGCCTGTGTCCTCTCTAGGTCCAAGTCCAGACATCACACACACACACACACACACACAAACAAGCAATTTGCTGAAATACAAACACAAACAAGTGCTCACTCTCTCTTAGTCACTGACATTGACTGAAGCAAATAGACAGACATTGAGAGTGATGGAGAACCAGAGAGTGAGAATGTGAACACACACACACACTACACACACACACACACACACACACACACACACACACACACACACACACACACACACACACACACACACACACACCACCCTTTAGTAATTGCATGGCTGTCTGTCCCAAAATTGCATAGGGGGTTATTCTCTCTCTCTATCTCTCTCTCTCTCTCTCTGCCTCCTCTAGGGACTCATTACCACTTGTATCCTGTTGTATCCTGGGCTTGCCACACAGTGTGGCTGTGACTGTCCCCCACCCACACCCACCCACCCACTCGTAGGCAGTAGACCTAGCTCACCCTGCTCCACACCCTCCACCTCCAGAGGAGACTACCCTGTGTGTGTGTGTGTGTGTTTGTGTGTGTGTGTGTGTGTGTGTGTGTGTCTGGATCTCAGTGGCCCCACTGAGCCTGTGATCTGGCTGGTGTTTTATTCAACAGGGGACTAGTCACAGTCTCATTGGGTCCTACCACACTTTTGTGTTTCAATCTGACTCTGGACCTTGTGTCCACAGAGACAAGTATAGCCAAGAAAATATAGTAACAAATAGTGAAATAAATTAAATTCTTTCATATAAATTAAATTCTTTCATATCGTAGGCTGACCTTCAGTCCTACAAATGAATTCATTTGAAATACAATCCAAACTAAAGTAGCACAATGATGGGCCGTCAAGTGAAAACTGTTTTATGCAGCTGTCAGGAAAGAAAAGAAAAGTCCAGGAACAGTCGAATGGCGGTGGTGGCCCCTGGAGATGCTTATGCATTATGGGAGATTTTTTTTTCCTTTAGATTCCTGGCCTTCAAAAAAAGTTTCTTGGCCTAAAAATAGTTCTGCAGGCAGATGAGCTGAGGAATGGTGACAGCGTCTCACAGCGTACCACGAGAGACCAAGGGATTGTGAGGCTGTTGTGGTCAGGAAGCATTGTCTCATCGCAATTTGATGGAGAGTGGTCTGCCATGGGGGAATACAGACACAGCTCAGACCTCAGTCTGGAGTTTTACAGGGAATGAAATATGTGCTGCCTTTTTTAGGGGGCTATTTGTGTGAATATGAGGGAGTGTGTGTGGCCATGCTTCATGTTCTGCTACGTGTGTATGCATGTGTGTGTGTGTGTGTGTGTATTTGTGTATTTGTTTTGGTGCTTGCCAGTGCACATTAACTGTGTTAATTGTTCAGTGCAATTGAATGTGTGTGTGTGTTTCCATGTGTGTGTGTGTGCACAGTTTAGAAGCATTGTCTCATATCATCTTGACTGTGAGAGACCTCCCAGAGGAGAGTTGTTTTAAAGGACAAACAGAGCACAGTCCAATGTTAGACAGAAATGAAATATGGTCTTTCTGGAATATTTATGAGGGTCCTCTCTTTCTCCCTCTCTCCATTTCTCTCACCCCCCCCCCTCCTCCTTCCCTCCTCTCCTCTCTCTGTCTCTCTCTGTTTCTCCTCTCCTCCATCTCTCTTGTCTGTTTTCCTTGGATGTGCCCACACATGCAACTGCTGATGTGTGCATTTGTTTCCTATGAAAGAGAAAGAGTTCTTACTCAGGTGTGACATTGTTTTAAGTACAGTGCATTATGTATGCTGTGTGTGTGTGTGTGTGTGTGTGTGTGTGTGTGTGTGTGTGTGTTAGTGTGTGCACATTTGTGTGTGTGTGTGTGCAAGGGAGAGAGACAGACAGACAGAAAAAGAGAGATCTGCAGTGTGTGTGTGTGTGCCTGTGCCTGTGTGATCAGAGAACAGTGATGGATGCTGAAAGTTGTGTGTGTGTGTGTGTGTGTGTACAGGCAAGCACACTCTGTGTCATGGGATCTTGGGAGCGCTCTCACAGGCCTGTTGTAACCCCTCCCCTTCTGCCTGCTTTCTATGTCAGGTCACGTATACACACCTGAGTTGATTTGTGTGTCTGCCACAGGCACTTCCAGGGCATACACACACACACACACACACACACACACACACACACAGACTCCTACAGTGTTCATCGCTGTTCTCTGATCAGCTGCTAAAATTAAAGCTCACATTTTTCATCGAAGCATCACAGAGGAGAGACACACACACAACCACAACCCACACAGAGTCATGCCATTCATCTTGCTCCCAACAGCAATGTTTAGCTCAGTCTGTGTGTGGGACCTGTTCTCCTCTGTCCCCTGGAGACGGGTGCTGTGGCTTCATTAAGAGAGTTTTCAGAGCCATTAACCCCATAGGTGCAAATCTGCCTCAAAGCCATGTTTGTCTTCCAAACGACCTTGGTCTTTGTAGATAAACATTGTACACATCAGCTCTTTAATCAAAGGAGTGCACATTCCAGAACAGCAAATACATATCATATTGTTCAGATTCTTCTGATTGGAACTTGGACAAGCATTTTATTTTTTCTGTTCACACATTGAAAGCACTTACAAATAACTGTTAACAGCTGCAAAATCCTTGATGAACAGGCTTCATTGTCTGCGTGTCCTTGGTGTTCTTCAAGTATGCAGCATGCAGCTGGACCTTTTGTATTCAGAGATTCTTCTCTGGCATTTTCGATTTTGCAAGAGCGAAGCTTATTTCAGAGGTTCCATCAGCACTATGAAAATGCACAAGAGAAAGTACTATAGAGGAAGAAGGCAAGAGAGAATGCAGTACAAAGAGAGAGAGAGAGGGAGAGAAAGAGAGAGAGAGTGTGTGTGCAAGAGCCTCAGTAGCCTCCCCTGTATCTACTTGTGCTGTTTCTTCCCTCTGAAGCCTTTCCATGAATTATTGAAGGATTTATATAACCCCACACTAGATGTGTCCAACAGTCCCACCATTTACCCAGCATCACTGCAACGTCTGTCTGCCACATACTTCTGCTTAAAGCAGCGCTAGCACGCTAATCGGCTCATCTCCTACTGTGACACTAAAGGACAATTATCTGCAAATGGTCGCCATGTATCTGGGGCTGTCATCAGCACTTTGGGGAGATCGTGTTCTATATGACACATTTAGGTTACACGCTGACGGTCTTCTAGAGTTCATGCGTTCCTCCGATTAATAAAATATGCATCGTTGCATGCATGTTACAGAGCTTGCGAAACTTCTGAATGAAATGGCAAAGCCATACTGGTCATACAGATAAGAGTGAAACCATGGCTAAGTCTTTCATGGTTACTCTGATATATACCGTATGTATCAGATGACTTTTTTATGATAGCTTAATTTTAAATGCCTGGTGGTGGCGTGTATTTCAAAGGCTCAGAGCATTTCAGTCAAGGAATATGAGTAGGTAGGCCTGTGCTGCATCGATGGAGTGCATTACTGAGCAAACAGGTCTTTATTTACAGTAAATGTTGGTTGGTAAATGATGGTTTAAAGCAGTGGTTCTCAACCTCTTTTTAACAAACACCCTGTTAGGCCCTCATGACAGATGCTCTTACAAATGTTCTCGAGTAGACCTGCGTGAAAAGCCGTCTGCCCAAACTCTTCTTATTTGTACTATTTCTGGGTATAAAATGGTGCTTCTGTGGCACAGATGGAAAATTAAATGTGGCAGTTTTCCAAACCGATATGACATGGAACTATACTTTCATTCCGGCGTAATAATCAAGGAACACTTGGCTTGTACTACTTGATCAGTGGCTTGAACTACTTGCTGGACTTGGTTCTTACACCAGAATGAGAGTATGTTAAGTTTATCAAATTGTAGACACAAAAAGCCTGTATGAGCCTCTGTGGAGCAGCAGGGTGAAATGTAGAGGTCACACGCACACACACCTGCATGCTCAAAGTTTTTAGCTGGTGCCTTGATGCCTTCTACGTCAGGTAACTTGTTAGACATTGAAGACAGCAAGGCAGCAAGTCACTACCTTTTCATTTTGGACACAGCCTCTATGTCTGTATGTCTCTCTCTCTCTCTCTCTCTCTCTCTCTCTCTCTCTCTTCTAATACCTTTTCATCACTCCCCTTCTTTTTTGTATCCTTTTCCACTTTAAGAACTCCATTTAATTCACAGCATGCAGACAATTAAAGTTCGGGGGGAGTGTGCACTGCATTGTCCAACCTCTGCCTAATCAGTGCTCAGAGAAACATCCACTAAATTTCACCCCCACAAAGACCTAAATGACAGCTGTTGTTATCTGCGCTCATACCTTCAGAATGGCTTAGGCCCACACACACACACACACACACACACACACACACACACACACACACAGTGAGCAACCATGCCTGCTACTTGGAGAATGACTTAGGCAGTCCACACACACATACACGCACGCTTGCGTCCATGCGTCTACAAACACATACACACACACACACACACAAACACATACACAGACATTAAGCTACCCTGCCTGCTGCTTGAACTCAGACTGGCAAAAAATCATTAGATCTAGTGAGACAGAAGTAATATGTTGCACTCCGCAGTCTAGACTTTGAAGCCCTACCTTGCTCTCAAATGCACACACACACACACACACACACACACACATTCCTAACAGACAAACACATATACACCCACACATGCTTTGTAAGGTGCACACACACACACACACTCACACTCACATAAACACACTTGCATGCACAAACGCTGCCTTAAATGCACTGTTAATGCTTGTTTTGGGGGGGAAGGGACAATCTACCCATTCCTTCCCCATTTTAGCTGTCATCGATTGGATGGTGCTAAATTGTCCTCTCAGTAATCACCACTTAATTGGAAATTTTCAGTCATTAGCCCAATAGCTAATCATTCATTAGCGCCTGAGTGTTTGTTGGGACATACAGTAATTGTGTAGACTTAAGCCCAAAGCAGTGGCCATTAAACTGATCTGGTACTGGGCTCTGAGAGTGAGATTGGGTTTTCCTCTCAGGCATCACTAAACGATCCTGATGTTATTGGATAAGGGGGGCTGATGTGTCTAGAGAAAGGTCAGAGTTGAAAGGTGGTACGTGTGTATGTATGCGCACATGTGTGTGTGAGACACAGTTAGCGGACCACTCCATTGGAACCTGCTGCCTCATAGGGGCTTATAAGACAGGCTTTACAACACCAACTTATTCTAGCTTAAATAATGTAGCCACTAAACGTGTTATTTAGCATGTGGTGATATTGGTAAAGGCATTGCTAGCTTGTCTATTTGCTTGTGTGTCTGTTTATCTATGTGAGTGTGCATGTGTGGGTTTGTTAAAACTAGACTTGTAGTTTTCATGCATCTGTATGAAATGTTTGTGTGTGTTTGTGTGTGTGCACATGTGTGTATGTGTGTTAGCAGGTGAGTTTTGGCTCTGCATTCCCCTCTGGTGCCAAGGCCTGCGTTAACAGGTTGCAATTAAAAACCTTGTTACACAGGTGCATGGGGCGCCTCAATCTAACTGTCAGATTCTCGTTGCCTTCCTCACTCGTTTACATTCAGCATGAATGCATCCATCTCGCCGTTCACAAGAGGCAAGCGACAGCGCTTCACTCACAAAGTCCCCCAGAGCGGCCAACAGCACGCACGTGCGCGCGTGCACACACACACTTTCCTGCCAACTTGGAAGCTGAGCAACCCAGCTGAGTTGGAGAGACAGGCTGACTATAGCCAAATGCAGTCCTCAATATTACACCCCTGTGCGCACATACACACACACACACACACATATACCCACCCTCCATTTGCATTCCAACACACATATGCAGACATAACCTCTCACACACACACACACACCACAGACAGCATAAAAAATCATCTGTCAAAGCCTCATTCATTCAAACAGGAACATAAAGCGTTTCCCTGAGTAGCTGTGAGTTCATCGTTTTCTCGTGCTGTGACACCTGTGCTGCTCCCGTACTTCAACAACAGTAACACAATTAACAAGATGAGTCAAACAGTAGCACATTTGCCCTGTTTGCTCCACGCTGGTTAAGATTAATTGGGCAGGATTTGTGCTGCAGGGGCTGTTTGGCTAAATAAAATGACCTAAATAGACACCTTGAGGAGGCATGCAGTTATTTAGCAGATGCTTTTGACAGAGTTACACAGCATTGTAAATTCATGTTAATAGTGTGTGTGTGTGTGTGTCTGTCTGTGATTAGTGTATAGTGTGTACATTTGTGTGGGGGTAATTGTGTGTGTGTGTGCATGGTGTGTGAATGTGTGTGCAGTCTGAAGCCAATGCCTGACTGATCTGGTCCAAATTAGGGTGTTAAATTAGGACTTCTGGAGTTTTCTCCCGCTGTCTGTCTACTTGTCTATCACTCTGTTTGAATAATAACTGAACGATTAGATAGTGCTTTTGATCACAACAACCATAATGTTTGCACAGCCTCGTACCCACTCAGTGATTCATGGGTTGGAGCCTGTGTCATGGCTTAGGTTTGCTTACAAATGAGCCTCTGAGGTTGCCTAATGTGGTCCTATTGCTTATGAATGATTGAGCTCTCCGTGTTTGTTTGAGAGGGCAGCGCATTCCGACTTTCTGGCAACACAAGTCCCACCTCCTCAGAGGCACCATTGAGGGCCAACAGTACTTAACTGGGCCTGACTGTCCCCCCTGAGCTCATACATATTTTACACCTCATCCACTGCAAACATTGATCTTGTCCATCTCAGATGATGCTATGCTGTACAGATATGCTGACTGGCACTAGTAGTCTGGGCTTTAGGAACATCTCTGGCTATAAGTCAAATTTGGCTGGAGAATGTTAGGCTTTTTTGTGTAATAAATGCTAATATTACAATACAAATGTGTTGAAAGGAAAATAATGCAAACATTTCTCAACTAATGCTTTGATAATAGGTGTATCATTGTCAAGATATCTAGTTGTAGTGACTATATAATGCATAAACATGAATGAATGTCTTTATTGTCCCACACATAGCAAGCAGACTCAGGTTAGAGCTAGTTAAATGCCAGAGACAACTCTCCTACAGTCCATGGCCACTAGTCTAAAGCCATTTACTATTCATGACCTATATGTCAGTCAGCTACTATGCATAGCCTGTATGCCAAAGCCATTTACTATGCATGGTTTTACTATGCACTACCTGCAGGCCTGAGCTACCTAATACTCTTGGGCTCCCATACTGTCCTCTACTCAGCCACTAATATGTGCTCCCCTCAGTTATAAAATGTGTACACACACATGTTCAGTGTTTCTGATTCTTGTATTCATGTACAGCCCAGTCCATCTTACAGTGAGGACACTGGTCATGTGACCATGACGTGCTGTATGACCTTAATAGTATATTCAGCAGTTACTATCTAGATAAAACCAATTACAGCTGATATGTTTAGATGTACACACAGGTTTCTGATTTGCTGACACATACTTGACATACATACATGTCCCCTATACTGTGTGTGTGTGTGTGTGGCGGCAATCACATGACCACGTGTCAGAAGTTCACCTCATCTCTGACCTTGTCAGCCATCAGGCAGTTGGAGCAGGGGGAGAGCAGGCGCTGGGTGGCCTGTCTGTCTTCTTTATGGCCCAGACCGGGAGCCCTTGAGGAGGACCTTGGGCAGTAAATATGGGCCGTCAGTCCAGTGTCACCCCTGTCGTTTGGCCCCGGGGCCCTGTAGTTTTATGCCCGCCAGGTGGCCCCGTGCTGCTGCCGCCTGCCTACGAGAGGAATGAATAAATAATGGTGATTGCCCGGCAATGGGGAGAACGGATTGCAGGAGCTGGAATACAGACGAGATGTGGACCCCCCCTCTCTATCGCTCTCTCTCTCTCTCTCTCACTCACTTCCTTAGCTCTCTCTTGTTCACGCTGTTTTCCCCTCTCTCACACACTCTCATTCCCTCTGCTGTGGTAACCTAATGGTTAGAGAATCAGACTTGTGACCAAAGGGTCACTGCTTCGATCCTTTGATGGCACGAAAAATGTGGGAGGAGGGTGTGATTGAACAGCAGTCTCCTGTGGTGACATCCACACCTGAGGTGCCCTTGAGCTAGGCACCTAACGCAGAAATTACATAGTAATGTGTGCATGCGTGCTTGTGTGTGTGTGTGTGTGTGTGTGTGTGTGTGTTCACAATACCCATGGATTGGTCAAGTATGGAGAGTAATAATTCTGGTGTTTGTATTCCCACTTGAAAGAGAATAGGAAAGCTTTCCTATTCTCTCCTTTATCCCTTCATTGATCTGTTTCTCTCTCTGTCTCTCTGGCCCCTCTGTCCATTCTTTATTTTTCTGTCTTTGTTCTGCTCCATTCATTTTGTTCCAGTTTAACTGGCTCATTCAGCTCAACAGCTGTTTCTGTTTAGCTTCCCTACTTAGCTTATATTCATCTTATTACAGGGCTACATTGCCCTCTTAATCTCTCAATCTCTCTGAAAGACACACACACAAACACACACACACACACACTCAAAATACTCACCCACATCCTTGCACCTCGACACACACATACACACACACGCACACACTCAAAGACAAACACACACATTCTTCATTCTTTCTCTTGCTTTTGCTTGCCACCTTTCTCTCCCACTCTCTTTTTCTCCTAGTCACACACACCCCACACACTTGCTGCCTGGGTGTGCTGTCTGAGCCCTGTTCCTGCGAGCCATTGACACCACTCCACTCACACACACACACACAAGCAAGATCCCCATTGTGTGCCATAGCTCCCTAGCTCCTATCTGCAATCCACTTTGGCATTGATCTCCACATGGGCAGCTCAATAATCCACCCAGGGCCTAGTTCCCAGTGGCCTCCCACTGAGCCATTAGTATTCTTTGCACCCTGACCAGGAAAACACCCTTCCCCCCACTGAGGGATACCTTAACCTAGTTAAGCCCACTTGATTAACTCTACCTGAAGATTCAACATTAACTCGTTATTACATCTCATTTTACTCATAGAATTGAATAAAGTTCTTTAAGTTTCTTTGCGTCTTAACATTGAGACAATAAATAGTAAAAGAAAGTGTTAAGTGTTAAGGTGAGAGTATGAATGAGGGTACTGTATGTGTGTGTGTGTGTGTGTGTTGTTTGAGTGTGACAGAATCTAACCCTGGGCGGCGCTTCAGAACACAGCCTGCTTCTCCGGGTTAGTGTGTGCTTCACCTCACTGTGTGCTGTGTGTGTCTCCCTAATTTACAATTGGGATAAATGCAGAGATTGAATTTCCCTCATGGGATCGAAAGAGTACAGTATAAACACTATACCACTATACCATACTATACTAATTCACTTCCACAAGCTTTGGTAGCATTACCATAATGTTAAATAGTATTGACAAAGTATTGCCCTGAACCTGTAGGTAACAACAACAATACGTATATGTAATGTCAACAACATGACATGACATAAAGTATGTTGGTAACACTTTAGATTAGGGAACACATATTCACCATTAACTAGCAGCTTATTAACATGCAAATTAATAACATAGTAACCATTTGTTAGTCATTACAAGTCACTTATTGATACCTTATTCTACGTGAGCTTATTCTATCCATAGTTAACCATTAACTATAATTTCTCCAAAATAAATTCCTAATTACTGCTTATTCATAGTAAGCTAGTTGTATGCTAGTTGTATATAAATTATGATCTCAATATGCTTTGCTCAGTAAGGGGCTTATAAGGTGGTAGTACAACAAGAACAGTTATTCTCAGGAACAGTTATTCTCAGTCAAAAAGATGTAATTAGGACTTATTTAGACACTATTAGACACCATCTTTTCTAAATATTACTGAAGGAGAATAACTGTTCCTGTTGTACTACTGCCTTAAAAGCCCCATACTAACCAAAGCATATTAAGATCATAATTCATGTACATAATTCAACAACTAACTTGGATAAACAGCAATTAGGAGTTTATATTGGAGAAATTCTTAGTTAATGGTTTACTATGGGTACAATAAGATCATGCAGATTGTAATAATAAGGTATTAATAAGTGACTTGTAATGACTAACAAATGGTTAGTATGTTATTAATTTGCATGTTAATAAGCTGCTAGTTAATGGTGAATATGTGTACCCTAATCTTAAGTGCAACCAGTATTTCATATGTATGTATGTGTGTGTGTTTGTGAGTGTGTGTGTGTGAGCGTGTGTGCGTGTGTGTGTGTGTGTGCATGTGTGTGATTGTGAGTGTCTGTGTATATATGTATAACTGTGTATCTGTGTTAGTGTGGTATTAGTATGTGTGGAGTGATTTATTGAACCTTTGCTCAACTCTTGGTATTGCAGTGCTTTTTAATGGTATGAGTCGGGGTCACTACTTCTAGAACTACTATTAATACTACTCTCTCTGTCGCTCTCTCTCTCTCTCTCTCTCTCTCTCTCTCTCTCTCTATATATATATATATATATATATATATATATATATATATATATATATATATGCTATGCATCATGGCAGTATAGTGTGCAATTAGGCCCTCTCTGCTTCTTTTTTATAGAATCTCTCTCTCTCCCCCCTTTCTCTCTCTCTCTCTCTTTCTCTCTCACACACACATCTGTCTGCTGTGTGTCTCTCACTTTCAGCAATCTGGTAATTACCTTATAAAGTGCATCATATGATTATCTGTGCTAAGAGAGCATTCAGTGTTATGGGATATCCTCTGTTTTCTAAACATGAGACTCTCTCTCTCTTTCTCTCTCTCTCTCTGTTTGTTTTGTAGTTCATCAGATGAACAGTATCGCTGGGACACTGAAGGTAAATATCAAGCTCTTTTGCATGCCTTGCACGCACCACATGAGTCATGCTTTACATTTAACATTGCCCAGGGTTTGGTGAAACCCTGATACAAACAACCTGACCCAAATTTGGTCAGACTTTACTTAAAGGCTACATCCATAGCTTTATAAACACATGATTAATGGTGGTTATTAAAGTGTTTAATAGTGGTTCTTAGTGAGGGACAGGCTGTGAGTGTGTGTACAACATTGTAACACTAGTACAACATAGTGCAGTCATAGCTATTTAAGACTGGTTATAAGGTTTTATGTCAACCTTTGTAAGATATGAAACTTCATCAACCCTTTATGGATGTGTTTATATTGCTTTATTGATACAGATTTGGAGATTGTACTATACAGATTTCAAAATGTGGTGAGAGGCTATATGGCACCATTGGGACCCGTTTTGTCTAAAATGGACAGGAACAGTCATGCTTCTACACACAGCATTTCCATGTGTAAAACCATGTGTTATGAGTGCTCATTGGCTATGCAAGAGACACCATTTAATGTGTCATCCACATGAGTTTGACATGGTAAGGATTTACATCATAGCACTAGAAAACTGATTCAAATAGTCTGAGTCTGAGCAGCAGTACCTATACACACACTCCTCCGTAGCACCTTTCTTGAGTCACACTTCGAGTTGTTGCAAATATTTGCAATGCATAAGGTGTGTGTGTGTGTGTGGCAGGTGTCCTGTGTTATTCCCAAAGCAGCAATGTATTTGGAGGTGTATTAAGCATGCACCTCACCTGATGAGATCAAAGTGATACCACCATCCTCTAGAAAATAAGCCCCTGCAGGTGTCGACTGCATCTCATCTGAGCCCATATTAAACCTGCCTTACGATTGATAATGTGGCATTTGAGGGTAATATATGGCGATTTGTGACTGAGGCACACCTATCTATCTTCTTCTCCTTCTTCTTCTTAGTCTTCTATCCTTCCTCTCTTTCTTCCTTCCTTCCTTCATGTACTTTTCTTCTTCTTTCTCCACAGCAGAGTTTTGTGTATAATCATCGCCATATAATTTTTTACAACAGTTCCAGCGAGCTATATCTACCCACCAATATTTGACAGGGATAAATAAAATAATGAAAACTTCTAAAGAAGTGCTGAGAGCAAAAAGCAACGTGGAAACAGCTTACAGAGTCTTGGGAAGGCCACAGCAATTTGTCAGAAAACATTTGTGCAACTTGTAAAAAAGCAGATTCATCGCAAAGCACAGCTGCATTTCTGTTCATGTTTTTTAGGTTTCAGAAATAATAAATAAATAAATATTAGAACAATAGGAGACAAATGAAAGATAGAGGTGGAGAGGTTTCTGCAGGGGGGGGCAAAAAAAAAACGTAGCACCTAGCAGTCTTCTCACAGTAGTCCATGCTCCCGATGTGGACTGTGTGTCTGTGGGGTTTTAATCTTGAAGACACTCCCTGATTATCTGTGTCACTGTGTTGCTCCTCCTTTGGGGAAGTCAGAGACAGGGGTGTAATGCCAGCTCTGGGCCTTATTGATGGCGTTTCAGTTGAGAAGTTAATCCTTTGTCTTAAGCGCTGCTTGTGTAAGACCTCATCCTCCCTGGCAAGCAGAAAGAGGCTCAAGGGGAAGGGAAGTGCTCACTGTGCAGAGCTGAGCAGATCGAGAAGGTGAAACTGAGCAAATTTCTTTCTGAGCAAAGTTTTTTTTTTTATCTTTTGTCCCCTGCGCCTCTCCTTTTGTCTAGCTGTTCTTTGAGGGGAAAAAAAGTTCACTAGGGGGGTCTTCCTGTGTCATGGCCAAAAGGAAGAGTGTGCATGACTGTGTGTGTGTGCGTATGTGAAAGGGCAGTTAGGACGAGTGTTTCTTATCGTGGTTGTGTGGTGTGCGACATTTTGGATCTACAGATGGGCAGGAAGACATCGAGGAGGAGCTGAGCACAGGCCTGGAGCTGGTCGACTCGTGCATCAGGTCTCTCCAGGAGTCCGGGATTCTCGACCACCAGGAATACACTGGCAGCGAAAGTAAGACATCCACCTCATCACTTTTGTGTGTGTATGTGTGTGTGTGTGTGTGTGTGTGTGTGTGTCTGTTCATGTGTTTGTGTGTGTGTGTGTGTGTGTGTGTGTGTGTGTGTGTGTCTGTTCATGTGTGTGTGTGTGTGTGTGTACATGCGTGTTTGTGTGTGTGAGACACATGTTTTTTTTGTTTGTTTTTTTGCATAGCTTTGGTTAATTAACTCATCTGAAATATCTGTGGTGGCATTGTCACTTCTGTGCATTTTGGACATCTTGTAAGTACACCTGATAGAACTCACACTTTCTCTTGACATTGAGGAAAAGATATGAAACAAAAACAAAATGAAAATATCTTTCACCATTCCAAGGCAGTAATATCCCAATGTTGTTGTCTTTTTTCTTCTCTTACACTGATGAACTGCTACTAGTATATGGCTATTTAAATATTTATGGGAGGATCAATGGGTGCTCATTACCATTCTAAAGTCAAATTGCTGTGTACTCTCAGGCTCTTACAGCATTCCCAATTGTGCCTAGCGGCATCTGATTCCACTCCTTCTAAGAGCTTTTCCGTCTCTAAAGCTGGGCATACGCGGTGCGATTTTTTAAAATTGCGTTATTCAGCTCCTGCTCAAACTGTACGAGTAAATTGCAGGGGTTTCATGTTCAGATTCATGTTCTCACACTACACGATCCGATAAGAAGCTTCGACTGCTCATACTACATGAGTGAAATGAACACATTCGGAACCCCAAAACTGGAACTAATATAGAGCCGAGGGGATTGAAACGTTGCCCGTGTTTTAACATTAAATAAAGTAAAACTTTATTGTGGAGCTATAACACTGTGCAGACTGTCTCCCTTCTACTGTCTACTACAATTGTCCAGCACCTGTGCTGCTGTTTTGCATGCGCACACCATCCTGTTGTAATACTAGGGCTGGGTATTGATGCAGATTTTCTGAATACAATTCGGATCCACAAAGTCACAATTCAGTTCGATTCACGATTCAATTCGATATTGATTTAAGAGCCATTTTAATTTTCAAACCAGGTTATGAAATGAGTAAGTGGAGCACTATTTCATAGCCAGTACATGCTATGTTTACTGTTTACATCAGTGTTTCACAACCTTTCATACATGGCAGTAACAAACTAAGTCACAAAATAATGTTAACATAGCACAACCTACTTGTTTTTGAAGTGACATGGCCCTCTTAAGACCGATAAACGATTAAATAAACCTATGGGTGAAACCGATAGTGATTTTTTGGTAGTGAGAAATACAGCACAGATGAGAGAGCCAGACGTTGGAGACTAACAGACAGCATCAAACTTATGAAAACTTTGGAAAGTTTGGTTGTTTAGCCTAATAACGCTTTAATTCCTTGAACTCATTGTGCTGGTTGTAAGGTGTTAATCGCTTCTTGTTACCCAAAGTATACCACACGATACATAACACACGATTAAGCTGAAACTAGAGCCGATCCCCAGAATAGTCGCACAAGTGAGAAATCTCGCTCAAAATTGGCCAAAAATCGCACAATGTAAGCTCACCATTAAGCATATATGCTGTTCACACCGGCAAATATCCAGCCTCTTTTTTAAACCTCACCCATCACGTTTCCTGTTCTACCTCTCCGTAGGCCAAAAATAAGGTAAAATGGAGGAAAAAAGAATGGCCTGATTGATTATATTTGGGCAAATTGCCCAATTGTTGCATCTGTCAGACTGCTCCTGAGAGGCCTTTGTGCCTGTGCCTACTCAACACGGGTCAAGGATCTATTCTGGCAATCATGGCTCAGAAAGGAGTTACATTTTCCCACATTTCTAAAAAAGCGTCATGGTTGACACTGGTTGAGGTACTCCCCTGCAGTAAGAGTCCTGTCTCCAAAAGCCTCATGGTCTGCTATTTATAATCAAGTCCTAGTGGCTGAGTGTGTGGACCTCACTTTCGACTGACAGAAATCAGCGAGTAGTGACTGTGAGCTTTCTCTCTCTTTTTTTTTTTATGAAAATGTGATATGGCTACTATTTTTCCGTAAGAGAAACCCTATTTATATGGGCGAAATATAAGAAAAATCTAGTGTCTGATCTCTGAGGAGTTGTTTGCCTGTGAAGTTTCGTCAGTAATATTTATAAACCTACATTTTTGCATTGAGTTTTGCATTTATTATTATATCTTATTTCCTTGAAAGAAAAAGATGATATTGAACATGTGATGACATATGTAAGGCTTTCACTTTGTTTACCATGTCAGTGCAACTCTAATCTAATACAGGCTATGATTTATTAATGTGGGTGATAAACACATGCAGGCTTCTGCAGTCATTAACCACATCTAAAGCCCCTTAGTTATTTGGAAAAGAAATTTCAAGGGCATTAAATAAAAACCAAACAGTTGTTGCTGTATTTATAGTGAAATCAATGTTGGTCAACATATGGCTTTCAAGATTTTGGAACCCATCTAGAGTAGAACTGGGATGTTCCAGAAGCACGCATGAGTCATTGTGCTTTGAGTAAACATGGTCTCTCTGATGGGCTTTGGCTGCTCTGATGTTTCTTCTGTCTCTAGGAGCAAAGTGCCTTTCAATTATTTATCTGATCATTCACTGAATCAGGATGAAATATCTGTGTCTTTTGTTGAAAAGTCCACTGCACATATATTGCCAAGTTTTCTAAGACAACTTTTCTAGGCTTTTTGTTATGGTGGCATTGTCTTTTAATCTGTGCATTAGTTTTAACACAGTCTTTTAATCTGTGCATTAGTTTTAACACAGGGACAAGGATCAATACTTGGTCAACTTAACATGACACATTAGGATGTTAGTCATCCAGTGGTCTGTTTGATAAAGTGTGGTTGATTTGACTTCAGCCCTGGGCCTAGTTCTGTAAGTCTATCACCAGTGGCAAAAATGGACTTGCTTTCAATCAGTGCACAGAAGTATTACAGGTCTGTAAACCACACAAAGTCCTGCTTCCACATGAAATATTCAATCCCACAGAGTAATAACACAGGTCATGGACCTAACCGCCACTAAGATGACTCCCACCCTTCCTGTCCTCATCATATTTAATGCTTGGGTTGACAAGTCTCCTTGCTGGAATACTTTTCTTAAGGACCAGGAGACTCTCACCGAAGGTCATGGTGGCAGCCCACAAATGGTCTTTAAAAGGTTGTTGGACATTTTGTTGGAGCCACGGGCGGGCTTTAAAAAATTTACTACCAGTTCTGTGCTCTCCTGCTGTACTCTGTTGCACTGTTTCCATGTAGTTGTGGCTAATGTGGTCACTTAGTGCTGAGAAAAAAAGGTGAATGTCAGTACCTCCTAGAACTTGGCTTGGGGTTTGAAGCTGTATATGAAAATAATAGTAGTAGTAGTAGTGGTGCTGGTAGTATTGGACAGCATTGGTCATATCGGTGTCAGAGTATAGCATGTGACATACCAGATTGCATTGCAACTGATGCAGTGAGAGGTGAGTGAGTTTAACCATAAAGGAAAGCAATCTTAAGGTAGATTATGCAGATGTGGATTCTGTTGTTAATTTGAAAGAGACACACTTATGTGAAAACAACAGAAAGGCACTCTCCCACAAAGTGAAACATTCATACAAGCACACACACAAACCTATACAGATATAACACCCACCCACACACACACACAAATTTCACACCTTAAATTTGTATTTTCATTTGTATATGGTTACAGTGCATAATATCGTAGATTTATAGGATTTTTAGATGACCTGCCATGCATGCACATTGACATTGTGTCAGTTTAGCACAAAATAGCACAAAATTTCTTTACTACAGATTTAGCATGTAAACATTATGGATACATGATTAGTGTTGCTCCTGTGTTTCAAACAGCTCTTTCCCATATGTTTATGAGTGATGCCTGGTATCTACCACGGCATTAGGAAGGGACTAAGTTTGATGACACAGTGCTTCTTGCGTTTGATCTCCTCCACGGCTCAGGCTTCTGAAGCCAGGGACTCGTTCTCAGTGGGAGACTTCAAGACTACTTTTGTTCCCTAGACATCCCATTTCCCAAAACGTGACAACATGCCTCATCTTCATCTCTTTCTCTTTTCTTTTCATGTCATTTTTTCTTTAAGGGCATTGAAAGGATAGGGCATCGTGCAGTGAAAGATGGAGAGAGAGAGAGACAGACAGGAAAAGAGGGAGAGAGAGAGAGAGAGAGAGAAGGCAATAATTTCTTTCAGAGGGCTAGGCCTTTCTCTGGCTGATTGAGACTGATAGTCCAAACATGTTCCCTCTGAAAGCTACATCCATTTTGACGGCGCTCCTGACAAATTAAGAAGTGCTGATGCCATCTCTGGGGGCTGGCTGGATACGACGGGAGGCAGCGGAACACCACGCGGCCTTCCAAGGCGACTAAACGAGCCGGCCCTGATTACCCTCCTGGCTGGCCTCGTTTAGACAGCTCAGAGCACGTGTGTGCGTGTCTGTGTGTATGTATGTGTGTGTGTGTGTGTGTGTGTGTGTGTGTGTGTGTGTGTGTGTGTGTGTGTGTGGGTTGGTGTCTGTGTTCTCTCGGTGCCTATCCTCTCTCACCCTCTCTCTCATTCTTTGCCTCTCACACGGACTGCTCTGCTTCTGTGTCTTTCTCTCCCCCTCTCTTTCTCTCTCTCTCTCTCTCCCCCTCTTCCTCTCTTTCATATAGACAAACGCATACACGCCTCCACCTTTCTCACTCTCTCTTTCTCTCTCTCTGTCTCTCTCCCTTTCACCAGCTGTGTGAGTCTCTGATCTCTGTATTACTTCTTCCTCAAAACCCTCACTTTCTCTCTCTCTCTCTCTTGCTCTCTGTTCCAGTGTTTCTCTCTTTCGCTCTCTCTCTCCCTGTCAAGCACACTCTCCCCTTCCGTTTCTCTCTCTCCCTCTCTTTCTCTCACACGCTCCTTCTTTCTCTCCTCCTCTCTCCCCTCCCCTTCTGATAAATTATGTATGCCTTTTCTGCTTGACTGAGGGCTGCTTTCCTGCCTGCTCCAAATTGCTTTCAGGCGCAGGACCGAGCCTGCTCTCCCAGAGCTCGCTCCAGCTCAACACCGCTTCGGACGCTGCCGCGCTCCACTTCTCCGCAGGCTACCATAGTAACCAGACCCTCGCCCTGAGCAGCGACAACTCGGCGGCTGCAGCCGCCTCAGCATCAGGACCGACTCCAGCTCAGCAGCAGCATCAGCAGCCAGCTCCATCATCTCGCAGCGGGCAGGTTGGAGGAGCTGTTCACAGCTACAACCAGGTAAGCTGACGTGCTTTTCTCCTCTTCTCTTCTCCTCCTCCTTCCTGTGTTCTCCTCTTCTTGCTCCTCCTCATTTCTCCCCATGCATTGCCTATTCTCTCCTCTGATCTCCTCCTCTCTGATCTCCTCTCCTTCCTTCTCTTCTCTCCTCTCCTCTGTGCTCTGCTCACTCACCCCTCCCTCTTTCTCTCTCTTTCTCCATCCTTCCAAGCCCTCCTCCTCCTCCTCCTTCTCCTCCTCATCCATCTCACTCTCTCTCCTGCTCTCTCACTTCTGCTGCACTGTTTCTGCAAAGCCAGGCAGGAGCGCGACGGATGCGCCTGCTCCACTCCCACCTCTGGGAACTAAACTGGAGCACCTCTCTCTCTCTCTCTCTCTCTCTCTCTCTCTCTCTCTCTCTCACACACACACACACACACACACAAAACATCCATCCAACAAAATGCAAAAAAAGAGAGAAAATGTCCCTAGGTTAACTTTTTCTGAAATCAATTTCAGTTGAATGGAGAATTCTCTGTGGGTGTATTTTAATCTGCAGTATAAGTGTGATATGCAGGTTTGCAGGTGAAGTACATTTGCAGATGACAAGCTTTAGGGGTGTGGGACAGGGGTTTTGTGTGTGCGTGTGTGTGTGTGTGTGTATGTTGGGGTGGGGGGCAGTATAGCTACATGTCTACGTGTTTAATTGAGTGTGGGATTTACACTTTGTGGCAACTGAGGCCTGTTGGTTGTCACACTGCCTCTCTGGTAGTAAGGGTAAGACTTATTAGAGTCTAGCCCTAATGGGACCCACTTTTAATTATTCATCTCCCTTCAGGAGGCATCCATTTTTCCCTCGACTCACCCAAAGTTTCATCTTTTCAAATGAGCCAAACTAGAGTGCACCTGCTGCTAGCTACAGCTCATCATTGCCAGATACTGGTCCTCTTCACAAGTCATACATTTCACTCTGCAGATCGAAAGGTGTGTGTGTGTGTTTGGTGCTAATTAATATGGTTAGGGATATTTGGAGAGCTATATTTATCACTGTGAATGACGGAGGATGGGAGGCAATTTGTTTGAAGCAAGTTGGTGTACACACGCGCACACACTCACACATCATCCTGCAGAGCAACAGCATCTTAATGACACGTTCCCTGCAGTCCCAGCACTCTTCATCTGACTGGTGTGCGAGTCAAAGCTGCACCAGGACGTTCATTTCTGTCTGTGGTGAGTGCATTTCCGCACAACTACAGACAGAGGCTCAGAGCAGAGAGATTCCCTCCCTTTAACGCAGCTGCTGCTTCAGACAAGCAGAGTAGGGAGGGAGGCAGAGAGAAACGGGGAGAGTCTGAGAGACAGAAAGAGAGATGGGGAAAGTTTCTCACTGACGCTGCTGAGAGAAAGGGACAGAGAGAGACAGAGAGAGAGAGAGATGGAATAGATAAAGAGAGATAACTAAAGTGAGGAGGGAGGAAGGCATTGAAAAGAGCTAAAAACAGAGAGAGAGAGAAATTGAAAGAGAGAGAAAGACCTCATATATTGTTTTCCCCCACTAGTTCAGTTTAATACTGAAGGCCCAGTCTACTACATCTCCATTGCTCCCTTTTTTACTCTCTCTTCTCCCTCCTGCCCACTCCTCATTCCCCACCACACCCCTTCCACACACACACACACACACACACACACACACAGACACACACACACCCTGCGTCAGGCTGGCCTTGGACATGGCTCTGGTCAGGGCTGGGACAGGGCCTGGGCCCTGCGTTTGGCATTGGCATTGCTGGAGTAATGTTTCTTGCTGTCAGAGCAATTCTGTGCACTGTGTTCAGAAAAGGCCAGGCAGGCTTGCTTCTGAATGGGTTTATATAACACTAGCATATCAGATAGGTGCTCTTATGCAGGAGATATTTATAACGGCGCAAAACCCTGCTTGTTCCTTAAATAATTCATCCACAACTGGCACCTGCAACGATTCCCCTTCCCGTGGACGTGTCCGTGGACCTGCTGAAGTGGAAGGAAAGACCCTGTTTCCTCTTTTGGGGTGGGAGGCGGGAGGGGGTAGTTGAACGTGAAGCCTGTAACAGGATCTGCTGTGCTGTGCAGTGCACAAAACACTGCACCACTGCAATATAGATCAGAAAAAAGCCAAACACACAGAAACTATAGTGTGTGTCTCTTCTTTTCTGCCTGCAAGACTGACAGACACAGGGAAGCATGTAGTGTTGATATAATACTGTTTTCCAGTCCTTTGTGAGTATTCCCAAGACACAAAACCTGAAGGGCTTTTGACAAGACAAAGACCCCATAGACAGAAGTAGTGTTTGTGTATTTATTCATTTATCATTCCCTGCATGGTGTCCAAATAAAAGAGTTTTTTCCAAATGAATCAAGACACTTACTTGTGTACATCTAGCTGGAGGAAATCACTTGAACGGTGAATAGTAAAAATGTTTAACTCGATGTCTCAGTGCATTTGGATCTTCCAGTTTGTCCTCTCTTGGCCTGCAGTCAATCCTAATACTCATCTAGGCAGCCCACCCAGGCCCTTGGTCGCTTGTCAGGAACGATTTCAGCATCCTCACTAACCAACCATGATGTCACCAGAGCAGAGGCTTGCAAAATATTTAGGGAACATCCTACATTCCTGAAAAAAAATCTCCAGAGACAGTCACGCGTACAAATCACAGAAAGACATTTTGCTCGAGTCTCCGCATTGACTTAACATAATGAATGCAGAGAGAAAAAAATGCAATGGGGTTTTTTAAAAATAACTTAATCCATTTGAAATCAGATTAATCAGGTTTCATGGGCTGTGCAAATGAGTGAGAGTGGAACCAACTCCGTATTGTAATCAGCAAGCATCGTTCCGGTGATTACGAAAAAATCCTGACAGGAGAAAGAGGTATTTAATGCAAAACAGCTCAGCTAAAATGCTGGAAGGCAGCCAGCAGAAAAGCTTGCTCTGATGCCCTCTGGAAAAAGCCATAGTCTTGTCCCAAACAGAAGGTGCAGTCCTGTGAGGAATTACAGCATATGGTTTTCTATGTATCAGATACCTAGAGCAGTAATTTATGAGGAGTGACAGAAAAGTGTTTTCCACCACAGTTGTTCAGGATATCATGTTGTCAGTTCACGCTGGGCCAGATTTAAACTGCTACTGTGAAGTGTTTTCATGGGTGCAGCAGTCAAATCTATTATTTAAGTGAGGTCTGTGGAAAAACATGGCCATATTTGTTTTACTCCATTAGTTCACCAGGATATGGAACTGGCCTGAACACTGCTGAGCATGCATGCCCCTTAATGCCTAACGTATGCCCCTTGAAGGCTAATGCATGCCCCTTAAAGACTAACATCTGCTCCTTAAAGCCCAATGCGTGCCCCTTTAAGGCTAACTAATGCTTTGTACAGGTAAATGCATTTTACTTAAAGCCCTAGAAAATGCTTTTTCAAGCCTTGAGTGAGTAAGCTACCTCAAGTCTGAAAGAATGCATTCTGTGGTGTGTTGTTGAGTAGTATGAGTTTGTTAATGTACAGGATAAATGTACTTCTAGACTTGTGGTTGTCTGGGCACAGAGCCCATACTTACTGTTTTTGTGTCATGTGTCCATTAAAATAGAGGTTAATGATGGACAAGGTAATACAAGGGTTAGCCACTGTACAGCATACTAGCCCATCAACTTGATGTTGATGCTGTGTTCAAGTTCATGTGTTCAAGTGTTCATGCATTGTTTTGTTGTGTATGTTTCCCTTTGTGTGTGTGTGTGTGTGTGTGTGGGTCAAAGGTCACCTCCAACCGTGCTGCCCAGCTTGCAGCTGCAGGTGACTCTGGCCAGGCATCTCAGAGCCATGGCAGTGCGTTCCACCTGCCCGAGTCCCAGCAGCCTTCGGTCGGCCTGTACTACTCGAGCAGCACCTTGCCGGCACAGCGTGTGAGCTCTCCGCTCTCCATGCAGACCGCGGGTACCTCCTCGCCCACCAAGCTCCAGCTCCAGCAGCGCCTGGGCTCCGCTACCGGCTCCGTCACGGACGCCCCCAGCTACGCCACCATCCAGCGTGCCCCACCGTCCTCCTCGACCTCCGCCTCGCCCAAGCAGTCACCAGTGCGCCTGGCCAAGTCCTACAGCTCCAGCTCGCCAATAAACACCGGCTCGGCTGGCGCACACCACCACCACCACTCCTCCACGTCGTCCTCGCCGCTGCGCTTGGCCTCACCACCCAACAGCGGAGGTGGGATCTCTTCCTCCTCGCCCATCCACCAGATCAGCGCGGGCGTGGGCAGTTACGCCACGCTCTCGCCTACGAAGCGCTCGCTGCACTCTTCGGAGCAGTACAAGATCTCACACGAGCTCTACGCCACCGCTACGCTCCAGAGGCCAGGCAGCCTTGCTGGTAAGCTACTGTTACAAAACAGAACAGGAACTGACATGACAATGTCATAAATCTGGACTAGATATTCAGTTCAAATGGATTCTTTTTTGAGCTCAATAACAAACATACCATATAAACGGAGTAATATATAGAGGCCAGTCTACACTGTGAATCTAACACAGATTTAGGCATGAGGCAAGCGGAGTGAAGCTGAGAGCCCTTAAATCCCCTCAGCTGTGCTATATTCACAGTATAGAACAGACTCAAGGGGCTTATTGCTGTTCTAAAACAGTTATGGCACATACCTAGCTTGGTTTCATTAGACAAAGCCACAGCAACATGAAATTTGTGAAAACAATGATTTCTCCTAAATATCAGTTCCTCTGCCAAGAAATACATTTCCTTTAGCTGAATGGTTGCCAAGTTACACACACGCAGCCAACGTAAATCTTGGATGACGCAGCAATATTGAATGAATTTCTATATCATGGAATATGCAAAGGCATCAAACACCATTCAACCAATCATAATGAAGGACCGGAACTAATGAATAAATAATATACATACTGTATGCATATGTAATATAGCAGCATGATGGCACGGATGTGGCTATAACATGGCACAGACCCATAACAGATGAGATAGATCCAAATGTAATAGCAGGTTATTGCAAATAGCAGTTTGGCCAGGTGTTAGACAGCACAGCCCTTATCTTAAAACACCCACTGTAGTTGCTCAGTGTTGCTGCCATGGCCACACGGCAGATATACCAAGTTGCAGGAGTTTGATAAATTATCTACATGTTTGCCGCTAGTTTAAGCTTTGTAGCACCTGACGCTGGATTCTGCAGATGAACATGAAAGTAGAAACATCAATGGCTTCTTATTTAAATGAGGTAAATACCCAGGAGGGGGCTGGTAAATAACTACATTAGGGTCACATGGAGCTCTTGCATAATTTTGAACACTTTTTTTTGCTTTTTTTGCAGGGCAAAATTAGATGTTAGAATTAGTTAGACAGCGACTTGGGACTTGTGCTGCTTTTTATTGCGTGCACATATTTGTTTTAATTTTCACACTGTACTGTACGCCTGGGAAGGCCAGAGCCTCCTGGCACACGCCGAGCCCAGTCCTGAGACAAGATCTCATCCTTTGAAAGAATGCAGCAGCACTGCTCTCCATTCCTGCTCTGCTCACCAAGACATCAAACACATCCAGAATAGCAATGTGCTGGGTGAGTCAGATTGGAAAAGTGAGCTGCGTTGTGGACTGGTGTGTGTGTGAGTGTGAGGGGTCGGTGTGGAGAAGGAGGGGAGTGTTTAATTAGCAATGGCTCTTATAAAAGAAATGTAATCTCCACATCATGTGCGATGTCAAAGGGGATAGTTCCCCACTGATGCTCGAGTGTGAGAAAGGGTGAGAAATAATTGAAATATTCCCAGCATACAGAGGCAGGGCTGCGTTTCTGAGTCATTGTTTGTGTTGACAGCACCCACAGTTCCACCAGAGAAACTTCAGAGAGCAAAAATTAATTCAGCTAATTTAATCCAAGAAAGCCAAGGTGAAATTCTAGTAGGCTTCGTAGAAAGTTCTGTGAAGTGTGGGTGCTATGACAGTTAATAACACCATCAGGCAATTGCAGTTGCATTTGGCAATGCCAGCTTAGGTATAACCAGACCTAGCCAGCACCTGAACTTCAAGACAGAGGACAGTTGTGGAGGTGGTTTAAAGATGAATACATACATACGTAAAGTTAGCAAAAGCAGGTCCCTGCTATGACTAAATAGTACTGTATATTCCATGATGGAATCTAATTTCAATTTAAACCCCATCAGTTTCAGTTCTGAGGTGTTGTTGATAAGTTATTAGCCAACCCCTTGACAAGGTTGAAGACTATTAAAGTCCAGAACAGAAAAGTGCTAATAGTTCTGTAACACACTGATATAGTGGCAAGAATCAGTGAAGGAATAATGTCTTGACAAGGTATGTCTTCCTGGATTTAGTTTCTCTAAACAGTGGATAGCTTCTGTGGTTGGTTATGTGGTAGTGCTAATGCTATTGCTAATTAATGTAACACATTGTGTCAATACTACAAAATGGCAAGGAAAAGCAAAAGCAATCATCCCCAATCAGATCCTTTCTCAGCTCTGACTCTCTCTCCTCTTGATCGCCTCCCTTTTTACCATGCTGGGGGTCGAAAAGCTCAGACAGCATAGCTCCCCCTCTGCTGTGCTGCTGTGTTCTACAACAACAGCAGCACGTGCACATGAAAATAGCTGCCAGCCCGTGGGTATCTAGCCTGTGCTACAAGCCAACCTTGAACACAAAGTGAGCGAAGTGAGGGGTCTGGAAGTGTGTGTGTGTGTGTGTGTGTGTGTGTGTATGTAGGGAGGAGGGGTGGTGTTGGAGGTTATTCCAAGCTCTGGTTCATGGATGTGATCCAAGGGTGATCATGGCTAAAGGCAATTACAGAAGGGGGAAATGCACTGAGCCAGCCCATTGTATCTGGAGGGAGGGGGGATGGGGGCAGGGAGCTGCTGCATTAGGTCTTCCTGTCTTGATGATGTAGTGTTTTGGGCCCTTCGACTGCAGCGAGAGCCAACTGATGTGTGTCATTTGGCCCCGAAAACACGCAAGTGTACGGGAGAGGAGGGTCATCAACAAAGTTACTGATAGAAAAAAGAGAGAGAGAGGTGATTTGTGTGTGTATGTGTGTAGCCTCTGTTCATTCAGCCCAACTACTGACATAAGAATAATGATGTAGCCTACACATTATACTGTGGCAAAGTAGCCTGGGTCTGACCTAGATGTGATTCAGATTCAGTCTGGTTTTGATCCAAATTAGTCAGATCCAGCCAGACTGAGCTTCTCCTGAGGTTGGCAGGAATTGCCATTTCTACTGCCATACAGACCTCAACAAATACTCCAAGTATGTAATTTACATAACCTCCTTGGGTCAGTTTAGCCAGTGTAAATGGTAAACAGTACCAATTGGTATTATGTCAAAGAAGCCACAGAGATGCTCCACTAGGGGGCTTATGACTGCTAGCCTGGTAGCTATCTTAAGAACCTGCTTACTCAGAATACTCCACCGCATGCAAGTAAAAAGGAATCTGTCATAATGAGAACAGTAATAGTCAGTATACTTAGTGTATATGAGCATGATGCTTGCTTATTCAAAATGAAAGCCTGCCTTTGAATTAATTTTGCTTAGGCGGGTGAATGTAGTGAAGACACATCAGTACAGAACATGATTTCCTTCCTTAACTGAATTTGTGTGAATGGCCCATGGCATAGATTTTAATAAAAAGAAATCCATGTGGTCAAGTAATGGCTCTTCATATTACTGTAGGCTATAATCTATAGAATGTTAAAAGCATGCTGTCATGTTTTTTTCAATAGCCATTGTAGCATCCTGGTAAACTGTTTTCTCAGACAGACCAGAGACAGTGTGAATATAAGATGAGCACAACTACAGACCTATGCTAATGTTGCAACCTCAGGTGACAGCTTAGGTGCTGATGGCAAAACAAGTGCTTTTCTCCCTCCCTCCCCCCCCCCCCCTCTCTCTCTCTCTCTCTCTCTTTCGCTCTCCTTTGCCACCTCTTTATGTATGAGAGGAGCTAAATTCGTCTTTGTGGGGCTGCAGGGTGTTATGAAAGACTTTCCAGATGAAAGGGAGGAGGCTTGTCTGTTTGGTGATTGGGGGGAGTAGCACTGGGTAAACTGTCTTCCTTTTTTCCCCTTACTTCAGCAGGGAAGCTTCTTGCTGTTTTAGGCTTAATGTTTCATCACTAGGTAGGATGTTTTTTTTTTTTACCTTGTTTTTTTTTTTTTTACTTAGTGGAGGGTTGGGAAGTTAGCGGACTTAGCTTCGACAGCTGTGTGAGCCAGCGAAAGACCAGAGGCTGTAAGCTAGAGAGAGGCTGTTTAGGAATGCACAGGTGCACTGCGCAGGTGTAGGAGGACCTGTCAGGAGCAATCTGCCCTTGTCAGAGGAAGTGCCTAGCTCACAAATTGGCTATAAAAAGTCCTTTGACTCCTGCGGTTTGCAGTTGTGCGCCTTTAGCAACAGAAAAAAACTGCATTCACCTTAAGAAGCCATGGCATGCCAGACAAATGGCATTGCCTGAGATCAGAGTGTAGCCTTGTTTGTCCCTCCTCAACATTTCCCTTCACCTGCAGCACAGAGACGAAAGGAGAAAGGAGGACAAGTCACTAGGCAGGGCTCCCCTCTGTCATCCTGATGGACAGGAAGGCTGAGACAGACGTTAACCCCAGCGAGAAACAAACACACCCACTATTGGCTTTGCTTGCATTTGGGCTTATCCCCCGAAGATCTCCTCCTCGCAACAAAGGAATCCGAGCCTGGGACTAGAGGCGGTCGAGCTGTCTGGCCCGCTCCGATAAGGTGATTATGGAGACGGGCGAGTGGAGCTGCAGGTTCTCATTGTCTGTAAATTCGACAGAATTACATTAAGGCAGAGAACAGCATCCCAGCAAGAAGGGAGAGAGAATGGGGGGCAGGGATGATCTGTGGAGGAATGAGGCTGTGTGAGCTACAACAAGCTTCTGGCTCGAGATGTCTGATTTCATTCACATAGTAGCAGCTCTCAATCATTCCTGCCCTCTCTTTTTTCTTCCTTTACCCTCTTTCTTTCATTTTTTAGGAGAGAGTTGGTACGGACGATGGTATGCTGTTATGGATGTTGTTATGGAGAGTAGTTATGTTGAAGATGGTGATTTGTTGGGGAAGATTTGTGATGGTGTGTATGAGTAGGGGGTGTGTTGAGTGATGGGTGGATCACTGGGTGTGTGTGTATGTGTGTGTGTGTGTGTGTGCGTGTGATGTTGCTATTCCTTGCACAAGGCCTTCAAATGGAGACACCTCTGTTTCCAGATGAAATATATATGAAGTTTCCAATGTTAGATACTCTGTAGTCTTATCTTGATATTCAGTTTAGTTGTACAGCAGGTTGCAAATATGATTTTGTACATGCTAACTCAAGTGTACTCTTTCACAGGCTCTAGGGGATCCTACAGCAGTCAGCACAGCCACTTGGGTCCTGACCTTCGACCCCTGCAGTCCCCCGAGCACCACATCGAGCCCATCTACGAGGACCGTGTTTACCAGAAGGGCCCGATGAGGAGTCTCAGTCAGAGCCAGGGAGAGCCTCTCCCTCCTGGACACACCGGAACCTACCGCACCAACACTGGTGAGCACAGGGACTGTGTGTGTGTGTGCATGCAGGTCTGTTTATTGGGATTGATGCACAATGGAGAGCACCCAAACAGCACACCACAGTCCAGGATTTCTGTGATAAAAGACTCAGATCTCACACATGGCGGCGGCAAGTGTTTACTCAGCTCAGTGCTGCCTCTCGGCCTTCAAGCTACTGCGACCTCATTACCATTTAGGAGAGGATTAGCCATGAGTGGAGGCTCTATCACCGCACCAAGACGCTTCGAAATGCTTTCAATACGCACAACGGTAATACGCCATAATGAATGAGAGCCTCCACACTTTGCACATTAGGAGTGGAGCATTTAGCTTATCTTGATTCCACACAAGGTGTGGCACACAAAGCCTATTAGCAGGCTGATTATTTACAAAAAAGAGAGATACATAAATGAATAAACAAAATACTAACTAATTTTGTCATGGCGCATTTTGTCATGTCTTCTGAGCTATTAATGGCCAAAAGAAAAGTAAAATAAAAAGATTTTGTTTGATTAGCGTCTGGCGGTGGAGGCTTAGGTGGTTATTCAGAGAAGATTATCTGCGGCAACGCTGAACCGTAAAGTTGATGGCAGGATGACTTGGACTAGAGCCATCATTTGCTGTGAAGACGTAGCCTTGCACAGCAGCCTTGACTATGTTTTTCAACAGACCCTGTGTATGTACATTGTATACTCTACCTCTGCCCAAGATTATTCACTAGTCTTCAATAACAAGTCATTTTTTTATATCAGTCATATCAAAACTACTTTCCCCCCGATGTGTTGATAAGCATCCTTGGGTATGTGTACCAGACAGAAGGAGATGGCAGAGTATTGGATACAGACATCACTCCTTCAGACAAAATGTCCTTCTCCCATACCTGCTTCAATTGGCTAGATAAAATCGATATAGTCATCTTTAATAGGTGCCTTAAAGGGGTAATTTTCTCCCACTTCCCATGGCTGCTTGTCTCCCCATGACCTTTGACAGGCAGCACTTATAATATACCTCTGACATTCCATTCCTCTTCAAAACTGTTACTTTTACCTACTGGGTTGGTAACAACAGTAGACCACTTGGAATGACTTTCTTCAGGTTATTTTTTTTTTCTGTCACCGTAGCAACTTGAAGGGCACCTGCAAAGATTTTTATGATCAAATGTTTTTTTTTTCCTTCATCTTCTTGCTTTTTATCTTGGTGCTTTTTTTAACTGGGTTTATGTATGTCGTTACCTCCAATTAATTTTGGTCGAGGGAGGTCAAATGGCTGAACCTAACGAAGGTGCTCTTTTTGAAATAGAAATGTGGTACCATTTGGTATAATTACCACTTATGATTGACTCCTTATTAGTTCATCTTCCAACCTGAAGCCTTTCATTTCATGAAAACGGAGCTACTTTTAGGGCTCCATGCAATGAGTTTTGCCTGGCTGCCTACCCTGCGTAGGCCTCTTTTTTTAACAAAGAGATGGCGTGTCATTAATTGTACTAAATTTCACGTTCAGCTCCTTCTTTTATTACAATCCCATAATTCTCATTATGGCAGTGCGTGTTCAAGTGATTAAAGCTATAACTCTTTTTTTTTTCCCCTCCTCCCCTCCCCCTTAAAAGTATTGCCCATTAGATTTGCACTGAAACATGAGCTTAGCGTGGGCAAAGACAATCAGCCTGGGCAAATTCAATCCGGTGAACAAATCGCCCCCAGAAAGCCCAAGCTTCCCACTTAGTCCGCACTCAACATGTACACGACTATTCACTTTGTATTAATGAGCCTTTGAATGCTGGCTGACACCTAGAAGGAGGGAGCATTGTCTGAAATGAAACCCCTCTGATGTGCTTTTGAACCAACAGCTCATTCACCCACTCCTACCTACCCACCCTACCACACACACACACACACACACACACTCACACAGATATACACACACTCACACATACACCCCCTGCTAGGTCGTTTTCATGGGTGGGGAATGATGTGAAATTTCACCACACTTGAAAATTTCATCACGGTGGAAACAGACTCTGGCCCCTTGCTGAGCGTAGTAATGCATTATGGGATATGCCACATGCCCACACCGCACCTCTCCCCCCTCCCCCTCAACCTCTGTGCAACCCACAAACCCACATAGCAGCGGGTTGGCCTGGCCCTCTGTAACATGGAAACCTTTCGCGTGCGGTCTCATGTTCCATCTGTGCAGAGTCTGGAGTGCTCTCCTAACCTGGTTAACCTGCGTGATCCTGTGGGCCGGTTCATGACCACACCAAAGCCCCAGATTGCGGATTAGCTGACTGTATGTCAACCAAAGAGGCTCTGCCATGCTCCCTTAGCCCTGGGGTGCGCTGTGGCTTAAAGCCATCCGACTGGTCAAAGCTAATTAATCTACTGTAGTGTTCGCATTATCTCACAGTTCCAGTCAACCAGTCTATGATACACCTGGCCAGTGCAGAGCAAGTGCACTTCAGGTTAAAATCTGCAGAAATTCAATAGTAGTCAATACAAGAAGCCTTTGAGATAGCAGCAGTAAATTTGTTATTAATGCTAACTATTATTTATCGATGACGAGCGACAGTATGGTTCTTTTGCATAGTGCCTAGAGGAGAGAGGTTTGTAGAAAGGTGGATGAGTGTTGTCCTTATCTGCCTAATCTAGTCATTAGGCTCACAGACAAACACCGAGTTAATGACTTTGTTGATGCTGAGGCTTCGCTAAGACGGAGCTCATGACAAAGAGATTTCCAGCTTCCTGTTTATCTGGGAACAAGACTGTTGACTGGCCTGGGCAAGGTTGAGGAGCTCTCTCTCTCTCTCTCTCTCTCTCTCTCTCTTCGTAATGTGTTTTGTAGAAAGACGAGATGGTGGGAAGGGGCTTTCTGAAGTGTTTTGTTAGTTTCCATATTAATGCCTGTCTCTGTTTTTCCTGTCTCACACTCTATCTCTATCATTATCACTCTGTCACATTTTCATTTTGTTTTTCATTTTGTGATATTAAAACATTTGGGAGTCATAACCATACCTTGAGCATCAGAAGGCTCTCTTGCAACATAAGCCCAGTGCAGAAAGACTACACCCTATAATCTAGGCTTAGGCAAAGTATAACATTTTAGTAAACTGCTCAAGAAGTAGGTCAGTACTCGTCTTCATGGTGTCCTTGATCTCTCTCTGCAGTATTAACCAGTAGGACTATCGACAGAAGTCCAGGGAGGGAAAGGAAAGAGCCATGTGTTACACAGGAACTAGTGCCCCCTGCAGTTCAGGATGCCTCACATGGTGTAGATTCCGCTGCTTCAGTGGTTGCCCAGCAGGGGTGGTTGTTAACATAGCGTGTGTTTATTTTACCATTTCACAAACGTTGACTATGTTCTGTTTATCCATGCTATGCTTTGAGTCATATGCATGACTGATGTCAGTATACTGACAGCGTAATTCAGGCTTTCATCAGACATGTCCTATTGGGATGTGTCTTTATATTTGCACTGTATAAATCAATTTATGATCTATTTAAATTTTTATGGTCTTTATGTACATTTATGGTGGTCTCCTTGGCATGAGCAAATGGCAATTGGGGAGAAATTTGGCATTATTTCATATGTGACTCTCTGCATGTGATTCTCTATGTGTGATTCACATCATGTGCATGTATCATTATCTCTGCGTTGGTGACTTTGTGGCGTGAAAAATTGCAACTCAATCAAGTCAATTAGTCTTTGTGCATGGAGGACAAGGACATGGGCACATGTGATGGGGAATTTGCCGGAAAATAACGTTTTAGAGAAATGAAAAGAGAGGATTAACACAGCCCCAGAGGAAGTGCTGTCTTAGAGGAATGACTGAACAGCGGTGCCTTCCATCCCCTATTCAAACATTGGCCCCTTGAATGAGTTAGTGCCAAGCCCCTGTGTTTCTTTCGCTTTATTTTTATATTTATTTATTTTGTAGCTGTTTTGCGAGTCTGTTTCATCAAAGCCGGCTAATATGACACCAGGCACATTCAAAGAGAGGCTGCTTTGCATAAATCCATTAAACCAATTCAATCTTTTCTTGCCGAATCTGTTATATATGCCAAATAATGGGCTCTGACACTTTGCTAAGTGCCTCCCACTTCAAAGTAGGAAAACAGACAAGACCTTGATTTTACCCCAGAACAGACGGAAAGTTAAGCTCTAACTGTTTAAAGTATCACTTTAAGAACAGACCGATGCAAGTAAGCGAGTCTAGATTCTTGTATAAAAGTGAAAACACGTTTTTAAGTTGCAGGCGGTATTACAGGTTGTCTGCTGCTTTTAGGCAGACTTGTTTGCTGTTCTGAAAGCTGTCATGCTTAGTTGAGGCAGTGGTAGATGATCTGCATCGGAGATGTGCTTTGCTGCAAACCCTTTTTTTACTTTTTTTTTTACTTCTGTGTCTTCTTGAGCAATAGCCCAGGTAGGAATTGGGAAATCATTGAGGCCTATTCTCCGAATTATTGTCAAAGAATATGTGCACTTATGTCTGTACGCACTTAGGCACTTAAGGGCACATAACAGCAGCATGTTACATGAGGTCATGCTTAGTAGAAGTAACAGAATTGAACTCTTCAAAACCAGCATCCTCCACATGCCAAGGCCCAACCCATGCTTTCTCAGTAAAATGCAGTGCACACTCACACATATACATTTTCCCTCTTTACTTATACTCTTTCTCTCTCTCTCTCTCTCTCTCTCTCTCACACACACACACACACACACACACACACATACACACACACAAGTGCACTCTATTGCTTTTGTTTTCCGGCTTCATCTTCACTCATGCTCACTCTTAAAGACTTTGCATCATTATATTGTGTATGAACACACATCGGTATTAGCAGAAGGGCATTTTTTATAATTCAACAACTAGGCGGTGGTATTTGACATTTCTATCAGTTTGAACTGCAAAGACGGCAACAAATAAATCGAGACTTACCTTGAGTTAATTGAAAGTTGAAGCGACAGTGTCTCAGCTTGAGTCGTGAGCAGGTTGCTCCTGAATATACCAGATTTTAATTTCAAAAGGATTCTTTTATTATTCAGAAATACTTCAGGCATGCAGGGTGCTGTGCCATCTGTGGCATCTTCAGCCTGCAATGCTCTAGGAGGAACCAGAACTTTGGCTTCTACAACAAGGATTAAGATGAAAGAGTCATAAGAGGTCTGATCAGCATTAGAGAACTGTTAAAGGAAGAACTATCAATTTTCTCAAACTCTTATCCCATCAACTTGTTGCACATTTAGCCACATTTTGTGCTATTGTCTAGCATACATACTGGAAGTGTTTTGTGAGATTGTGCACCATAATGTCATGCAGCTAGCTTGCTACTGCTCCCCAGTGGCCTTACTGTAATGTGTTGGACTATCACAAGTTAGTTTGCTCTGTGCTTCATCTTCAGGAAAAACAGGACGTGTTAGTATTTATACTAGAGGCATGAATGCACTGTTATACTGTCATGCCCAGGCACCAGAGCATGGAATAAATGCGCTGAATTCAGTGCACACACACACACACACACACACAGAGAGAGAGAGAGAAAGTCAATTCTGAAGCAGGCTGCGTCACACATTACATCAATCATGCATTTGGTGGGTGCCACAGCTCATTAAATGATGCTTAATCTCCCGAAACGCTAACCCAAATAGCACTAAGCAAGAAGGACAACAAAGCAAAAGAACGCAAGACGCGGAGCAGGAGGGTGGGAACGGGTCAGTGGTGTGAGTGTGTGTGTGTGTGAGAGAGAGACATACAGTAAACAAACTCAGTCATAACTCAGACTCAAAGTCATAACGAGCGGCAAGTCACATTACGACTTTTGTCGCCGTAAGCCCACAAACAACCCATAAAAGGCGCTTGAGCTGAAAGACTCCCCCATCGTCTTCCCATTAAACTAAGACCTGATTCGTGTCCTGTCTGCTCTCCGAGCAAAACTCCATGGCTTCCACAGGCCCCCGTGGTGCGCTAAATCAGCAGTGTTAAAAACCAGGCACTCAAATGGAGGGCTGGGTGTAAGCATTGCCTCGAGTGCTAGCGTCGTGCTAATGCTAGAGCTAGCAGGAGAGTGAGCTGGGCACGAGCCCCCATCTCAGTCGGGCCGTGACTAATGTCCAATTACACATTCGTGTCGGGGGGGGGGGGGGGTTGCCTGGCACGTGTGATGGATGGCCAGGGTAACTCACACTGAGCGACAGGACGAGCCGAGGCGTCTGGGGACAAGAGGAGGCCCTTTAAGGGTGCGCTGAAGCACGCAAATGGCCACCCTTTCGTGTTACTCTCTCCTGCAACCCGGGAGACAAGACACAACAAGGAGCAGATATTTATGAGGCAGTTATGTTTCAAGGGCTGAGGGGAGGAGGGGACTGTACATGCCGGCACGTAGAAATATGTTCAGAGGGGAGACACACACACACACATATAAATACATGTACACAGACACACATTCACGCATGCATGGATGCTTGTATTTACCAACATAGCTGCTCTCATGAGCAAAGTCAAATCAATATGCCATGACTCTATGGTGTGAAATAGGCTGCCCTGAGGCTTCTGGAGTCCCAGTCCCAAGTCCCCTGCATTCTGCAGATAGGTCAGGGCTCAGATTGTTTGTTAAGTGGTGCGTGGCTGTGGGCGTGCGTGCTCGGCATCTCAGTATTAGCACCTGAATGGATGTGAATGCCAATAGGTAGATGAGCATGCTAAGGTCAGTGTCATCATCAAAAAGATTGTATGTGAATGTGTATGATTGTGTCAGTAAAAGTGTGAATGCACTGGCCTTTGAATATCAATTCATTTGAATCAGAAAGTACATGGACGTAAGTGAAAGTCTGAATGTTGTTTTAGTCAGTTCCTTCTATTCAAAGAAACCCACAGCCTTCCTTTTGAGGAGTGAGGTGAATCTTCCTTTTTTCAGAGGTCAAGGTCAGTAAATCTGTGAAGAATGTCAGTTTACAGTATGTGAATGTAACTGAACTTAAAGGGGGAATGTTGTTTGGAAGTGTGTCTGTGTGTGCACGTGTGTGTGTGTGTGTGTGCGCTCCAGTTCATCCCCAGCCCCCTGAGATCACATTGCCAGGCCAAGAAACATCACAAAGACTCGGGTTTGGAAGAAAAGACACTGGGGGATAAGCACACACGCGACTGTGTTTTGCCGAGCAGTTGGCACGCTCACATGACACCTAAGAACTCATTCGGTGAACATGGCCAAGCATGAAAGTATGTCTGGAGACTTCAGCTTTAGCTCTCACCTCCTCATGCAAAAGAGCTAAGCAAAGCTGTTTGCCAGCAAGGCAAAGCCTCCCTCAGCCCCACCGTACAAACATTGCTGCATTGTTTGTACCTGTAGTATCAACAGCACTCTCTCACCCGTGTGTGTGTGTGTGTGTGTGTGTGTGTGTGGGGGGGGGGTGATTACACAACATGTGAAGGATTTGACATGGACTATGTTGATTCAATGAGAGAATTTTACAGACTGTTAGCCTTGAGAGATCCGATGATATGTTAAAAGAATCCATGACAGAATTAGTATTTCTTTTCTTTAATTTTAAATTTGAAAATAAAACCTCTTTTTTATTTTCTGTGCAATTTCAAGTGCAATTTCACGCTGGGAAAGTCATTTTAAAAGTAGTGGACCAACAAGGGGGGGGGATTGTTTACGATCATATTACACTTCTAGCATCCTGTCCATCTGTTCCCTCTCTCCCCTTTTGTAGAGAGGAAATGTGTCTGCCTGTGATGCCTGTATCTGAAAGGTCAAGTCATTTGAAAGAGCATCCCATTATCAGCGTAAATAGAATATTCAGTGGGGTCTCTATGCAATGAAACAAGACTGCTACTGAGGTAGCAAAAGAAAGAGAAAGAAAGAAAAGAGAAATAGAATTGTATTTCATCTTGTAATGTTCAAATTCCATGTTGGACATGACCTGACGGTCTCATTTGAACAGACACAGTACTGTTGCATTCAAAGCAGTATCAGAAAAAAATATATTTCATATTTTATGTTGAATTTAATATCTAATTGAAAATAGCCTCAATGAACACAGGGACACTTAGCATGACTTCATTTAAGCAATTTAGACAATTAAATGAAGGAGAATGGACTTCCCTTAAGTTTAATCTAATTGAAAAAGGGCTGGTTGTCCAAAAATGTGTCCTTCATGCAGTCGACAGATTCTGTCAGCACTTTTGGAGGAGAAGGCGCAAAATGAGCTAGCGAGCGAATGAATTGACGAATAAAAAAAAGGCTTAGAAAGGATGTTAATTAAAGAATTAGCAAGCTAGAATAAACTCGGCTTGTCAGAGGCGAACAGGCCGCCCTGGTGTGCATTATCAGCCGGCAGAGTCATGCATGAAAATTAATAAGAAGAATCCATCAATGTGTCAACACAAATGTTAAGCAGGCAGCACTAACAATACAGTGAACACAGAGCTATCTAATGGCCCTACCGGGTTCCCCCCTCCAAACATTACTTGATAGTGGTGTTTGGGCATTATACACTAGCCACATTTGAAAATAGCACCAGATAAGCCCATTTACCAAGTTTGTTGGACGGCCATTGTTACGCAATTATTACTCCAATGCTTTATATGGGGAGAGTTGTGTGCATATCTTCATAGTAGGTGAACTGTGAGATTGACTTTGGTGTGTTTGGTGGAGGGGTGGGGTAAAGTGCATGAAGAAGAGGTGTTACCCAGAACCATAGTTAGTAACTATTGCATTGCAACCAACAAAGTTGCTACTATTTGTTTTGGGGAACACACCCCATTAAAGGCACACCAGGGAAGCCTGCATTATTTTACCTACAGTGCCCCCTCTTTAGTTGCCTTTTTTTTGTTTGTTTGTTTTGTTTTATTAGTTTGTTTGTCAAATCAGCAATAATGGTGTAAATTCTCACCAATACATGTGGATTTATCTGCAAACGAAAGCATAGGAACCAGCGATGATCATTATGGTGGAGTTATGTTGACTGATGAGGGGATAAACACGATTTCAGCTTCATTTAGTTTCAGTTTCGTTTCACAGCAGCTCGGTGATGAGGAGCCATGGAGCCATGCACCCTGCAATGAGGCATTTAATTAGCAAAGTGACTATGAAGCTGGTAAATTAACTTACAAACTGCATCAAATGTTGCCTGGTATTAGTTTAAGTAACGGCCGTATAACTATCTCAGATAGACAGAGACAGAGAGAGAGAGAGAGAGAGAGAGAAACTGAATGCATGTATAAATGTCTATCAGTGTATTTCTCTGTAGAAGTGTATCTTACTGTATTTATGGCCTCAACATTTGAGACCCAATAATGCACGATGTGCAGACGGGTCATCCTCCAACCCACCCCTGCTACATCACATGAGCTAATGGGGTCACTGAAGGTCACTGAAATGTCACCTCCTCTGTGACCACATCCCCATCATACACTAGTGTGTGTGTGTGACACACTAGAGTGGAGCAGAGGACCTGTGTGGGTCCTAATAGGGAGAATGACAGGACTGCTATTACATGCGCGCACAAACACACACACACATATAAACACTAACACTCATGAAAACACACACAAACACACACACTAGTGGCTATCATTGGTCTAGGGGTTGTTCTGCCTATCCCAGTTATGGAGTCATAAATAAGCTGATGCTGTTAAATGGGAACAGAGATGGAGCATGTTTCTGTCCTTGTCACTGTGATAATGACATAATGTGCCCCATGCTTTCCTGACCTCAGGTCAGATAACTGTTTGGGGTTGCAATCTGTGACTTTGACCTATCTGAAGGAAATCAGAATGCTATTTATTGGCACTGTGTGTAATTACAGAAAGATAAGAGGTCTTCTTAGGTAGGTTCAAGCTGACATGAGGGCTTGGCATAAGGGTGATGAGGTACCGTAAGCTGTGCTGTGTGTAAGAGGGCGGTTGCGTATGCTGCCCTTTCAGCATGCGCTCATTAGTTGAAATGACAGGCCAGTGAGCTGGGAGTCTATCTCACAGTCCGGAGTGAAGATATATTTACTGGGCCACGCATCCATCAACCTCTCAAATCCCTCCGCCTCTCTGTCTCTCTCCCTCCCTTTTCTCCTCCTCCCCTCCCTATGTTCCTCCTCTAATTTTCTCTCTGTTTCTTCCTTTTTTCCTCTCTCTCGTTGTTTCTCTGTCTCTCTCACTGTCTATCTCTCTCTCTCTCTCTCTCACACACACACACCCTCTCTCTCATATGTTTCTCTGTCCTTCTCTGTCTCTTATCTTCCTCTCTGCCCTGAGGCCTCTCATCTATCTTTTCCCTCTTCTCTAATTATCTTTAGATGCTACTCTGGATGCAGTGCATTTTTGCCTGAGCCCAGCTAGACAACACAACAACTAAGCTACTTCTCTTCTCTTCTCCTCTTCTCACCTTGCCTCTCTCTTCTCTCTCTTCTTCTTGTCTTGACTCTTTACTCTCCTCCACTTTTCTCCCCCTCTCTCTTTCCTGTCTTTCCTGTAGTCTGTGTGTGGGTTACTAATCTGTCCATCCACTAGTGATCGCTGTGCAGTGGTAAAGGTCCACACTCCCGAAACATAGCCACATAGCAGCGTATCGATCTTTCCCCGGGTAGATTTATTTGCCACCCTCCCAAAGTGACTGTCTCCTTGTGTTAGCGTATGGCTCGAGTGCAGTGCAAGTTTAGCTGAAGCAGAACTATCCTCACAACACCTCAGAGACTGAGCCACTTTAACCAAAGAAGAAACCCCAGATGGTTGTCATGGCGATGCAGCCGAGCTGGGTACTATTGACAGAGGGTGGGTGTGGGTGTGATCTCAGCTCCTGACTCTCCCTCCACGGACGTCTGCGGTCATCTCACCCTAACGACCTTCCATCTATCTGAGTTATATCGCCACCAACACATAGATGTGGCTACCCAACGAAGTCCACAAACGCTTGTGGCCACAAACTGGAGGGGAAAAAATGGTGTCTTCTGAGTGTGCTTGTTCTTTTTAATGCCTCTCACTGCTGTTGTTGTCGATGTTCAACTGTGTGCTCTGTGAAATGCTCTCTCGCCTCTGATTTCAGTGAAGGTGACTCACTCATTCTTATAATGGATATTAGAGTCCACCTTGACTTTGCTGTGTGTGACTTGTGTTGTGTGGGCTTTATATTAACTCTTTCTCTCTTTCTCTCACTCCTGTGATCCCTTTGCTTCCCCCCACCTCTATATGTGATGGCCTTCAATGTGTCACTAATCTCTCATTCCTGTGTATGTGTGTGTGTGTACTCCTTTGTGTCGGACAAATTCATTTTTCATCAACTTCATAATGTTTGTATTTGTTCTGTCTGTATTGTTTCTGTGCGTGTGTGTGTGTGTGTGTGTGTGTGTGTTTACTGCATGTGCACCCAACACATGCAACTTCACTGCTCCTAGAACTAGTCAACCAGTTCTGTGATCAGGTCCTGAACTTTCTGCTCTGTCCCTACTTTCCTGCCCTAGCCCCATCCTCCCCTGGTGTTGACTCCGCTCCCTTGCAGCGCACGGGCAGCCAGAATGCCACAGGGACGTACCCGCGCAGCGGCAACTACGCCGCCGGACCCGCCACCGGCAACTACGGCGACCCCTACCGCACCCTGCAGTACTGCTCATCGGTGGAGTCCCCCTACAGCAAGTCGGGCCCCGCCTTGCCACCCGAGGGCTCCCTCGCCCGCTCACCCTCCATCGACAGCATCCAAAAGGACCCCAGGTGAGTCCCTATGCTGACAGCAACAGAATACGACTATGATCTGGCTCTCATCTGGCCCTGATCTGGCACAAGAAATGTGATTGAGGCTAGGGAGCGCAGAACCTTGAGGTGAGAATTGTAGATGAAATTTGATGATTTTGAAGATGATGAGGAACAGTGACGGAGACGAGTTCTCAGTATCCTCAGTACCAATAAGCCCGTGGATCAGAGCTGGATTCTACTGAGAACTTTATTAACTACCTCTCTTCATCTGTGTGCCTATACTGGCACTGTGTGCTGCTTATGGGCCCTAGGAAGAGCCCCAGTCCCAGGCCAGGGACTTCTCACTCAAGTCATTTTGCTCATTCATTAAGACTGTGGAATGTTGTAAGAATGTTCTCCTTGTCTGTGTAGTCTCTAATGGGAAACAGTACCCCGAGTAACACCTGCCCCGGCTGTTTTCGTGTCTTTTGTGTGAGTTTGGATGAATATTGGTGATTTGTGATGAGGTGCTCCTGCAACTCATTTTTCAAGAAAGGCAGAATTGATTGATTGATTTCCATGCTTTTTGTAAACAAGAGTGTCATTGTTTTTATCTCTGTATTTTGCACACTCTGATCCATAAGTAATTTTATGTGTGATTACAATCCAGAGTGAGCGAGGCAACATCGCTTGATTTTATACATCGTTGGATCAATATCGGGAGCGTTTCGAGGGGCGCGTTAATTGCTAGCTCCGTTCCTCGCTGCTTCACGCTGCCTGGAGTCACAGCCTGATTTAATTCTTGGTTTGCTACCAAAGATACAAGGACAGTTTTGACGGCAGGGTTACTTCAACAGAGCACATATTACCACACAGTGTGGAGAGCCTCAGTGAAGATTATAGCGATTAGAGGGCAAAACTGGTGATTTCCTGTCCATTCCATATAAAATGAATGTGGCATGTTTTTGATTATTATTTCTGTCACTCTCCACACGATAAAAAGCAGCCATAAATGGTGTCAGTCAAGTGGGATGCAGTTTCTCAGGTTATTCTGATTTTAGAGTGAAAGACAACTGTTCTGAAGAAAGCACTGTGTGTTTATTACACACAAATATGTTTTGGTTTGAACAGTGAAAGTAAAGATGATAGCATCATTATGTCACAGCCATGATCTAAGCACATCCACGGCCTTCTATAGATTCTGAGATTTTTCATAATAGACTCCCATTGGTATGACAGAGTGCCTCTGCCATTGTCCGTTATTTCCGTATATATTTGGACACCTTGTTAGGTGATAACCTTTTCATAATACATCAGCTAAGAGTCAGTATGCTGCCTCACCTGTAGATCAGGGCAGTGTAGCACCACAAAAGAAAAAAAAAACACACAGATCATTTGCCATCTCCTTCCGCAAGTTCAGTGGAGAACTTTCCTCTCTGTCAGTCTGCTTGATGTATGAGACAGCTCGCTCTGTCTGCCCCAGCTATCTCCCCACAGGAGCGGCCCCGACTTACATGGCTGGAATGTGAATGAAGCCAGGAACAGAAGGACTAAGTAAGCCAGTTTGTGACCTCTATTATCTTCCTCACTAGTCTATGTGCACTGTCCTCTTCACGCTGGGTGCTACAGCACAATTTTGGCCATGGTCATAAGGATCATTCTAATGGTTTACTGTATGTAGTTGGCCTTGGCTTCTGTGCCCAAATGGAAGCGATGCATTTCCATGTCAGTGGTCGGTTTTTGCGTCATTTTACTGAGCTGACTTCACCAATAAGTAGAGGTGCCATAGGCTGTAGGTTTCCAACAACAAGTGGTAGATGTAGATGTGGGTATGCAACTCAATACACATGCTGCATGGATGGTAATGTGTTCAAGGTCTCTGTGCTGCCAAATGAATCACTTTTTTTTTTTTGGCATCACAGTGCAGAAAACAACAGCCTTTTTGTAACTTCTCAGTGTTTGATCGTTTAACAAGCACATGTCTTTCAATTAGTGAGCCAATCAAAGGTACTCAATTTTAATTATATATTTTGGGCCTTTGCTCCCATGTAATGCTTTGGACTAACTCATTGTTGATGTAATACTCAATTAGCAATGATTCTTTGCTTAGTCTCTCAATGTGTTAATAAAGAGGCCCAAATCTAATTATTCAGGGACGTGTTTGTTTGAGGTCTATAAGGCAGCTTGTTAGCACTGATTAAAAGTGTTAAGCAAAAAAAAGAGTAATGGCAATGGTAATTTTCTCCTCTATGTTTTTTCAAGAAGTTTACGTAGAATATTCATGAATATCGGCTTGAAAACAATGTAAAACAAGCTTTGCTTGAACTCGTTGATTTATCGATTATTTCTTCCACCGGAACTCAATATTCACCTGCAGCGCAGAAAAGAAACAGTAGCAGCGGTACGTGGGCGGGAATGGTCACGGGTAACTAATGGCGGATGACTGCGGTGGGGTCATGGACGTAGTGAACGAGCTCTGTTGCGATGGGGAGTGAGTCTCTGGGAGAGATGATGGTGGCGGTGTGACTCATTTCCCCAGAAATAGAACGGGACGGTGCGAAGGAGCGTGGCAGTGCTGGCAAGATATGAGGTGTGAAGGTGTATATATGTTTGTGTATGGGGGTGTAGGGAACGGGTTGGGTAGGTGGTGATGAGACTGCACTAACAGCAGAGTGTGACCGTGTTGGTGGTGAGAGAAAGACCAACCTTGGGTGCCTTCCCCATACACACACAAGCACACACACACACACAAACACACACACTGACACACACACCTGACTTCATTCCAATTCCAGTGCTTGCTGCAGCTCCCCTGGAGAAAATGACCCCATTAGTGGAACTCAGCAGGCTGTCAAACTAGCCCAGAAGAGGGGGAGGGGGATGTGTTTGGGGAGTGACTAACCGATGGTCCTGGAGGAGATCTGTCTGAGCACCAGTGAGTTTATTGTAATTTAGCTCATATTGTATTGTTAGATGAAGGTGACAATTCACTGTCTTGTTGCAACTTGCAATGTGTTTTTGTGTACTTTCCTCTATTTCATTATCTTTGTTGATTCACGATGTTGTGAAGATAAGCCAGGCATTACTTTTGAAACTGGAAGTCAACATTTCCACGGTTTGTGTTGGTAGGTCAAGTTAACTTGGTTTTGTCTTTGGTATATCACTGTAAGATTTGTTTCAAGCATGTAGCTTATATCTGTGCTTTTTCTTGGCAAGTTTGGGTAAGGTTCAAGGTTAATTGCCATATGTATCAGGTTACAGTTAACTTTTTTCTTGAGTGCATCTTCACATACTTGAAATTTTAGCCATTATCTATACATGAAAAATAGCAGAAGATGAGAGGGAGAGTGGGCAGTCAGTGTCTGTCGAGTTCCAGTGGTATAACCACTGTTTGACAAAAAAGTTTAACAAGAGACTTGGAGCATGCTCATTCTGTTTGGCAAACTTAAATTCAGCACAGTCCACACCCCCACCCCACTGTCAGACAGGCATGGTTTAGCACCTGAGAGCTTGTGATAATTTTCACCGTTTTGCTGTGCGGCTGACAAAGAGTGCCATTTTATGACCTTTACTCTAGCAAAGGGCTCTTTAAGCTGAGGAGTACACGACAGCAAGAATGTGGTGAGCAAGACAAAGGGGTTGTGTTTGTGTGTGTGTGTGTGTGTGCATGTGTGCATGCATGTGTCTGTGTGTGGTTAGAAGACCTTTCTCTTGTGCTTTATCATCCCTCTGTTACTTTTGCTCTAAAGAGTAGATTCAGGTCTAAGTTGATATACATGAACCACAGATTCTTCACAGGCCAAAACAGTCTTTAGCTTGACTTTGGATGTGTAAGGTAAAAGGTACAGAACAAGGTGAGTGGGATTCAACTAATAATTTTGTCCACGTGACCATTGGCCAATCACTTAAGAGTGAGCAACTCTAACAGCTTTATAAACGGAGTTAATTTGAATCAGGAAAACCACTAATGAGTAACAGATGTCATGTATAGGAAGTCAGCTATTAATCTGGATTGAGAAAACCATTGGCAGCTTATTTACATTTTGCACTCACTGTACTTATCTAGCTGATGCATTTATCACTAGTGGGTTGGGAAGGGAAGTTGCACCAAACCAGTTCCAGTCCACCTGACCAGTAGGGGGAGTGAAGGGAATGAAGCAGAGGTAGCCAGTGAGTTGGGAGACAAGGGTGGGATGGGGGTTGGAAGATAAAGACTGAACTACATACAAGTTGTAAGGTAGAGACCACGAGGGACAGCCACACAGTGCTGTAGGACAGGGCACAGACAGGTTGAGAGACAACTGATGTTTGCATCTCTGTGCTTGTCGCTGTGAAGGTGAAGGGAAGTAGAATGAAAAGCCTCACAATTACATGTGGATGGGGGTGCGCTTCAGGTCATACCACCACTCCCCTTGGCCACAGCACCACAATCAACAGCATATAACAAAGCCTGTGTGTGTGTGTGTGTGTGTGACCAAGATGGTGCGAGGTGACTGGTGTGGGGAGACACAGAAAGGTGGGACAGGAAGGGGTTGACTGTGTGTGTATTGGGGGGGGGGGGGGCTGTAGAGAAGTCAATGAAAACAAATGAATATGATTGAGTGTCACTATTGATCTCCTCCTGCCGCTGTGATGCACCGGGACTATTTTTGTTTGTGTGCCAACGCCAACCCCGATCCTCTCATTCTCCTTGCCATCGATCGCTCCGCTGCGGCCCCAGCCTGTACTTAAACAGTCATTATCACTTTAAGCCCTCAGAAAGCCTCTTTGCCCCCACAACCCCCCCGGCTGTCATTTGGTCCTTCTGCTGAGAGAAGCTGCTTCGGTCGGCTTTGTGTGTCGACTTTTAACACACATGCCTTTCTGGGCTGACAGCTTAGTGCATTTTAGCATTCGAGTGTCTCGGTGCTAGCCTGTTGCTTCCAGCTTTAAAGCTAAGGCAAAGGCCTGTTAAATACAAAAAAACCCAAATCCATGTTTTGCTGTCAATGCTTCTGCCTGGTTCAGCAAGACTTTCCCCACACTGAACACTTTATAGATGGATGGTGTCGTGTGAGTCAGGCGGGTTGAGTTTTCCCAGAGCTGACCTAAATGGATTGTGATGTTGACAATCTATCAGTCTTGTTTCAGCCTGCCATTATTGGCCAGTGATTTCATCATTGTCCCTGCTCTGTTCACCCACTCTAGTTGCTTTCAGCATTGTTGTATATTAGTGTCAGGAACTGCTGGAGAGGAATGGCTTTCCCTTGTCAGCTAAACGGATCTGATCTGTATCTGCATAGAAGAATTTGTGACAGTTACACTACAATCTGTTGCCAGAAGTCTGAAGATGCTGCTTGCTGCATGATTCCAGTGTGTTGCCAAATTGGAACACTCACTTTAAAAGATTACCCATTACTGAAGCACAACATTTTTAGGTGCATCCATTATCAAGTCGGCTTGAGAGAACTGTAGCCAGCGGTGCATTCTGGGTTGAAAGCCCATTCATACCTACATCCCATTGGCTGTTGGTGGTGATTTTCACCCAGAATGCATTGCTGGCAGCAGTTGCCCGCAGCCAATATAAGAGCATTGTATGCACCTTTTGTCTTCTAATGTCTGCCTGTTAGAGCACAAATAATTTATGATTTGCCTTGTTAGTATAGTTAACTTGATAATGAATCTGTTGTACACTAGGACATGTAGGGTCATGTAGGGACATGACGGTATGAGGTGGTCATTAGTAGTGTGTGATCAAGCATTTTGGGTCTAGACAAGTGTTTTTCAGTACCGCCTCAAGTGTTGTCACACTCTTACACACTCTGTCCTACATACGCTCAGCCACTGCTACTACGAAGCTAGAGGGGGAAAAATACACACACACACGTACACACCTCCACACCAAAGTGTCTCAGTGGCCACACTGTCAGTTCACCGTCAGTGACGAGCCTATTTGGATTCTCTCTTGTGTTCCTGTGGGACTGACAGTGAAGGTTCAGAGAGAGAGAAAGAAGGACAGTGTTAAAGAAATGGAAAGCAAAAGAGAATGAGAGACAGAATGTGTGAACATTGTGTGTGTGTGTGTGTGTGTGTGTGTGTGTGTGTGTATGTGTGTTGTCACCTGCTGTTCAGAGGAACGCTTGAGGAGCATACATGAGTGTCATTATGCAATGACCTCTCTCATTCTGATTGGATAATCAGAATGGTATATGGATGTGGGATGACACCTGGCTGCTCAAATGGAGAGAAGGGTCCTGCAGATTAGTTTAAAGCCACACACTTCCAACACTCAGCCTGTTGTGTGAAAGAGAGAGAAAAAGTCATAGAGAAAAAAGTCATAGAGAAAAAAATTCTTATTCAGTAATTTAAGTATAAGCATATTTCATTATTCCTGAATAGTCTGACAGTGTCTGCAAAAAAGCTGTTTCAGTGACGCTAATGAAAACAATTCACAAGTGACGGCCTACTGTCGTCTAGACAGAGTTTCAGCCCACAGCCCAATTTAGTTTGACAGACACTGAAAGAAGTTCACCGTGTCTTCCTCTCTAGTCAGTGTACTGGAAATTAGAGTGAAGTTATGCAACACTGGTTTCTTCCACTGAGATGTGACTCTAAATGATACGCAGCTGAGGACTTGTGTCAGCGTGGTATGAGCTGTGGGAAGTACCAGTGTTCCTCCACCTTCTGTAGACCACATACTGTATGAAGGTGAGCAAGATCCTGGGGGTTGTCTTGCAACCTTTAGGTGATAACAGGAGAAATAGCATAGTGGCAGCAGCAGCAGAGTGTAGATTAACACTCTTTCAGGCTTCTGGGTTTCAACATTCCTGCAGTGTGATTGTGTATGGCTCTGCTAGCGTAATGCAAATGGAACACCTTGTGTGGAACTTCACAGCTGTGATTTGTCAAAATGTTTACAGTCTTTCAAGGATAGTCCATGGTGACGCTAATGAGAGCTGCGCAGTAACGAGTTTGGTGGCACTGATGCCAACAACACTGGATTGAAAATCTTACAGCCAGACTACAACACTACAACTGCACACAGCTAAAGCATTCTATTACAGAGGAAGCTAATTGTTGCGCCATACGTCTGAATTAAAGAATAACCAAAGACTTGTATGTATCTGTAATCTTGTAATGTATCCAGAGCTGAGAATAGGACCACACCAGATAGATGATATCCAAAAAAATATCATATAATATAGCTTTTTTTTAGTGCAAACTTGAATGAATTCAGCACTCAATTGACTGATTAGTTGTTTGACCAGGAACTACTGAAATTACATGTTGGCGTTTATTTATTTGTAAATATCTTCTCCAGATTTCAGTCTGAATCTTGACTAGAGGAGGCGACACAGTCAGTTCGATTGGAAATCCTTAGAATAGGAAGCAAGTAGAACTGTAACCACTGTTTGTGAATAGCTGTGGCACAGGCACTTGAGCTTGAAGGGATGAGACAACTGTTAAAATGTCACCTCAACCAGAACATCATCTGGCACTTAATGACTAGACAATCAGCAGCTAAGCCAAATACGCAGTGACAATGAAATAATCCTGATTAATTTAGTATCTTCAGCATTTGGCATCAGTGTAGACATGCATTTTTTCGTTTGTTTGTTTTTTTTTGTGTGTGTGTGTGTGTGTGTGTGGGTGGGGGGGTCAGGTCCAATAATGGCTGAATAAAGTTGTATTGTTTATGAGAATGCTGCAGGAGTATAAGTAAATCACAATTGAAAGCCCAGCTCTAAAGAGCGACGTTAACGGTATTATTTAGAAGAGAGGTGTGGGCGTATAATAGTGCCATTCACAATAAAGGGGAAACCTAGAGCATCTTTTGTTTACCTTTTCAAAAAAAAAAAAGATGCCACTGCTGTCAATGGTTGTGCTTATGTTAGCCTCTTGTTTTCCACAGCAATGAAGTTGTCAGGCTTTGTGTGACCAATTCTCGCTCCCTTGTTTATGGTAATTATGGTCCTTGTCAGTGGCCCCATTAGCGTCCATCAAGTCTTTTGTGGCCGGTGGGCAGCATTGACAAAAATGCACAAAGGACATAGCTTGTTGTGACTACCATTGTTGCTCTCCTTATCCATATAAGCTAAACTGGTTTGTCTGATGTGGTCTATAATGGACAGCACTGTTTTATCTTTTAACTTCTATGTTTCCACAGGGAAATCAGTAAGGTTTGGGCTTGACATATTGTGTGCATCTGGGCTTCATTGAGGTTGTGTCCTTTTCCAGAGTCCAAGTCGTGGAGCTGTCCCATTGAATGTGAATATTGTACGTTTGTCTCTGTGATGAGCGGAGTGGAACATGGCGCTGGTGACTTTGTTGTTTCGGGCTGTGATGAATGGCTTCGCTTGAATAACTTCAGTGGGGACGCTATTGACCGAGGGGAACCTACGGACACTCAGAGACAAGTTCCCACCCTTCAGCTCTTCCCCTGAATAAATGTGCTGCAAGAAAGGGAGGGAACAGGAGACTCAAGGTTAATGTATGTCTGCCTGTGTCAGCTTCTCCAGGTTAATTCTGGTGACATTCCGGAAGCCTTACCTAAGGATTACTGAAAACGTGTCGGCTAAGCAAAATTATATCTTGGATTTTTCGTCTCCACTTGGTCAAATTATTTCCCCCTTCAAAGCAGATCTCATGCATTACGAAGCCAAAGTTGAGTTTGGCCCAGTCAAGCGTGATGCTGTTGAGTTCCGTTTGATAATGCCAGGTGTGAGGACTTTTAGGTCATAAATCTTTCGTCTCACATCAGAGAAAAAATGTGGCCGTGCCTGCTTCTGCACTGGCTGCAGCGCAGTCTTGTCTTGATGGTGACCTTTCACAGCAACATGGAGGAAATCAAGCATTCACAATCAATTACTTGACTCAGCACAGCTTGGTAATCCTCCACAGAGCTTAACATAAAAACGGGTTAAGCATAAAAAATTTCGAAAGGGCCATCACGGTCAAAGATGGTACACGTTGTCTTGTGAGAGAACAGCCGGTTTGTTTTCTGTTCAGCAATTTATACACATTTTTCTCCTGTTTACCTTTTTAAAAATCTTTTCATCCTCAATCCAAACATTTTTGCTGACAACTTTTTTTTGTTTTTCCACCCAAAACGGAGCTGACGAAAGATTGATTGTGCCTGCTTTCCCTTTTGGTAAGGGAGCAGAGGAGTCTTAATTATGCATTCTGCTCAGATGCCAGCCTCGTCTTGATTGCATGACGCTTCTTCTGTGTGAGCAGAAAACGGCTGATGTTTACTAACAGCTAATTTCATTAATCTGTGCAGTGGAAGGGCACACCACACGCATATCTTACAGTATTCAGCTTTTCCCTCTCTTTTTCATAACTCAATCATGACTCATTTCTTTCCTTCTCTCTTTCTTTCTTTTGCGCCTTTCTTTGTATGGTATATCTACATTTACATTTATGCATTTAGCAGATACTTTAATCCAAAGTGACTTACATTTTGTCAACTATCAATTAGTTCAGAGGCAGTCCCCCCAAAGCAATTTAGGATTAAGTGTCTTGCTCAAGGGCACAACAGTGGCCTCCAGGATTCCAACCCACAATTTCCAGGCTTCTGGCATGCTAGCCAGGTTTCTTAACCACTAAGCTACCACCGCCCCAGTATATTGGTTTCCATTTCTCTTGCTCTTCATTCAGTCTCCACAGATGTCTGTGTTTATCTGATCCTAGCATTGTTTGTTCTGAAACATTGTTCTGCTGTTACAGTGGATGAAGGACAATGTGTCAAGCTTTAGCACTGTGTGCTTTGAAAGCTTAACACTATTGAGTAGTGGCATTTCTAGCCTATCTGGACCTGATGTTTGATTGAAATGTGTTGTTGGGTTTGGATTACTGGCTAGCCTGCTGATTCTCCTCAGGCTTTGCATCCTGTTATTTTGATGCAAACCGAACACTCATCTGTCACACAAACTTGATTAGGTCCCATTAGATCATCTTTTTTCATCTCCTAACCATAACACAACAAAAGGAGCATGAAGCAGTAACTGTAGTTGTAATTTTTCACTTAGTGTATCATTCACATCATCTGTGCAAGGCAAACCCAACACAAGAGCTAGGAGTTGTAAGCATTGCTGGATTTATGGCAGCCCTAGTCTGGTTTCAAGGATTCAGGCTTCCATCAGTTGGCCGTGTCTGGGGTGGGCGAAAGCAGTAATTACCTCGGCTGTGCCGTGTTGCATTTGACATTCAGCATATGCCAGCGCTGACTGTCAGGTACAGCAGCGAGCAGCCCAGCTCCGCTGCAGGTGACCCACCCTGCCCCCCCTATTCAGTGGGCCATCAGTCACTGTCAGACCAGGCAGAGTTATTGACACAGGCAGACACACACATGCATACATGCACACTGGCACATTGTCGGAGCTTTTTACATGCAAGTTACATACATTTTAAAGTAAGTAAAGTAAAGTTGACAGGTATCTAGCAGATGCTTTTATCTAATGCAATATGGATGCGCACTGTAGGATCCAGGAATCAAACTCGGGGTGACCGCTGCTCCACAGCAACCACATTCTATACAGTCTTCAGTGCTTAGTTCCGTGTTCTATATTCGCAAGGGAAATCCCCCTATCTGCAAAACAGAGTCAAGTTACAAAAGATCATTGAAAAGTTTATATTGTGACGTAATGTGACTTATGCCGACTGGAATTAGTCATGTTTGCTCCCTATTGTAACGTATTATGTTGCTCTATCTTGGTCAGCATTCAATGATTTGAACATTATGCACATTAATTTAATTAATTTGATTAATGTACAATATACATTAATTCACTTACTCAATGCTTTTATCCATAGTGGCTGTGGTTCACTAAGTACTAAATATCAGTGTATTGATGCACAGTGATACTTAGTGTCATACTTTGTATGTAAAGATGTAGTTACACTGTAATAAGATCTAATGAGAGGCAATAACAGTTTTGGATTTTGTTTCATCAGTTCCATCGCTGCTCCTTTTATTCCCATTTCCCTACAGAGAGAGACATAAAACATCATAAAACAGCATGTGTGTAATAATACAGCCTGTCTTATGATGAGTCTGTGGTTGAGACATGCGCTCTCCTGCTGTGCATAGAATATGCCTTGAGAGGCATCAGTCTTATTCATCAGGCCATGCAAACCAAGGTAGGGCAAGGTGAGGACAGGGAAGGCACTGGCACAGGCACAGCGAGGCGGTAGTCTAGACTGGGGCCCTAGTTTTTTTTTTTTCTCAGATATGTTCACAGGGGCCCCGATCTCAGCGGTGCTTCCCCTGTGCGCTGACCCGCTCCCGAATGAAAAGCAAATGTTTGCTGCAAGGATGTGCTCAGTGTCAGCATGAGTCATCAGGCTACTGCTTTTTTGTTTTGCCTTGCTCATTTCCCCATGACAGCAGTGTGTGTATGTGTGAGAGAGAGAGAGAGAGAGTCTTCTTGTGTGAATAGGTGGCTACTTGTGTCTACTTATGTGTGTATGCGTGTGAGCGTGCATGAGTGTGTGTGCGTGTGTTGTGTCATGTGTAGTCTTCATCTTCTGTTTGTTTTCAGCTAAGATTCCACTGGGGAAAATGTGTGCTACTTGTGCAGCCAGGCCCTCACATCCACCATAAAATCACTGCTCTAATTGTTCTGCTTTGAAAAGGAAAAAAAAATAAAAAATGATCAGGTCTGCTTCAGCAAGATGCCAAGGAAGCAACCAGCAGAAAGGGGTGTTTCAAAACATCAGACTACAAAATTGCAAGATAGCAATAACAGAGAGTAAAAACATTATTATTGATGCCTTACAGTGGTCTTGACTGGGCTTTGACCATTTATTTACCTTTCTTTATGATGGGGTAATTGGGTAACTGTGCACATGCACTGTGGATTCTGCAATAAAACAAGGGTCTGTAGTCTTTCTTGCTCACCAGTCATTTCACACACACACAGACACACACACACACACACACACACACACACACACACACATACACACACGCACCCCATGACTCAACAAGCTAAGGACCTGCGGCGTGTTTTTTTGGCTCAGGCCCATAACCCGGTTAGCTTGGCTGCTTATTGATTTCTGCTGTGGAAGAGGGGCACAGGGTTATGCAGTGCCTGTTGGAGAGTGCTGTCTTCTATCCTCACCTCCACTAACACTCCTTAATTCAGTCCAGGCCTGTCAATAGCTACATATTAGAGGTGAGCCCACACTCAGGGGAAGTGTAGGAAAACCACCCAGGCTCCTACAAAAGGGCTTTCAAGACATTTGAATGAATGCAGGAAACTGGAAACTTATGTATGCTGTGTGTGTGTGTGTGTGTGTGTGTGTGTGTGGTGTGTGCATAGACAGAATGTGAGTTGTTTGGTTGTTTGCAGGTTGTTTGCACATGATTACTTCCCTTCCAAACTGTTATCCGCCACAGGAAATGGGAACATATCAAGGATTTTATTAGATTTTCTGTCCTGCCATATATAGCTTGCCATCCAGATGTTTAACCTTTCACTGCCCACATGCTTCTTGAAAACTGCGCAGCTATTTGCATGACAACTGTATCTTTGAGAGAGAGGAAATGCGGCGCTACTATGCTATGCTACGCTAGCTTTGCTCTGTTCACTGTAAAAGCATTGCAGCTTTAGCCTCTGCTAATCCCCTCCAAATGTGTTTGAACAAGTGCAGGTTCTCTGTGTCCTTGACACACAGTGGAGCGGCAGATTCTCTTTAGTCATGCTATTAACGCACAGGGCTTTGGCGAGGGGAATTAAGCCAGCAGCCTTTGATCATATTACATTAGGACTCAGACAGTTAAGACTTGAATAAATTGTTTTTTTTTCCCCTCTCTCTCTCTCTCTCTCTCTCTCTCTCTCTCTCTCTCTTTTAGTGGTCAAGGGCATAGCCTTTTTTTGCGTCAATGATCTCCATGTCACTGCAGTGTTTTAACCAATGGTTTAACCCTTCTTCTCCAAAACAAACAGCGTCTACTGTACAGTGGGGAATTGCTGTTGTTTTTTTTCCCCCAAAGGGACAGATCTCTCTGTTGCCTGTGTAGAACCCAAACAAACAAACAAAAACACTGACAGATAAACACAAATAATTACTGGATACTCCCTTAGCGGTCCATCTTGCCTCTCAACACACACACACACACACACACACACACGCACCTTCACTGTCATTTCACTTTATTTATATCACATCATAATTAACTAATGTGGTCCTGCTGACATGATGACAAATCAGCCATAGTGGGAAGTCATGCCGGGGATACTTAGCCACTAGGTCATCTTCAGGACACACACACACACACACACACACACACACCCCCACACTTACATATCCTTATACAGACATACAGTTTTCACAAACACACACACACACTACTTTGTGTTATGCCACTTTAGTAGCAGGGATGACTTGAGTTGAGTGATGCGGTATAGTGATGTGTGCAATATGTGGAGAATAGAACATGGAGAGCGAGAGCGAGAGAGAGAGAGAAGTGGCACTTCCTAAAGTAACATTTGGAGAGCCATGAAAATATAATTGGAAGCTGTCAGGTGCAGTGATGAGTTAGTGTGTCTGTCTGTGTGGCCGCGGTGGAAATGACGAGTAGGTTTTCTCTCCCTACCCCACCCCACCTCTCCTCTCTTTCTTTCTTTTACTCATCACACACTATCCCTCTCTCTCTCTACCCATTTGTGTCTCACTGTCACTGTCTGTACTCTGCTCTCTCTCTCTCGTTCTCTACTCTTCTTTCTGTCTCTCAGTGTCACTCTTCATACTCATCTCTCTTTTTTTTTACTCATACCTATTTCTCTCTCTTTTATACACACACTATTCTTCTGTCAATTCTCTCTCTCTCTCTTTCTCTCTGTACTCATATTTTAATCATTCCATCTTCCTGCATCTTTTCCTCTCTCTTTTTCTCTCCACCTCTCATGAGCTCTACATTCTCTCTCTCTTGGCTGTCACTCTCCTGTCTTTCTCTCAGCATCCTTCCATTCCCTTTTTTCACCATCCTTTCCTCCTCTCCTCCCTCACTCGCTCCTTACATCAGTGGCTCCGAGTGAGGTCTTTCACTCTCCTCCAGCCTCCCTCGTTCCTAGCCTCAGCAGCTATGAATAAGTCCCTCACCTCTCTTCCTCCTCCTCCTCCTCCTCTCTCTCTCTCTGTCTCTCTCTCTCTATCCCTCTGGTGGTTCTTTTCCATCAGTCCTCCAATAACAGTGGTGCACTCACATGTAGCCGGGCGTGTGATGGACACCTGGCTTAGGCTGCCTGACGTGCCGTGACCCCAGCTGCTCATATATGCCACCCCCGGAGAGAGAGACAGAGTCTAATCTCTCAGAGCCAGAGTCAGTCACCCAGCACCAAGCTCTACATTGACACCTCGCACACTGAATCTCTCTCTCTCAATCGCCCTCTCCCCTCTCTCTCACTGTCTCTCTCTCTCTCTCTCCTCACACTCTCACAAGGCTGAAACTGTTTCACTCTCATTCCGTAGTCATTTCAGTCATTTCTGTTAGATGTTGTAGTGTTAGATGTCTTGTTATATCATAAACCTGCCACCTGCCATGTGGTAGTGTTAATTTTTCAAGCTTTCTTGAACACAGCTTTGCAATCACTTACATTATATTTCCAGCAGTCACACATGTAAATCATAATATCATAGGAGACCTGGTCTGGCAGTATTTAGCTGCATGCTAACTTAAGTAGATATCTGGACAACACAGTGCTTTTGTTTGACATTTTGACATCATTCTTCACATTCTATGATCAGTTCAGATCAATTACGGATGTTTTAAAATAAAATATGCCACATTGATTTGATTATGCGTGAAAGCCCTACAAACATGAATGTACTTCAGGTATAGTGAGAGGCTGGTAATATAAATGCAACTGAGGTCACTATGTGGTTCTGTTGCTGTTCACTTTAAGATCCCACAGAACAACATATACAGCAAAGCCAATACTAACTCCAAACTAACATAATAAAAATCGTTTAGTTGCAGAAAGCTGTTTTGTGATTCAGTGACGTGTTGTGTGTTGTGTGTCTCCTGGTTGTATATTCTGAATAGGCGACATTGTGAGCGTGTTGGTTTTGACACAAACACAAAAGGTTCTACTGCATGTCGCCTCTGTTGCCCACTGCTGTTACTAAGGTTTCTAAGGGGCTTCCTTTGTCTTTGTTTGCTGCTGGGGAAGCTTGCCTTGGCACTAGTCAATAAAGTGCACAAACAATATGAAGGGGCTTTGTGTCGCCTGTAAGCCCACTGTGGAGGGAAAATCACTCTGTACAGTAAGTGTGTCGTAGCCGAGGATGAAAGAAAGCTATTTGGCAGGGGGTCTGCTGGGGGAGGGGGGCCTGTCCTTGTGTGGTGAGGCAGCTGTACAGCAGGTGAAAAAGTAAATAAATAAATACAGAAGAAGCGCTGTGAGTGTCTGATTGGCTGCTTGTGTGCGCTGCATGTTGATTTCATATGCCATCAGAAATGTGTGGCATGGAAATGCACACGCAAAGGTGCTCCAACTGCATGATGTCTTCTCTCTCTCTCTCTCTCTCTCTCTCTCTCTCTCTCCTCATCCCCTGTGCTCTTTCTGTCCTCCTTTGCCATCTCTCCTTCTTGTACACCCTCTCTTTTTTCTTTGTTTTCCCGCTATCTCTCTTTCCTTCTCTCACAAACATTTCCCTCTCTCTGCAGTGGTTTTGTGATCTGTGAATGTGTACACACCGTAATGCCATGAGAAGCAAAAGCATTTGTGGAATCATGACAGCAGAGAGCGCAAGATAGAAAACAGAGAGAGGAAGAGAGAGAGAGAGGAGGAGTGCAAGAGAGGATGAAAGGTAGAGGCAGGAGGAGATATACAAGGAGAGAGGGAGGCGGAGGTAGAGATACTTTCAGCCTTAGCATATCAATGGTATCCTCATCCTGCCAAACTGCATTGATGTTTCGCTCAAACAGACCCTGCTGCACATTCCCATAATGCATCAGTCTGAGTGTGTGGTGACAAGCGCCCGTTTGAGCCCTGCTGGCAGTCTTAGCTGTTTTTCATATCATAACCTCACTCTTTACAGCCGCTTTTAAATATGCTTGGAGAAGAGGCTGATGAATAGAAAAACTCCACCACAGGCACACACACATACGGTTAATCAAAGTTTGATTGGAGAATAATAGCACAGACATAACTATGAAGTAGAACCATTGAACTAATTGCTTGTATTTTATGCCTGAACATGACGTAGAGTCTGGCGTGGGTCAAATGAACACGTGAACGCACGCAGCAGACAGTGAAACGGCCATATGCCTGGTATATTATGTATGCTGTTGGTTGTATTTTGTGCTTTTTGGGGCAACAGTAGGCAGAGCTCTCAGCTATTACCTCAGCAGAGCAGCACAGCAGGCCCCAGAACAGGTGTGGAGGGGCAGTTTGTCACCCCTCAGCAACCTACCACACCCAGTGTTACTCTCCAGAGGGGCAAGATTGTGATCGTGTCTACTTCACGAGCACACTTGCTGTAAGTGGGGAGAGGGGTGGGGGTCAGAGGGAGGTGGAGAGAGATGGGGATCAAATATGTGTGTGGGTGGGTGAGTGTGTGTATGAGATAGAGAGAGAGAGAGAGAGAGTAAAGGAGAGAGCGAGAGATGAAGGATTGGAGAGGGAGAGAGGGAACAAGAGATATGAGAAGGCTGCTGCGTCTGGAAGTGGAGTGAGCCAACACGCAAGCGCGCGCACACACACCACACACACACACACACTCTCCCAGACATTTTGGAGATGTGATGTTGTTGTAGCTCAAATGTGTTGGACACTAACATGTTCTAACAGGAGTCTCATCGAGAGGTCATGAGTGCACCCCCACCTCACCCCACACCATCCTTACACACACACACACACTCTGATCCAATTCAACTGGGCAGCTGATCATGTCTCCCTCCGTTAGGACCACTCTAGATGGCTGAGGCAGTGTGTGTGTGTGTGTGTGTGTGTGTGTGTGTGTGTGTGTGTGTGTGTGTGTGTGTGTGTAGTTGGGTGGGTGGGTGGGTGGTTGGTGGTAGTGTGGGTGTGTATTTATGTGTGTTAGTATTACAGGACCGCAGTGTTAGTAATGCAGAGAGTGCATTAATGTGATACATTCATGTTGTAAATATACATTAAGTAGTATAATCATATTTGTACATTATGTAGAGACATGATTTGCTCCATACAGTATTATGTTGTGTTTGAAAAGTGAGAGTGAGTTTAGGAGCAAACAGGAATGTTTCTGAGTTGTTTTTGTTGCATTGTGACCCAGAAAATAACAGGCTGCAGGAACACCAGTAATACAACTCTGGCATTCTAACTGTCTGCTCTATACTTTCAGCTCACGCTCCAATAATTTGTGTTGGATTTGAAGCACAAAAGAGATGTCAAAGCAGTAGTAATAATGGATGCAGCTGTGACATATTGATATACTCTCAAGGTAACAGATGTTGTTAAAGTTGTCAGCCATGACAATGTATAGTTAAATAGAATTCAATTAATAGTAGTGGTGTTTACTAAACAATGCAGTAAATAAGTAAAACAGATGAGTGCATCTGTATTTTTGTAAATTAGCCCAAAACCACTTAACCAAAATCACTTTTTCACAAACTTGACAGATGGCTTCATTCGAATGAACTGAACACACCAGGGGCTTAATTGGCAGAGGCAGACTAGATTTTCAGACAAGGTTTACATTTTAAAGTTAGACACTTTTGATAAAATATGGCCAACCTGAGATTTTAAATTTGATGGGAGTATGATTGGGGAAATGAAGGCTGTAACTCACTTTGAGTGGACCCTGGCAACTTTCGGAGGTGAACTATTTCTGTATAATCACCGCTGCAAAAGTATAATGACAGCTGTCAATGGAAACAGGTTTTTTGCTTCAGATTCACATCTGCATATCCTTATGTGAGTAGAGATCACAATGGCACTCTGTTGAAAGGGAAAGGAGATCAACTGCACTCTAAAGAATGTCAAGTTCAAGTTGCATTGCAAACTATTTCTTTATCTGCGTAAGCCACTAAACAGTAAATTTAAAAGATGTTTGTGTAAAGTTTTCTGTCATCGTTTTGGCAAGTAGCCATATAATAAAAATTGTTAAATTCTTAAATTGTTAAATCGCTTTATTTATCTCGCTGGCTCTTTAATGTCAGCAGTGATTTGACTGATGTGAAGTAAACAGAAATGTCAATGAGTAATGGCATTTGTTAACAAAAGCACTTACTTTCTTATGGTTTGTCACATGTGGGAAATAAAAGTTTGTTTTGTTCTGTTGTTAATATATTATGGAATGGTTGTTAATGGAATGTCAGACAGGTGTCATTTTAGAGAGATGTGATGGTGTGCTGTCATAGAGTTGTGTTTTGATTCTGACAATCTTGGGTGACTATTGGATGATGCTTTATGACATTTGATTTTGTTTAGTTGTGTTTTTTGGTGTATTTTCTCCAGTACACATTCTTACTTTTCAAAATTACAATTCACAGTGTTCAAACCCTATTTCTTATTCTACTCATTTCATAGTCTTGACATTTCTTGTTCTTCCTCTACGTGTGACAAGCACAAAAAGGCAATAATGTCATTTTACATCAAAACAATTAAAAAAAATTAGAAATCCCATACAGTATGTTGTATTAACAAATATACTAACATCCTCAGTGCTGTAGGCTCTTAGCATACACTGGCCAAGAGTTCACACTGGGTGCAGGGCACCATAGAGTTTATCAGCAACTTGCACCAGCCAATCCCCTTTAGCCCCTCACACAAGGCTAATGCTTGCTGGAAAGGCCTGCAGGAGCTATGGCGTACATTATGAATGAGGCTGAATATAGTTTCATGGTGGATATGAAGTGTTTGCTGCCTAATTGGGATGCAGTGCTTAGGGGACGCCTATGCTGGGTCTTCTAGCAGTAGGGATTTATTGGCAGAGGGCTATTTTCAGCCTGAATGCTCCTCAGTTAATGCCTGATATGGCTGCACACACGTAGATTTATAATACATCCCCATCCCCCGCCACAACACCCCCCACCCCCCTGCTGATCACATTGGCACTGAAACATCAACACAGCTCACCCTGCTGCTTCTGGAAGGCAGCAGAAGTTCGGACCGAAACGTTTTCTTTGATGTCTGTGTCCCCAGAAACTTTTTAAATAGCAGGGGAAAGTGCAGTGGTGAGAATAAAAAGGTAGAAATTTGTTGATGTGGAGGACAGTGGCCATTCTCCTAGTCTGAGGAAACACTTGCCAAACACTGCAATGCCAAACACTGTAACGGTGACAGAACTGCCTGTGCTGGCAGGCAACTAGAAACTGTAGAGGCTTAGTAGCCCAGAATTTGTGTGTGTGAGTGTGTGAGTCTATGCATGTGTGAGTCTATGTGTGTGTGCAGTGTGTGTATATGTTCTGCGTGTAATTGTATGTTTAAGTATATTTGTGTGTGTGTGTGTGTATAATTAATCCCATTCTGTCGCTAACTCTGTGAAGTAGATAGGGCCATAGGCCCATGCCTGCCTGGTTAAATCCATCAGTCTGCAGCTCACAACAGTAAATAAGACATGCCGCTTCCTCAGTTTAAATGGCATATGCGTTCAACCCAACCCCTCACAGTGTGTGTGTGTGTATGAGTGTGTGAGTGTGTGTGAGAGAGAGTGAGATAGAGAGAGTGAAATAAAGAAAGAACAAAAGAAGGTGAGCTTCCTATTTTTGGATTTGTGTCATCAGGCTTACATATATAATTGCCTAGAGATAGCTTCCATGCTCAGCCTGCATGTGGCATGTGGTCTTTTTGTACACACACACACTCACACATGCACACAAGTGTGTGTGCGCTCAGACATATATGGGGCTCTTATTATGCATACACCCCTTGTGCTGGTGTCTCTACCAGGTGAGTGAGCACCTTTATCGTCCCTACCAGATACCCCTCTCCTCCCATGGGCCGTGACCTTACAGCCAGTGATACAGCTGTCTCACTGACTCATCACAGAACACACACTTTGAAACAGACACACACACACACACACACACATTGTCTCTCTCACTCTCACTCTCACTCTCACTCTCTCTCTCTCTCTCTCTCTCTCTCTCTCTCTCAGTTAAACAACACAGCTACACAACTAGTGATAAGAAACCCCGAGAAACATGATATCCAACAGTATTCCATCTTTTTGTTTCTGTGACAGGACAATTAGGTTGGTAACACTCGATTTATAAACAGATATGTTTTTAAACAGGCAGGATAGAGAATGCTGAGGCCATGGTTGTCCCCCCCTGCCCCTGAGCCAATGAAGGATTAATGAACCTGACACCACTGCAGTTCCTATCCACTATCTGAACCTTCTCCATCCTCCAGCAGACTTAATGAAATATGAATGGCAGTCAAGCCGGATGGCCTCATTCCCCACATTCTAGAACATTCCGGAGGTGTTGAATGCCGGACATGACCTGCCCTCTAGATGCGTGTGGTCCGATAGCATGTCTCTATAATAGGGGATTGTTCATCTGAGAAAGATGGGGGGGTTGCTTGGAGTAGATATTACGCATTTAAGCATGGCCACTAATGTCCGCCTTGACCTTATTCAAATATGATTTACACCCCAAAATGATACTTCATCAAGGTAATGTGTTTTGGCGTTGTCGGCATGTCTACCCCAACCCCACCCGCCTCCTCTCTCCCCCTTCCCTCATTAGACAGCTGACTAATAACTCACACTGTGGTTTGTTATCCCCACATCACATTCGCTTGGCACTGCTGATTGGATGTTGCCATGGAAATCATGAAACAAAGAGTGCTGATTTCCTGTCAGGAGCTCATTTCATTATGATGCTTTTTTTCTGATCGCCCTCCTGACATCTAATTGCTTCTATTTTGAGAAATGTTCACTTGTAGATTGAAAGTATTTAATTACCATTTAGTGTATCCTCTAAACAAGCCAAAATTGTTGTTTTTTGTTTGTTTGCAAATATTTATTTGTTGGTTTATGCTTGTGTGTGTGTGTTCAGTGGGTCTTTTCTCAATCAACAATTAGCTTGGCAGTGATTTGTTTGACTCATATCAGCTAATTCTGTTTAGCATGCTAGCGAGCACATCCGCCATCTAATTGAATCAGTGTCAAGGAGTTTGCAGCTGTAGTTGTGTCGCTATCGAACATGACTAGAATAGCACCAGATTTGGGTGCCTCTAAGTTAATTTAAGATCACAGACCTAATGAACTAGCCAGAGATTTCCTCATTAGTGAAAGAGGACGGCTGATGGTTTAATTAAATGTGTTTGTTTGCTTTTTATTTTGTTTTTTTTTTTTAAAGAGAGAGAGCGAGAGAGAGAGAGAGACTTCAATTAGCTAATGTTTAAGCAGGTAGCATTGTTTGACTGTGCCATCAACTTAACACTATTGGTGTCAACTTTTCTTAAACTAATTGGTCTGAATCCAAACTCATGCCTTGTTGCTACAGTTATATATTTAAAAACTGGCTGCAAAAAGGGAAGTTCCTAGAGTATTAAAACATGAGACCATTAAAAGCAAATATTTTTTTCTATTGTGTTCCACCCATTTAATAGTCTTAGTTCACAGGCAAATGAGCCCAAGTGGAGCAGTGAAGCATCCAAGCAGATCCACAGAGAGAGGTCAGATGAGAGAAACAGTAGGCTATTGTTTTTGCACCATTTCTCATTATGCCCAGTTAAATGAGATGCTGATGGCAAACTGCAGCGCTGCCATATTTACCTTGGGTAATTGATGTTGTGGAAAGTTTTTGAAAGTCGTCTGCTTGGCTGTTTGGATTTTTTTTTTTTTTTTTTGTCAGACATGTTTGTAATTGACGTGTTTAATGAGGGGATAATATTTGCTGTGTCAGCCTTGACAATGAGCGCTTTCTCTCCCAGTGGTGATGGAGCACCTGTCTGTCTAAGTTATGTTATTGCTGTTGCTGCTTCTTAGCCTCTCTTAGCCAAGATTAGTAACTAGCTGTAGATACTGACATGGCCCCTGCATTGCTCTACATCTTTATAGTGCTAAAGTGATAGTTCATAGCGTTATAGGTATTAAAGATTCACTTAAGACGACCACATTGCACAGTACATTGGACATATTTCAGCAGTATTTGTTTTACATTTGAGACTGATTTAGAAGAAGTACTGGTACCAGATTTTAAAAGAATAAAACTGACTTTGGAACCAATTTTCAAAACACAGTGCTTGCTCCCTAGCCTTCCAGATTGCCCCAGAGAGTGGAAGTAAACTTCAGAGGGTTAAAGACTAAAACCTGATTTCTGGCAGTGAAGATCTTTGGAATTTCTGTATATCACTATGAAAACCTACTGACTATGGCAGTGTAAAAGGCACTGGCATTTCGGAAATCCCAACAGAGATAACCACTATCTGTCAGAGGGGAACAGCTTGGACGTAGAACATGGAATAATTTGTAAAGTAACAATGAAGCAAAAATTTCAAAAATTTAAATTGTATCTGGTGTCAGAGCATAACTAGTAAAAAACCATTTATAATATGAGATTCCATTTAGATTTGTCTCCAGGTCTTAGCATGTGTGTTGCTTAACCATATCAAAAAGGTAATGGGTGATTGAGAGTGATCCCTGGTTAAAAAGGCAATAGCGTGGCCATGGTCTCCAGAGGGCCGGCTGTCGAAGGCTTCTCTGCTATGTAACAGACTGGCCGGTTGGTTGGCTGAATTTTATGTGGGATTAATGTGAGGTAATGATGCAACAGCGCTCACTCGGCCTCAGAGGAGAGAGCTTCTGTTAATAGCCTCATTTAAAATCGAATTACCCCCCCTCATTCGTAAAGAGGAATGAGGTCATTGTTCGCAAGAATCTCTTGCCTATTACAAGCGAGTTGAGATGATGGGGGGATTTGGGGGCGGGGGAGAAGGTGCTGTAGCATGGAGAAGGGAAAGGCAGCCACTGATTGTGAAATGGATTGTTGTTCGTCTTTACAGGCTGGTGATGGAAAAGATCGTTAAGCTTCTGTGTGTTTTTGGTCAGCTGTGTGTGTCAGCTTTTGCTTAGGCAAGGTAGCCTCCCCCCCAGTCAGCTGAGTCTGATGAGGTGGGTTGTTTTATCTGTGTATTCAACTTTTTAGTCTTTCATGTTAGCTTGAAGAATACTCCAGTGAAGTCTAGTATGCATAGTCCAACTATACTGTTCTTGGGCATGCTTTTATCATACCTACAGGCAGTTCATGCTTCTTCACTGCCTCTCATTGTACTGTATACATCTTTCGCAGAGTACATTTTTTCCATTTTGCCTCCACCACTACCACTGTGCCATGTCACGATCGCATGACCAGCCAGGTGTCCAATGAGTAAGAAGCTGTGTCCATGGTTTTATGGGCCAGGCAACCAGCTTCCATGGTTCCTGATAGGTTCATTTGAGATGAGAGCGCAACCAGGAAGAAGAGGAGAAGAGGCATTTATTTGTGGCCCTCTTGGAAGCTGCATGGGATAAATCAGTCAAAGCAAGGCTTTGGTTCATCACCATCCGTCAGCGGGGCTGTTGCATCTGCTTCTGCCTCCCCAGGCTCCTGGGCTCCTTGATTGATGGTGTTTTTCTGTCTGATCCTCTTCCTCAGTCGCCGTGTCGTCGTTTGCATGAGCATCCCAGCCCGTCGCTTCCTTTCCCTTGAATGCCTTAGTCTTCCGCAAGTCGTTTATTCGTCAGCCTGATTTATTTGTTTTCTTTCTTGGAAAGTTTTTTTTAGCATTCTTTTCTGTGCCGTCTCACCTCATGGGTGTTACCACTATGGAGTGATGGTGATGGAGTCACATAGAGGTCTCACCTCTGTTAAAACACACACCTGTATGTTATCAGGTCCTTGAGACAGACAAGTCGTGGATTTTATTCCACTCAAGTTCATTTGAAAGGAATTAAGGGATTTTTAATAACTTAGGCAAATCAGTCATCGCTAATTTCTCAGACACAAACACGGAGGCACTTCAGCGCGGAGACTCAAGATGAGGACTGACGGATCTTTCCAGAGGGCAGAGAAGAAGCGTGACTGTCGGGTGCCAACTGAAATGTGTATCTAATCGTTTCTCTTTCTCAGACTTCTAACTCTCATTCTCATTCTCGCTCTCCTCCTCCGTCTCTCCACTTATCTGTATCTCATTCTCTCTCTCTCTCTCTCTCTCTCTCTCTCTCTCTCTCTCACACACACACACACACACACACACACACAAACACACTCACAGGTGATTGAGTAAAGGGTGCCCCTGGGCACAAACACGCACACTCACACAAAAACACAAAGGTACTGAGAGAAAGAGGAAGACAGACAGACAGATGGAGAGAGAGAGAGAGAGAGAACACAAGTTTCTCCCACTCTGTTTTTTGCGCATAAGAAAGTAACTACACAACTTATTAATCAACACATTTTAGAATCCCAGGGTTTCTTCAAATACTCAAATACAATAGTTGATTGATGTTTGATGGTGTGGTGTGACCTAGAGACATTGGCCTTCACAGCATTAGCATACCTACATTCATTTGGAACACAATAGGTGAATATGGGGGTGAGGTGACGGGTGGAGGGAGGAGTTCTGTGCACTTAAATCTGTGTGAAATATTGTGTGGGTGTATGTGTGTGTGTGTGTGTGCTCAGCAGCTGGTGTGTATTGACTTTGTTATTTTTGTGTGTGTGTGTGGCCAAGTGCTGTTGCTGTTTCACTGTGTGTGTGTGTTAGTGTGTGTGTTTAAGTGGGTCAGAAAATGTTCTGAATCTCTTTGATTCTCCTCCAGACAAAACAGTAATTAACTCCTAATTAAGGCCATTGCCTCGGCTACTATTGTGTGTTGTTTTTGGTAAATGTAATAATGGGACGCTCAGCTGGAGGTATTGACTTAAGACTGATGAATCACCTCTAGTGATGAGCCACAGTCCTTAGCAAATGATTGGCCTAATATTTAGACAGTGTAACAATGGAGGGAGAGAAAGAGAGAGAGAGAGAGATGGTATGGTCTTTACTTTTCTGAGGACTGCTTTCAAGTGGTTTTAAAGTTCTTCCATTTACAGTTGATATACATTTTTTATTGACCAAATATTTTATTGACCATTAATCACAACGTAAGGATAGCTTTAAAACTATTGTGTTTAAAGGAGCTCCCAACAATTGCTCAGTCAGGCTTTCTGAACTTCTTTAATTACAACAGTGAATGATCACTACAGCAATTCTTATTGATTGATGTTCGCTAATGGTAAAGTTAATTAAGGTAGGTAGTATTTGTTAAGGTAGTAATTTTTAAACTCCTGAAGGAAGGCAGTGGGACACATGGAGTCTAATTCAATATTGAACATGAATAAATCATAAATGTTTTACAAACATGGGTTTTGTTTATCAACCAGATGTTTTAGTTCAAACCATGACTGTCAACCATGGCAAAATTAAACAGGCTACACGTGATCATACACACAGATGAATAGTATTGCGTGTCTTATTGTGTGTGTGTGTGTGTTTTCATACTCAGGAGTTACTGGAACACGCTGACGCTTTGCCATCAAGTATTTCAAGGGGAAGCACTGGCCTGCTGAAATCTTTCCCCAACCTCAGTAAAGAAGTCTCTCACCCAGCAATTTGTTGTGATTGAGTGTTCGTTATTAGGACTGGCTTTAAATAGCACCGTGTGCCAAGCCAATCAACCCTCCAGACAGGCGCCATGACAACGCATGTCCCCTCGCATTAGGTGGTGCCCGTACTGCCTCCGGTGTGGGCGCGTCACTCCCAGGGGTGAGGGGGGGCGGATGACGCCTCTATCTCTCTTTTGATTGGTTGGCCATCCGTTGTGCGCTAAGGGTGATGCCAGTCTCGCTGCGTGCTGCCTATTAAAATCCCCCCACCTCAGGAATACACACATCCATCACGCTGTCTGTCAATGCTCATCAGCATATCAGGAGAGAGAGAGAGAGAGAGTCTGAGAGAGATAACAAGGTAGGGAGGGAGGGGAGAGAGAGTGAATGAGAGGGGATGTTAGATGAAGAAAGAAAAAAGAGGTTGAAGTAAAAGAGAGTGGAAGAGAGGAAGAAGGTGAGAGAGAAGCAGAGGAGACTGGGACAGCTGGGGAGAGCGAAAGAGAGAGCGGGGGATAGAGAGGTGTCTTCAGAAGGTGTAAGATGAGGTGGCAGCTTTCATGTTTCTCGTTTCATGTGCCTCTTGTGTTTTTTTCTTTCTCCCCCATCCCCAAAACACTCTCTCTCTTTCTCTCTTCTTTCTTCTCCCTCTCTTCCATCTTCTGCTGTTGGAATTCAGAAGCATGAAAGACAAGCATAATCAAATAAGAGCTCAGTTTAAATTTGTCATCCGCTGTAACTATTTCAGAAACTGCCTGTTTTCCTCAGAGCGTCAGGTTTGTGTGTGTGTGTGTGTGTGTGTGTGTGTGTGTTGGGGGGGGGGTTTAGGTATGTGCGGATATGTGTGGGTGTGCACATAATACTGTAGATCAATGATTTCTGTCTCACACACACACACACACACACACTCCTTATTCCCCTATGCTTGCTGAGCCATCTTTTGTAGCTGGTAAGTACGAAAATATCCGTTTGAACTATATGGTCTACTGGGCACTGTTGTGCATGTGTATGCGTGCATGTGTATGTATGCGTGTGTGTGTGTGGTTGCATCTGTCGCCCTCAAAGAAGCTTTCCAACACACCCATCCTCTTCCTTGTCCCAGATCTGTCAGATTATCCATGGAGTTGTACATGTTTCTGATTCAGCATGGGAGAGGAGGTCCGTTTGACAGGCTATCTCAGCCAGCTTTTGCTGTCTTCCTCTCTCCCTAATGCTGGTGTCTCTACAAACACACACATACACACACACACACACACCACACACACATTAACATTATGTTCTTAAAATTGGTGTTTCAAATTGCAGTCTCTCACTCTCTCTTTGTGTGTGTTTGTGTATATGTCTGTGTGTGTGTTTGTGTGTGTGGATACAGGGTTGGGCTTTTAATTAATGAAAAGTGTGATGTTTATCTTATCAGCGGATCATTCTCATCTCTCTTATCGGATCGGTCATGAACGATCCTTGGGAAGAGACCTGCGCTAACGCCCCACTGATTATATCACCACCCGTTTGATACAACAAAAGTGTGTGTGTGTGTTTATCTACAAAAGTGCTCTCTTGCTGGCTTTGGAGGGCTTAAGAAAGGGCCACCTCGATTTGTGTGCTTTGTGCTCCCCGGTTTTCTCCATCTTGGTGGGACTTATCGCCACCTCCGATAACAAACAATCGTTTAGCACCTTTATTTATCTAAGGCTGCCGACGGAACAGTGGAAGAAGAAAGTTGTAGTGGTCTAAACCCACTGAGTGGTTTGGGGTCCCCAAAGGAACTAGATGGCCCTTCAGGAAATTACACACAAAGTGATCTGTGTTTGTGCCATAGGGTCACCAGAACAGATTGTTTTTTTAAAGGGTGCTCTGTTATCAAGGTGTTATGACTCACACAGGTCTGCGTGTTTTGTGATATGTTTGTTTTTAATTATACAAAGATCAATGATCTGAAAGTGTATGTTTGAGCGAATGTGGGTAGATGAACTTTAATTCTGATCTCCAGCAAAGCTTTGTAGCTGCACAGCCAGTCCTACATTACACTGATATGTATGGTACAGTGTACAGATGGTGTAATGGTGTTAAGGAGGAGAGCAAAAAGAGGGGGCAAGAGAAAGAGAGAAAGGAAAAAAAGTCCAAGCTTGGTAAAACCCTTGGCACAAAATCAATCGTTCATCCAAACCCAATTTTAGGCTGGCTTTCCGTAGTCTTTCCTCTGTGGTCGTAGCCTGGTGCAAACAAATGATATTTCTGAGAATCAGATAGAGTATAGTGTACAAGAAGAATTACAGGTGGAGTGGTGGGGGCTGGTGAGGGCAGATCCATACTTCTACTAGTCTTCCACCTTCAGGCTCCCAGAACAATACTCTCTGTAGCAGTAATGCAATAAAGCCAAAATGCATTTGGCCCGTAATGATATGAGAAAACGCATTTGTTTTTCTCAGCCCATTCGCAACTCCTCTTCCGCAGCCCACCCCCCACCTCTTCTCGTTTCTTATCATATCTGTTCTCTCTCTTTCTTCACTCTCCTCTCCTCCTCTCTTTTCCACCCCCCCCCTTCTTCTCGCTCTGCTTCTCTTCTTTCTCCCTTCTTCTGTCTTCCTCCCTCTCTTCTTCTCCCCTCCTCGCTTTTCTCTTGGTCACCCCACCCTCTCCCCTCTGCTCTGCTCAGTGATGTTAAATGCAATAGAGAGTGTATAGTAGATGTTTAGTTGATGTATGTCGTATTTCTTTCTCTGCAGAGGTAGAGAGAGGGATGTTAGTTTCTCACTGATCTCATTCGCTTTTTCAATCTTTCATTCATCACCTTTCTTTCTCCTCCCTTTTTTCTGTCTTTCGCCTCCTTTTTCTCCTTTCCTCCATGCTTGTACACTACCAGTCGAAAGTTTTTGATCATTTAGATATTTCCTTGTTTTCCAAGGAAACACTTCTGAAATTAATGTCAGTAGGAAATATTACAAAGGAACAAGGCATGAAGTCCTTGTTAGAGATATAATTTATGATTTTATCTTAAATGATGTGTAAATGTGTTCCTTAGACTTTGTTTCACTTTGTGAAAAGTTACCTTTTGTGTCAATTGTAGGCTGGAAGGCATTCCAATTAAGTAATCTGTTGAGAATTTACCCCATGCTTTCAAGAGCATAGTCCATAGGATTAACTCAGTGGACACTTCCTCCATAGCAAATGGAAAATTCTTTATGTTTCATATAAAGAAACAGTTGTGGCTACTCCATTCAGAATTCTGTCAGCTGTCAAAATTCATATGGACCAATTCTCCACCTCCCAAGCATCCTGAGATTGAATAAGAATAGTTAAGAAGAGATTAAGAATTGTTCTTGCATGTCTCATCATTCATGCTGTACCTCACAAATAAGATTTGCCTGTCTATATCTAATTCCTGCAAAAGGAATTAGAATCCTGAAAGCATTAAAACTTAAAGGCAATGGAAGTTTACAAGCTCTGCAAATGAAGGGGTTTTCTAAAAGTTTTAATTAAAAAGAAAGCATTCAGTGTTTATAGATCCTGTTAAACATAGCTCATGCCAATGTCAGTCTTATATGGCCAACATGTCTTACTAGCCAGGGACCCTTTTAAGTCAAAATTGTATAGTGATTAGCACCATAGTGATTAGCTATAGACAATGGAGCTGGCTGCACCAGATACGACAGTGGCGCAAGCATTTTTTAAAAAGTCATAAAAAATTATTTTGGCAGAACTTAGTGTAGCGTAGCCGTTACCATAAAGCACAGTGATTTTACAAGATGTGGCTATGTGTTTGTTTCTTTCTTTGTCATAATTGTTGTTTGCTATGTTTTTGGTCATGACCTTTGAACTTTTGTTTTGATATTGGAGTTCTTTTTGAAACACACACGTTTTTTAAACCCCACCCCCTGTTCTTTCTCTGTGTGTTATTGCAGGGAGTTTGGGTGGCGAGACCCGGAGCTGCCCGAGGTTATTCAAATGCTTCAGCACCAGTTCCCATCAGTCCAGTCCAACGCTGCAGCCTACCTGCAGCACCTGTGCTTTGGAGACAACAAGATCAAAGCTGAGGTAAACTTCCCATGGACTTCTCCTAACTATAGCTGCACTCTACACACACACACACACACACACACACACACACACACCATTGTGCCCTTGACACAAGGCACTTAACCTTAAGTTTCTCTAGGGGAGACTGTCCCTGAACAATTGATAGTTGACCAAAAATGTAAGTTGCTTTGGATAAAAGCATAAATGTAAATGTATTTCTCAGCCTTGAGGCAAGCTAATCTCCAGGTAACAGGTAACAGCAGTCTGAAGTTGGCGAGAGGTGGGCAAGGTTTGGTGAATAGCCAGCACATCTCTACCTAGAGAACATTTCTCCACACCTTGCTGTAATGCACCATCATGGCCCTCCAGGTCCCTCTTATGTTCTGCTCTGTTGCCGTAGGAACAAGAGGCTATGCATGTTTGCCAAAATTAGTGCTATGATGTGTGCTGTTGAGGTTTTTTTCCCCTTATAGTTATTATTTTATTTTTTGATGTTGTTTTTATGGAATTAGTCTCTGCAGCACATGCAGTCAACAGATAATTCACCTCTTTATTAGAATGCGCTGCTGTGTTACTGAACCTTGATTTCCCCACAGTGAATTTGCTGAATATAAAGTGGGCCTGGTGTAGCTCTCGTAATTATCAGCTAATAGCGCAGCCGCACAATAAGAAGAAAGCAAAGCGGCATATTGACAAGCGCGGGAGACACAGTGGACTGCCAATTGTCTCCCTGTGCTCCCCTTGTGCTGGGAGTTGAGGATAGTTGTATATGTTGGCACATTTGTGTGTTTGTGTGTGTATGGGGCTGTCAGGGCCAGTCAGATTGTCCCTCATTAGGCAAACGGAGAGACTTGATTGCATGAGACAGGCCTTCACTAGGTGTGATGCTGAGGAGCTCAGCAGCTATCTGTGGGCTGTCACTCAGTCCAGATGAGAAGACTTGTTTGTTGTCACGCCATGACCTCCCCCTCACACTAATTCAGCTAGACGTGGAGAGAAAAGTGAGACTTAGTTAGAAGAACACTTAAAGAATGCCAACGGCTCCTTGGATTTTAGTATATCTTGGAGTCACTCTATACCAAAAGGTGCATAACTCCTACTTCAGAAAGTCCCACAAAGCGTTGGTTTACTCTGTGCTACCTATAGTCCACTGGTGTGATGAAAAGTTGGAACAAATGTATTTCCTTAAGCCAGGTGACCTGCTGCTGCAGCTCTGTTGTCTACAGCTAAGATAAATGCTAAAGAATTCCAAGCCTCCTTCTGTTCTGTAGCATCTGAATGGCACAGGAGTAATCACTCCCTATGTTCTATTTACAACTTGCTTTGAGATGTGTCCGTGGGGTGGTACAGGCCAAACTACACCTCCTCATTGATTAAAAATATCAAACCACCATGTGGACAAAGTTTTGACTGAGTAGTGTGCTTTCAAATATGTGTATTCCGTCTAGCTCGGAAGCACTGGCGAGTCTGGAGTGGCTGAACAGGAGCTGGTAGCAATGCAGAGGGTGACGTTGTTGCCCTGACTGGAGGTAGGATGTTGTGATTACAGGGTGAGAAATTACTGCCATTGTGTCAAGTTCAGCATCAAATATTGGAAAGCAGAACGTCTGTCTAGATTCAGAGTTTGTGTGTAAGAGCTAGTTTCACATAGCCAGACTTGATTCTTATTTTAGTCTGGTAACATGCCATTTGGATTTGAGTGTAGAGAATGTTTCAACTGACATGGGGAAAATCCCTCTGCATACACCTACAATCAATCCTGCTGGGAGAATGCATCGACCTACTGTCAATATTGCTGGGAGAATGGCAAAAATGGTCCAAATTTTGCTTCAGATCAAAAAAAAAGAATTTGAGAGTGAGGGAGAGAGAGAAAGAAAAAAGAAGAAAGAGAGTTGAACTGAGAACTTTATGGAAATATAATTGGAGAGTAAAACAGAGTGCTATAATACTGAGAATGATAAAAATTAGAAAAAAAGATGTAGAGAGTTAGAGAGAGATGGGACTGATGAGGGATAGACTCAAAACCTGACAGAGAGAAAGAGAGGAAGTGGGAAGAGACTGCTTCATTAACTGGTGGGATATCAGATGATAGATTGTGCGGAGAGGCCGAGGCGTGCAGAATAACAGAATCAGAGCGCTGTATTGACCGGACAGGGCGAGGGGTGATGGATGTGGCTTTTCCTCTAACTGGAGCTGGATGGCATGGGTTCTTTGGACTCCCTACATGCACACACACACACTCACTCTCTATGTCTCTCTCTCTCTCTCTCTCTCTCTCTCTCGCACACACACACACACACACACACACACACACACACACACACACACACACACACACACACACACACAGGTGCCTCCAGGCCTTTCTTTCAGATACACACACACACACACACACACACACACACAATGCTTATACTCTCAACTACACACACACACACATACACACACACACACACATACGGTTATTCGCCATCTGGCTAAAGTTCAGCCTTCTCAGCCCTTTTCATGGGAAATCTAAGCTGTCAATACCCATCTGTGTCACTGAGCCAAGGAATGCAGCCAGACCACCACAGGCCCTACTCCCCTGCTTCCTGTGTCTCTGTGTGTCTGCTGCAACAGTGCACCTGTGTGGATGCCTCCAAATGTGGTGTGTGTGCGCATGTGTGTGTCCGGATGCTGCTGTCCATCAGAGGGATGGAAGTCTGCTTGGGGAGGGATCCAGTTACTACAGGCAGGGCGGGGGAGGCAGCGGGGGGCTAAATGCTTTCAGTTGGCTCACCTTCATGGTGGATTATCATTGTGTACAAATTCACAACACACACGCACAGACGCTCATTCACACGCACCGACAATCCATTACATATACCATGCTCCCTCCCAAATGTTTTAATGTGTTCAGAAACACAACATACAGCTATCACCTTTTATCCTCACACACTCACATCCTGATTTACATATGTATACATACAGACATCTCTGTACAGACATCTCTACTACACTCACACACACACACACAGAGTCACAAACACATACACACACACATTCATTTGTTTAATGTTTCTCATACACAAATACATATGTCATCAAACACATCCATGTGTCTGCATAAATATCACTCACACATCCATCTTTCACAGAACTTAACATTCATCAGATTTTGACAGGCAGAAGAGGTGATGTCCCTGGTGAGGGTCCTATTGCTGCTGCTCTGCCGACTGATTCACTAGATGAATTACGCTGTTTGTCTCGCCCCTGCGAATGGTCATTGCCTCTTAGAGATTCCTTGCGCTACTTGTCAGCTGTGGCGGTGCTGCAGACTGCGACAGGCTTGCTGTCACGCCGCACACATTTCATGTGTGGCTCTGAAACAAGTTGACGTTTCTTGTTGAGGGCAGCAGCACGCGCGTATAGAAATCGCATTAGTTCTGGCCCCTCAGGAGAGCTTAACATCTTCCCAATTTCTTTCTTTGTCTCTCTGATCGAAGATGGAAACAACAGCACACCCGCGATTAACCAAGACCTGTGTGAACGTGCATAGATTATGGGAATCATATCGCAGCTCTGATGGTGAATGTTCATCATGGGGGATGAGTACAAAACATATGCAGATTTAAATGATTTGCACCTGGTCTTTTAGCCACACAGAAAGCAGAGAGATCCTTGTGCTATCATCAGAGACCCCTCTCAGCGATAGACTTTGTCTGAGTCAGGAAGGACTTCTACATGCAGGGACAGCCCTTTGATACGGAGAAGGCAGAGGAGTCACACGGTCGGTTTGTGATGTCTTTGTGCACAAAGACACACCGCAGAGCGCCCATCGCCATTCTCTACTATCCTCTCGCTCCTATGATCGTGTTTCAGCGCTAGCATTGCGGCTAACACCTGACTCCAGTCGTGCATTAGACAGGCACATCAGGGCCTCTGGCAGAAAGAAAATCAGTCAATGTCAAAGTCAAAGTCAATGTCTCTGTGGCAAAAAAAAAAAAACAAATATATATATATATATATATATATATATATATATTGCATGTACTGGCATATGATATTAATGTTATGCACTGCCAAATGATGCCACTGGGGAGACGGAGGCTTCTCGGTCAATAAGTGTGACTTGGCACAGCTCACAGTCCCAGTGGTTCAGCCCTGGGTTTGCATTAGGGCTTTGATAGACTTGACTCTTTAATCATCCTAAGTCGTTATTTGCTGAATGTACTTGGTGTAGATTCTGTTGAAAGAGTGTGCTTCATCTTATTCAACAACTCTATTAGATTCTGTGTTCCAGAATGTTCAGGATAAATGGAACATGGAGAAAAATCTGCTGGAAATTACATCCACACACACTTATGGGCACAAGCACACACACACACACACTTCATTCTGATAGTTCAGTGTTAGTGAGACTGAAGTTCTTTGCCCTTTATGGTTGCCCAGATTAGTTGCAAAAGTCAAGATGTCTGAAGAGTCTGACAGCCAGAATGAACTTCATCTCCCATCTTCAGTAACGGATAACAGATGTCATCAGAATGACCTTTCTGAGAACATGGCTGTCCTTCACACTACAGAAGACTAGAATGATACAGGATTTATGAATGGTAACGGACAGATATACACATTAGACAGTGATTTATTTTGACAGTCAGGTCTGTGTGATAAAGCATTTTGCAGTGTGAGCAGATTTTGCTTTTTAAACTGTATGCAATGCTACTCTTCTTCCAGGAAACCTCTCAATACTTGGGCACAATAATGAGTATACTATATGGTCAGAAATGGTCAGAAAGTCATTAATTAATTAGTACAGTTCACATCATCATCTTCTAGTTCTAAATATGATATGAGGGTTTGAATCGGCATAATGGTCATGATTAGATTAGTTCTCATCTGTATGTAATGGATGCAGCTAGCTTAGCTGTGCATGTAGAGCATTGGTAAACCTCCCTCTCAATATCTCAAGAGCATGCTAGACATTCGACTGGCAGCCTGGGCTTTTCAGTTGACTGGCTAGCATGCTCAACTCCTGATCTGATGTTGCCGTGAGGTCACAGGTTCAAGACGGGATGACCTGAGCTAAATGTAATCAGCTTTATGATTAATGATGAGTCTTAGTGAAGGTGTTTCCTCTTTAAAAAACCTTTCATAAGCAATTCCAGCAATTATAATCCCGTTTAGACCATCTGTCTCCAACCAACTTTTCAGACAGTTTCACAAAGAAAGGTTTCTTTGACTGACTTGATGTCTCAGCATGCACAGGTCTCTGAGGAACTACAGTACCATCCCAATGGAAAGAAAGAAAGAACTAGAAAAAGAAATAAAAAAAGAAAAGAACAATACAAGCATCCCTTCAGATAAACAAACACGTTTTGGCTGTGATAAGTACGTCCCTAAAGAGCTTTAAGATGCCCGTCTTGTGCATCCACCATTTCTTTCAATCACTGAACAGAGATCAGATCAGACCACCATTGCTTGTTTTGTGGGGATGCGAATTGAAAACCTATTTATTACACTGTGCTTCCAATCGTAATCTTGATGTCTTGTGCACGACTCATTTTCTCTCGGGTTGCCAGCCATCTAATGGCATATAGGAAAATTATGATTTAATCTGCTCTTGTTTCTTTTCTTCTGTGCTACCAATAGTGAGTTATGTCCTCATTTTGTTTTGTCGTGTGACATTCTGAATGTACACAACGTTGTCGTGTGTTTGTCATGTTGTATGGATTACTGTATAATGCATAATACTGTATACAAATCACTGGCTAATGTTAAACTGAAGAGGCAACATTCTGTAGATTAACGTGTTTGAATTGGACTCCGCATGCAGGCATATGATTGTTGTGCTGTCAGTGTGTTGTTGTGGATTAGCTTAAACATGCTTGCCAAATCAGAGGCTTCATGTGACACTGTACATCCAGTAGGATACCATGTGACACAATATTATACTTATGGATTTTATCAGTGTTTTTGAGTGTTGTGTTTTTGTAATCAATATTATAATCTTCTGTGGGTTTTGTGGGGTTTTTTTTGTTTTGTGTGTATATGTTTGTGAATGTACGTGTGAATCTGTGTGCTTGTCTGTATATGTGTGTGTGTGTGTGTGTGTGTATCTGTGTGTGTGTGTGTGTCAGATCCGACGGCTGGGCGGTATCCAGTTGCTGGTGGACCTGCTGGATCACCGAATGGCAGAGGTCCACCGAAGTGCGTGCGGTGCTCTGAGAAACCTGGTCTACGGCAAAGCCAATGATGACAACAAGATTGCCTTCAAGAACTGCGGAGGCATCCCTGCCCTGGTGCGACTGCTGCGAAAGACCTCCGACGTGGAGGTCAAAGAGCTAGTCACTGGTAAGAGAAAAGGCAGGACTTACTTGTGAGCTCTACTAAATACGCATTGATTACAATAACAAAGATGAAGATGTGGAAATTCAAGACAAGTAGGAGTTTATTGATCATAGCATTCTGCTACAATGGTATATATTTCATTAGAACTTATTCTCCTTTCAAAACCAAGTGCAGAAATGATAGGTTTAAAAATGAAAGATGAAAAATTCTTGAAATCTGTGAAGTGTCAACATGAAAAAAAGTGTTCTTGATCTGGTTTAAATTTATTACATCTATGTGCCTGTCACAACTCTAATTGCATAGAGTGTTTACTGTTGTTTACTCTGTGTACACAGAGTACAGTATGTCCTTGTGTCTGCACAAACACCCTACTCTATGGGGACTACTAGTACTCTCCGGTCTGTTTTGAAGGTCTCGCTGTTTGGCAAATGTTTCACTGTGTGTGTGTGTGCCTGTGTCTGTGTCTGTGTGTGTGCGCGCAATACAGTGCAGTACGCGTGCCTGTGACAGCAGAATGCATAAACACATGAGCAGACTCGATGAGCAGAGAGACACCATGGAACTACATGAATCATGGGGCATATTAGCATCGTACCAGAGTGAGAGAGAGAGCAGAGAGTCAAGGCTGGTCCTCTGGGGCCCAAGCTGGAGAGAGACAGCAGCAGCTATAGGCTCAAAGCTATAACTCAACCAGCATATTGGACTAGGACAAACACATGGACAATCACGTCTGTTGAATGGATTCTTAAAGACTTTAATTAACACGTTTTATTTACAGGTAGGGTTTACCTGCACACTTAGCATACTTCGTTGCTGCCGTACAGTTCTCTCTTAAAGATATTAACTGCGTGTTCTGGTCCTACTTTAACTTGATCGCTATCAACAAATATCCTATCAACATTCATTAATAAAAAGGAATATGGCAGAGAGTAGATTTGTGATCAGATTTTATCAAGGATTAATGGCAGATGGAAAAAAGAGATTTTGCCAGTGCCTCTGAAAACTCCACTAATGTGCATATGGATAACATAATAGACCATTCGTTTCTCCTTACTAAGTACATAAGCATAAACTGATAACCTTGAGATAGAGAGCACTGCATGTTAGTAGAGATAGTATATATGTATATATATGTATATGTATGCATGTATGATGAAATATATGTACTTATGTAAGTATGTGCACATACATGTATATGTGTCTGCGGGTGTGTGTTTGCCTGTGCCCTGTAGGCTCTATTTTTCCACAGTGTGCCCTAGATTCAGGTGTGGTCTTGCCACTGCCAGTCAAGGGAAGCAGTTTGGCTTGAGCTGCCACACTCACGCTAACAAGGGATCTGAATCAGCTTGAGGGAGAGGGAGAGAAGGAAGTGGGGGGAGGGGGTGCAGTAGAGAGATTGAGAGATGAGAGCCTGTGAGGAAGAGGAGATGGGGGTGGGTGGAGGCGGTGCTGAGGGAGAATTACTGCTGAATCTAAGATGTCCTCCACACATTTTAATAATGAATCATCTATTAAGATGGGGAGCTTAAAAGCGAATGAGGTGAAAGTGGACCTCCGTTCACAAAACCAGACCATTTTAGTGGAGGATATTCCAGACCATTACAATGGCATACCAAGTGGAATATGTGGTTGTGAATATGTGTGTGTGTGTGATGGGGGTTAGACAGAGAGAGAGAGATTCATAAGTATTCACTCTACACCCTCTGTTCTGAGAGAATGCACTGTCATCACAGGAACATGGCAGGAAGATAAAGAGCAACACAGAGAACCCCTCATGTCCAGGGTGCCCTTTGCACTCATCAGAAGAAAGACCTTATCCTTCACACACACACACACACACACATCCTGATCCGCTCATACACACAGACGCATTGGAATTTAGTAGAAGACACAAACACACACACAAACACACACTCTCATAATCATAAATACTTTGATCAGACAGTCAGACAGTCCCAACCAGCTGTAGTTCTGAGGACAAGAATGGTTATAATGGAGAGCACTAATGGAGGAAAAAATCATTATGACAGAAATTAATGAGTGTGTGCATGTGTGTGTGTGTGTGTGTGTGTGTGTTTATGTGTACTTGTCTTTGCATTTGTGTACATATCTGTTGTGTTTTGATTACTCCGCCAGAAGATTTCAAAGACCAATCTGTTGTCACCTCCCCACTTCATTATATTTGTTGTGGATTGTCTGACACATTTGTATTGATCCAGTTTTGAGAGTCTGAGTATATTTACTCAACTCTAAGTCTAAAAATATCTCTGGGGAAAAAACCTACATTTCTAACCTTTTGACATCATTACTACAGTATCTACTGTTTATTTAAATTACATTTGGCATCTAATGCAAAATAGACTTTTCTATATAATGTTTGGAAATGGATTATCAGCTGTGGTCAAATCCTTGAACTCCAGGTCTACATAATAATCAGAGTGTGTTATGTTTCAGTTTACCATGAAACTCTCCAATTCCCTTCCCCTGCGAATGTGATTGATGAAAACGGTTATTTTCCGACATAAAAATAAATTAGTAGCAATGAAAACATGCCCTTTGGGCACATTTCTGCTGAACACACATCCATGAAATACAAGAATCCTATTTTTTTAGACCATTGAATAAGGGAATGTATGACCAACAGGGAGGGAGAAAGAGAGAGAGAGATATCAAAATCTAGATATTCGGGAGAGACAGCACTTGAGATGAATGCATGGAGACGTGGTGTGTCTGTATCACCTGTCTATTCAAGGGCAGATTAACATATAAATTAAAAAGTGCAACACAGGCTCCTTAAGAATGGTTCCCACCTCTGATTAATCAGGCAGCTGAGGTCCTGTGTGGCATCTTCACTGTGTCGTTGTCTACTGGCAGAGAAGGCTCTTCTCTGAAGTAATGTGTGTTTCTGTGTGTGTGCGTGCTTGTGTGTGTGTGTGTATACATATGTGCATGCATGCGCGTTTGTGCGTGTGTGTGTTTGTGCGTGTGTGTGTGCATGTGTGTGTGTCTGTTTTCACGCATGAACAGACACAGTGACTCAGTGTGAATTTAACGGCTGCTTAAACCCCTGCTCTGGGAGGGAGACCCATGGGCGATCTAGAGCAGAAGAGAGAAGAGAAGGGAAGGGGAGAAGAGGAGGGGTGGAAGAGAGGGAGGTAGAAGAGGGGATTAGAGCACACAGCTCTAGAGGAGGGGAGAAGAGAGCAGAGGAGAGATGAGCAGGTGAGCAGAAGGAGGGAGGAGGAGAAAAGGAAGGAGTGGAGAGTGCACAGAGGAGAGAAGAGTTGACAGAGACGAGAGGGATGACAGATTCTTACTCATTTTTTTTAATGCAGTGACAGCCTGGTCATGGCACTGGTACATACACTCAGTGTGGGTTCACTTCTGTTGTGTAAGTAAAAGCCCAAGGCAACACACACACAGGTACACACACACACACATACACAGATCCGACTGTAATTATTTATTGTCTTTAGTAGGCATGGCACACACTAACCTGATAGCAGCTTGCATCAGCCTAACCTCATTATTAAACATGAACCCTGTCTGCAGGCCGTGGACTGAGTTAATTAGTCAAGTAGGTAATGGCGTCCTCATGCATAATGCCCACATGCACATACATGTACCTTCTATACAGTCACAGTTATTGGGAGCAATATACAGGGAGGGAGGGGGAGGGAGAGAGAGTTTGTTCCAACTAGGAATGTGTAGCTTCAATTATTGGTGTCATAGTTGTTCCCACAAAGTAGTTTGGAAAACAAAATAGAAGGTATGAGCATTGTTTTTGTTTTTTAACGTTGAAACACTCTATAGTGGGTCCTGATCTGCTGCAGGTCCTGACTAGATTAGGCCCAGATCTGTTTTGTTCTGGGCTTTTGTCTCCTGCCTGAGAGATGGAGTCTCAATGCAACTCAGGCTGGCTCTGCTGTCAGTTGACCGCAGCTAGCAGATGGAGTTGAAACAGACAGGAAGGAAGCTCACGCGCCCACCATCTCATGGCGACTGGCGGCGACAGAGACGGCGACTCTCCTGAGACGTTGACAAATCTGCTGGCCGAAAGTGCCTATTTGGATTTCATTAGTCTCTCTCCCCACACCCACCTACACCCACACTGCTGTTATACTAGGGGCTGTGTACTGTATGTAGGAGGCTAGCATCAGTGCTACACTCTTTCAGCCCCACTGATAAACTCACCGAGTACAATTAGCATCTACAGCACTAGTGTGTTTATTTACTGAGCCTAGTGTGCTGTAGGGGACATGGGGGTAGGCTTGGGTTTTAGCTCAGAGAGGACGATTCACTCACAGTCACGCGGGGGAAGGATAGAATAAAATAATATGAAACTTGACAGAAGGTATGATCTTATCTCTCTATTGTCATTTCGGTTCCACATTTCATCTTTTTTTGGAGGGGGTGGTGGTGGTAAATAAGTAAGCAATTGAAAACCGACCGACTGACTGCCTGAATGAATGAATAAAAATTAGAGGACATCTTATTATACTGTGATGTTATCAGTTTTTTTTAAATAAAAATGAGACTGCGGAATAATACATATTCACCTCATGCCAATCAGACCGTGGTGCTTTAGGAAATTACACATTTTGTGCCAGCCTGCACTCATCTCACATTTCTACTCTTTGACATCCCTCCACCACCAACACAGCCATCCTGTGGCCCCCATGCCCCCCTGCTGATGGTGATTTAGTTGCCTCCTCTCCCCCTGTGGTAGTTAGCCGCGTGCTAAATGAGCCTATGCTAATGTGTGTGTGTGTGTTTGTCAGTAATGTCGTGTGGTTTTGGCTTGTGTTGCTATTGCAGTGTGGTGATTAGCCTGGCCCGTGTTTGAGCTAAGAGTCCATCCTCTTGAGCGTCAGTGGCTTGGAAAGCCTGTGATTGAAATGGTCCCTGAAGTAGGGCAATCAAATCATCTGTTCACTCGAGAGAGAGAGAGAGAGAGAGAGAGAGACCACTCATAAGCACACAAAAAGCTAACTATAATCATATGATAATGTGAACATCATCTTTTCATCTTAATAGCTTTCCTTTCATGCCTCAAATGTCCTTGTGATATGTGGCACCCATGTTTACATACATTAATACCTACATTGCGTTGGCTTTTGTCTGTGATGAGTGCTTAACAAAGCCATGATGGCACTAGAGACAATAACACGTAATGGCCCTCGTCTTGAGGAAGCCTCTATATTCTTTGTCTCTCAAGTCAAGGCAGTGCTGACTAGCCCTCCCCTCTGGGGAACAGTGATTGCTTCAAACATAAAGGTCACCATAGTTCAAGAAGATGAGGGTCAAACTGTCATGTCCAAGTAGTGATGAAATGGCTGCCACCCTAAGGTCATTGCTGGAAGTGACAGACCAGTGTCATGAGCTTGTCCAAGGTCCTTTACTCATTAGAAATGGACAAGCCAGCTGAATTTCAAGACTTGATGTATTTAATGTGTTTCTGGGAGCTATATTTTTACAGGTTTCTTTCTGGGCCCAGTGAGCGTAATGTTATAGACTATAGCAGTATGAAAATGGTCTCATCTTTTGGCAGGTAATGTATTCAGGTATAGTAAGTATATCTGACTTGAAATGGCCTGCTGTTAAATCTTAAATGTACATGCATTAAGTGAAGGAGTATTTGGCCAGGTTATATAAAATGAGATTGTGTTTAAGAGGAAATGTCTTCTTCTACCACTGGATCCTCCCCTGGCACCCAGAGCAAGGCTCATCAGAAGAAATGGCATTTAGCCACGATTGTAATCAGCCAGAAACGACATTGCACAGGCCCCCGAAATTAAGAGGCACGTAGCTGACGAGGAGTGAGAACAAGAGCAGCATGACTTCCCAAGGTCGTCCTCGTTTGGCTTTCAAGCCTCCTCATCCCCTCATCTTCATCATTCTCTTTCACCTCCTCCATTCCTCTTCTCCATGACTCATACCCTCAGTAGAGAGAGGGTAAAGAGGAAGAGGATAGAATGATGAAGAGAGATAGAGGGACGAAGAGAGGTAAGAAAGATGAAAGGAGAAAGAGTGAGAGGATGAGGGGAGGGATGTGAAAGAGCCAGATAGCAGCTGCCTCAATAGCATACCAGACATCAGACCTCTGTAACGACTCTGGCCTGAGTCTGGCCCAAGTGTGTTCCAGAATGTTCTCCAGAACGTTGCAGGGATTTTGATAGGCTGAGTCATCTGAGTCTATTAAAGATCAAGTGTCCACCCTGGACAGTCCTCTACTGCTGACCCATCTGTAATGAAACACACCGTGCACAACCGTGAGGAAAATGTCACCTTAAGGCCGCAGGGTTCATTCTTCACCTACAGCCAAATGCCCCTTTAGATTACAAATCGACTTTCTATAGACAAGACAGTTAAAGTTAAAGTTACCCAATTAAAGTTCATGGACAAAATCTACGAATAAAAATAACCTTCCATACAGTATACATCAGCACTGGCACAATTGGTGCAAAAGTGAAATTAGTTAGTGTTCATAATATAGGTTATATGAGAAGTTTCTGGGAATGGTCAAAGATTGCAGCCCATTCAAGTCTCAGCATGAGGTAGAATTTGAGAAAGAGGACGATCCATAAGGTCCATCTCTGAGGAGTAAAAAAAAATTTTTTTTTTCTGTTTCAGGATATTCCTGCTCCTCTGTGTATACCTCCGAGTAGTGGGGAGTCTTTCTGTTTGATCTTCCCCAGTCAGCCTGTCACAAGCTTTATGGATGTCATCTTACACATGGTCTCACACTTGAGCTGCTCCTCCCTCTGTTTCTCAGCAACTTGATAATCTGTTTGTGTGTGTGTGTGTGTGTGTGATGTCAGATATGTGCCGTTTTTATCCTGTGCCGTCATACTGGATCACAATCAACTCAGTAGTCGCAGTAATCAGCACCTTCAGCACTGTGGACCAATTTATTCCCTCGTAGCGGGAGGTTGGAAATCAGCTGTGTGTCTTCCTTATTCCTCCTCAGCATTGTTATGTTAAAATCTCATTACCATGTGTTCATAATATATCTTTCTCTAAATAGAGAGGGATAAAAGAGTGATTAACTTAATTAAGAGGGCCCATTTCATTTGCTAATATAACCCGGAGCAAAGCATGATACTTTTTCAGAATGGCTCCTTAATTTGGAAAATACACACTTGTGTTTTGTCTTTCTATGGGAAACAATATTTTTGCTTACTTCCTGTCTATGTATTCGCATGTAATGTGTTAGTAATTGTATACAAAGAGCAGCTGGATCCTTAACTGTGCCCTCTTCAGAGCCTGTAGATAACTGGCACAATGAAACCATATCCACCGGTCAAGGCATCCAGGACCCAAGACCTTCTACGGAAAGCTTGTGTTTTTCATGTACATGCGCCTTTCTGTTGAATTATACCTCAAAACATGCACATAATAAGACACAAAACAGCATCTAATGGACATAAGATAATTATAATAAGCTGATTAGGTCTTCAGACTTATATAAAAGTCATGTGAATGTGGTGGACTGTGTGCTAATCAACTGAATATCAGTTCTTTGTCATTCCTTTCTTTCTTTCTTCCTTCCTTCCTACCTTCCTTCCTTCCATACCTCTTGTCCATTTCCATTGTAAGCTGCATACGTATCCACTCAGTCCAAAATCCATGGGTTCTACTGTAAACTGTACTGTAAATTTTACTGTAAAAGGTGTTGTGGGAACAAAAGTAGGGAGAAGTTGTTTGGCCAAACGGCTGGACGTTATTTCTCTTCTGATATAATTCTCTCCAGTAATGAGGCTAGGAATAAGATGCTTCCTCTTGAGCAGTGGGCCTTGTCAGGACAAATGTGTTTGCTGGACTTCCTTGTCTGACTCACAGGTTATCCTGTCGATGAATTAGGGTCAGTGTAATTAGCTATTTTCCTCTGTGCGGCATGCAGGTGTGGGTTTGTGTATGCTTGTGTATCTGTGTTTGTGTGTGTGTGTGGGTTGTGTTCCAACTTAGTCAGGGGTAGAGCACTCATACTCTCTCTCTCTCTCTCTCTCTCTCTTTCTCACAAACACACACACACACACACAGAGAAAGAGAGATAGAAAGAGAGAGGAGCGCTCCCTATAGATGTGGTGTCAGTCTTCAGATCTTTGGCACAAGTCCCAATTACTTTCTGGGAATTGAAGGTTAGAGGGGAAAGCGTGAGTTAATTATGTTGGTGCACTTTTAATTCTCAAGAAGGCTCTCGTACACCTTGAATCTAAATCATGCACACCTCTGATGTCCTCAACTGACACAGGCAAGGATATATGCACAAAGCACACTGCTGTTTCAGTGTCAGAGTGTTAGGTCTCCAAAAATACATGGTCCCCAGTGGTTTGAGGTCCCCAGTGGGATGCTATCCCTGACATATTACGTCTCAAACAGATGCAGATATGAATCCCCCAAAGACTTATACTCCCCACAAGTATACAGTACAATAGTAAGGTCTTCTGTGGAAGTATGTGTTGGCCAGAAGTAAAGACAGCGAGACATGGCGTTACCGGACTGGCACCGCCGGAGCCAGTGAAATCTGTGAGCATCTGGTGCCAGAGCAGCATCAACACAGCAGCCATACTGAGCTGCTCATTTGTTGCGCCGTCTGTGGAGGCCGTCAGAGTGCACACCAGGCTGGCACTGCCTGCAGTGGCCACGGACTAATTAGTTTCTTTTAGGACGGGGACGGCACGCTGATGTGGCTGCAAATGAGACGATGACAATGCCAACGACAACTGTCTTGCTCTCTCTCCGCAATTGGAGAGAGACATCTGCTCAGCCGTCTGACAGCAGCAAGCTCATCCGAGGAAGTTTGTGTGTGTGTGTGTGTCTGTGCGTGTGTGTGGGTGTGTGAATATGTGTGTGTGGCAGAGGGGAGGAGAAGGGTGGGAAAGAATGGTCTGGCAAAAAGATGGGGTATAAGCCATATTGAGAACTGATTTCAAGTAACACCTGCCCACCCTGCACTAATGTAAACACAGAACACACACACACACACACACACACACACACATTTATCAACATCCATTCCATACATTCACTCACACAATTGTCAACTGCTCCTTTCACCACAAATCCATAGTTTTCCTCTGCCTGCCTTTTAAATTTATGAACTTTCTTATGAGTCATTTTGTGCTTGGTTGTTTACTGTCCAACCACATGGGAAGGAAGACCATTGCTGTGTGCCTTAAACTAATAGCAGATGCAATGTGAAAACGTTGCTAAAGAAAACTTGTCACTTGGCATCCAAATTGTCAGGCTATTTGGCAGTCTGAATTCATGCGTTCATCTTGTGGAGGCGGCATCTCGGCAGTCACCAGTCTTGATGGCATTCTCTCACTATCGTAAGCAGACAGTCCATTAGCAATGCATGATTTCCAAGCTGTTTGTCATTTGTCAGTTGCAAACATGCAAAGACCAAAGACATTTAAGATTTAAATGAGATTTAAACAGCTCATGCAGAAGTTTAAATCTCATTTAAATCTTAAGTCATGTAGAATGTTTTCTAATTAAATAACTCCACAGTTCCTCTGTTCTCTCTCTCTCTCTCTTCTATCGCTGCAGAATATAAACCTGTAACAGATAACTCTAAATTTAGGCAGGAGAGATGTTTGTCTCATTTCTTTGTTAGTAATTGTAATTAGAAACAGGCATGTCTGTACACATTAGGCTTGATGTTTGCACAATTAAAGAAAGGAAGATCTGATCTGATAGAGAATGAAGTCCATTGAGACAGGTACTTGTAATGAAAAAAAGTCCTGAAATGGTAAAGACTACCTGACAATACCTTTCATATAGGAAATGACACTATGTTGATATATGTAGCTTTGTAACCTGACATGTTCCTCCACATTACATGGATTACGTGTAATTTAATGCATCTTTATCGCTGTTTTAGTCTGACTGTAGTCTTTCTTTTTAGCTTTTTATAAACATCTTGTAGATGAATATTGTAAGCTATCTAACCACACAATGCCCTTACAATGATTACATCATAAGGAATTTTAAAGCCCGGTATGTGCTGTACATCCAATTTTCATCCTTTCATCACCTTGGCTGACCAAATGGCTGTAACAACCAATAGAAACCTTTCTTTGATCTTTAGCATAAACCTGAGCAGAAGTACATCTGGGAAGTACAGATATTAGATTCAAAAGGGTACTGGCTTTGGCTTTGCTCTCGACATCGTTGGAATGCATGTGAAATTATTCATTCATTCAGCCAACCTGAGTAATGGATGAAAAAAAAGATGCTTGTGACATTGTTTTTGTTTATATCTGTCCTGTTTTTAAATTGTTACATTTTCCTGTTTAATGTAAAATAGATATCCCTTCTGTGTAGTTTTGTGAGTGTGTGTGTTCTGTGTTCTGTTCTTATGGGCTATGTAAATATGTTGATGATGTCTGTGTATTTGTGTGTGTGTGTGTGTGACATAGGTGTGCTGTGGAACCTGTCCTCATGTGATGCCCTAAAGATGCCCATCATCCAAGATGCTCTAGCAGTCCTGACCAACTCTGTCATCATCCCCCATTCAGCCTGGGATGCCTCCCCACACCAGGAGGACCGCAAGCTGCAGCTGCACACCTCCCAGGTGTTACGCAACGCCACGGGCTGCCTGAGGTCTGTAGCACACTCAGGGTGTTTGTGTGTGTGTGTGTGTGTGTGTGTGTGTGTGTTTATGTGAGTATGTGAGTTGCTGTCACTTGAGTGTATGTGCCTGTGTGTGTGTTGGTGTGTGTGCGTGTGAGGTAATCAGGTACATACAGAGAGTAGTCTGTGTGTGTATATGGCATTGGCTTGGCAAGTTGCTTTCAAACTAGCCAGGGGAAGCAAGGTTTAAGGTCATATATTTAGTTGGACTGCAATGTGTATGTAGGTGGAGATGTGTGTGCATGTTGATGTACTGGAGGGTTGAAGTACATCTACTCATATTCACACACACTGATGTGTGGGCTTATGTATCTGAGCAGTGGGAGAGTGTGTATATGGTTCTCAGTTTATATGCTGGTTGTGTGTGAGTTGGTATGTGGCTCACATGCAAGGCAGGGAAGACAAAACTGCCACACAAACATATATTGAAACAGGCCTGTGTGTGTGTGTGTGTATGTCTCTGTGTGTGTTCATATTTGTTTGTGTGTTTGTTTGTTTGTTCTTGTTTGTGTATATTTGAGCACTCCCACTTTCTGGCCCATGGCCTGTCAATTTGCCAACTGCACTCTGTGCATCTCTGTCCAGTTAGACTTTAAAGGTCATCTAAAGTTCACATGCACTCGCTGAGGCCTGCCCACATCCCTCACAAAGCGTCTATGCTGTGGATATATAGGAGGAGATGGAGCAGAACCGAGCTCATACATCTGTGGGCTGTAGACCAGCGCTGTGCCTGTCTACCATGGAAATGTCACTGAGTAGCATTGTTTAGGCAGGTGCAACGAGCACGATATTTTGATAGGGGTGTCCACAATGCCAAAGGAAGACAGTTGCAATCAAACTCTCTGTATGACACTGTGCGTTATTTGTGTGTGTGTTTGTTTGTTTGTTTGTGCCCGTGTCTTTATGTATGTGTGTGTTGGACAGGGTCTGTTAGTGCTTGTGTGTGTGTTTGTGTGTGTGTGGATTCATGCAACTATGAGGGAAGGATAGAGAAGGAGATTGGAGAGAGAGAGAGAAAGAGCGATCACTTGTCTGATAAGGGTGGATTAAATGAAGGCCAGGGATTGCTGTTTCAGTCTATGAATTAGCTGCAGTGTGTACAATGATGAGTCCTTGAGCTATCGGCACAGCCCCATACACACTCTCCTCCAAAACCACTAGCATCTGCCTCAGCTCACTCCAGGTTCTTACTCTCTCTAGCTGAGATTGGCAAAGAAATCCTTCAGGAGCAGATTGAATCATTAATGTGCATCCTTCAGTCAGCTTCTAGGAAGAAGTGATTCATTGTGGACGAGTTATCCCTTAACTTGTACACAAACACACACACACATTCTTACACACACATATGCATACACACAGTAAAGACAAATGGGAAAAAACGTCCATGCATGATTCATGTAATAACACATAATGACATTTATCAAGACGGCAAAATCTCCCTACATTATGATTTATGGATGAGTTTCCTCCTGCCAAGCACTGCTTGACAGAAAAAAAAACAACTAACAGAGAAAAAAGAATGAAAGAATAGAATAGGAGAAAAGAGATGATTCTCTTGGGCCAAATATTCATCTCTCTGAAGACTTTCCTCTGTTTTGTATCCATGGCAACTGTGCAGTGTAAAAGTACACTTAAATGTGAGTTCGGTAGTGTCTTCTCTCAGAGCGCATTTGTTTGGGTTCCAGCACACCTCTCTGGGTACACAACGAGGAGAAGCCCTCATCATTTAAGCCTGCAATTATGCAACTTCCTGAACTTTCTTGTAAACATCCTCCATAGTAAATTACATGTTTGTGTCTCAGTTGTTAGCGCTGGCAGAAGAGGCATTAAATTATCAATCCAGGTGTAGAAAGAGCGACTCAAACAACACCCGCCTAGTGTAATGGGCTCGCGGTGTCGTGTTTTGAAATGAATATCCATGTGCTAGCACTGCTGTGGACCTGGTTCACTCAGTCAGTAAGGCTCAGAGGAACAAACAAAGCCAGAGCTCCAGAGGCACCTGAGCTCTAAGTGTTGGCAGGTAACTCTGCAGTGGTACACAGTGGTAAAAAAAACAAAACTGCATTAGTAGCCGCATGATCTCCCAGACCTGCTGCTAATCACGTTGGAGGGACATTTGGAAACCCTTGAAGCCACTCTGAAATAGATGTGTCAATTACCAAGGTGTTGCAGCGGGTAGATATCTGGCCACACCGCAGGTTAAGAGCTTCTGCTCTTGATTTATTCTGTAATCACAGCAGCACTTGCTAAGTCGCTAAGTCACATAGGGTGCATCAGAACTTTCTCAATCCTGTAATATCAGCATAAGGAAATTGCTGTGTAATTGTAAGCATTGTCACCTTTTTAATGCAATTCAAATATGATTTGTGAAAAGTGTTCAGAAAGTTGTTCCCAACTGAGATGCTAAAGGCTTTGAACTTGCAGATATCATAGCTAAAAGTGATGCCATCTGGGTAGATAGCGTAAGTGAAGTCAGAGAAGAAATAGAGTAGCCACAGTAATGTAAGTAATCAAAAATGTATTAAATGTATTTGGACAGATTCATCTCAGTGTAATTGTTTCATTTTATGGGTATTATTTCTGTTTTGAACCATGATAACCCCGTTCACTGAACATTTTGAACAATTACAGGGTTTTTGCTTTATAACCACAATTCAGTTTATTATAGTAGGATAGTCATTATTATACCTTGGGAGGGTAAGTGTAAGAAAATCAAACTTTACAATGTTTAAACACTCTTGATGAAATTTACTTTATACTGCTCAAATTTACTGAGAAACACAAGTGCACCTGACAGACAGACATTTACAAGGAGTCTGGCTAGAAAAATCATTAGTGCTCTTTGAAGAATGCAGTGTTTGGCTTAGCTCTCTTTGATGTCTCCTGTGTAAAACTGTGGAAAATCTAGACGTATTACAACAGGCAAAGACTGAATTACGCTTCAATCGTTAATGTCTCAATTGTGTGGGGTATGTGGGGAGTGTGGGGTATTTGTCAGCGCGGCGCTCCCTTATTCACAGTGTGAGCCCTGCACTTCCGAGGGACCCATTGAAAATCAGTGAAGCGCTGTTTCTGGGATTGAGCCCCCACCGCCCGGCGGGACTCTGACACCGGGCGTCACTAAATCACTTCCAAGACGGAGAAATCAAATTTCTCAAAACCACAGGTCCTGACAGGAGAGAAAATCCACACTAACAGGGATAGGTTTTCAGAGCCACAAATCCCTCAAAGTCCTGGTGATGAGGGGGATTTTTTTTTCCTTCATGACAAACCAGAATTGCCAAATGACTGGCAAATTCTGGGGTTAACTAGCCAGGCTAGCGCTACCTTGTTACTCAGTGCTCAATATTGAATTTTGCTACATTACTCTCCAAAGGCTTTGGTTTCCCCACTGAAGTTTCTTAGCATAAAATCAGCGAACAGAAAAAGCAGAACCAATTAAAGTTCAAACAGATTTCCCACCCACCACAAAGTGCCTATATGTGTGAAGTGAAGCAAAGTGAAAGAGTCTACCAGGCTAATCACTTTTCACCTATGTCAATACTATGTTCTGTGAGCAATATATGAATGTATTTAGTGCTTGTGCCTCCTGTACTTCAGTCAGAGCTCTATTCTGCTGGAAGTAAACTGGGCACAAGAGCGCTCCATGAATAAAATTTTGAATGAAAATGCACTTTGCTGAGTGTACACATTTGAATGTATAACTGTCTGTAAATATTGCACAACAGATATCTTTGGAAAGTAGCACTGTAGAGTGTGATAAAGTCACTGAGGAGTCCATGCATTGACTACCTTGTAATCATTGCCACTCCTGAAGCAGCTTGCGCAACAAGACCATCACACAAGTCTCAATATACTTTGTGTAATCCCAGGGAACCTTTTTTATGGATAACATTATGATAGAACTTAAAAATAGCCAAATGGGTGTAAATGATTTAGAGCCATGTTAAAGACTCTTACTATATGGGCGTCTTGATGCTGCTTATAACTGTGGATGCTAACACGATACCTACAGTATAAGTTAGAGTTGTTCAGAACAAAGCAAATTGTTTTAAATAGGAATTCATCCTATGACTGTTGTTGCTACTAGTCTGCTCAAAGTATTTAAAAATTACAAGCTTACATTCATTTGATTGGTATAATTACAGAGTTCAGTCTACTCATATGTGACCACCACACAGCAGTTTAATTGTGGAAAATGTGGAAAGAAGGCTAGCTGGCCACACTGATGCCCAGCACCGTGGGACTATAGCTGGACAGGACTGCCCCCACCACCCCCCACTACGCTAGGCTGCTGCATGAACCAGGAGGCTGGACTTGGAGCCTGTCCAAGTCAAAATGAGCTCTGCGAAAGAGAGAGAGAGAGAGAGATGCCTGCTAAAAGCAAGTGACAGAATGCCAAGAGTATAGGGAGTATTGTGAGAGCGTAGTGTGAGTACCGTACACCTGTGGTGATGCCTGTGGCATGAGTGTAGTTGGTGAAACGGTAAGAGGGAGACTTTGCGTGGATGGAATAGTGAGATCTCACACAGAAGTGTGGTTATTGCAGTTTGTAGTTTACTATGTGTTGAGTACAAGCTTCTGTGTATGACAAATCTGCCACTGAGTATGGTGAAAGGACACACAGTCTTGTGGGAGCGATGGATGGGAGTAAAGTCTGCGTATTGACTTTAGTGAGAGCATGTGTGTTGAGAGTGCTGTTAGCATATAGGAGTGTTCATGTTTGTCACGAATCAAGCTGCTGTTCTTGCTGAGTACTCCACTGGCATGTGATTTTACCTGTGACTCCTGTGAATGCTTCATCTTAATATGCTGCTCGCTTGGCACGGATCAAGGACACATCTCACCTTTGGGACTGAGAATAGAGAAGATAGCATGAAATGAGGCAGACTTTATATCTCTGTTAAACAAACTCAAGGACACCAAGGTCTGAGGCATTTTCTACGCCAGGCACCGATTTATCCATGCACTCACTCCCCTCTCTCTCTCTTTCTTGCCTTCTGTTTTTATATCCACTCCCACATCTCAATCTGCCTGCTGCTTCTAGTGACAGAGTGAAAGACAGGTGAAGTAATGTGGAGAAATGCAGTCAATCAAAGGCAGCCTGGCATTGTCATGCATGAGATGCAAATGGAGGCCTGTGGACTGATATTCAGGATATCTAAATGCAAATATGAAGTACGAATCATTATAAGGATTATTTGGCCATATGTCTTATGGCACAGACACACACACACACACCTAAGCTCTCTGCAGTGGTAATTGGGATTATTAAGAGCAGGTTCCTGGCAGGGGAAAGCCTCCTGCAGTGGCTGGGAAAGGAGAGCATCTCGGATATTGGCACACTTGTCTCTGGTCAAATGAAGCTGCTACTGCCTCTGCAATTTGCTTTATATATCTACAAGTATCTGTCCATCTATTTACTCATGTATTTATTGTTGGAGCCTTCTCATAAACTTGGCAGCGTCCACCCCAATATGTTCTGCATTGGGGTCTCTGTTGTAGTTCCAGGCTTATCTGCTCAAACACAACAACCCCTGTGGAGACATGCACCATGTCCCCAGGTGGCCTCTAACCCCTGGCACAGGGCAGCCATCCAGGCAAGGGAGCTGGAACAACATGCTGCTATTTACTCTCCACTGCCAAAGGCAAATAGCAGATAGTTCCCTGCTTGTCTGTATGTCCAAGAGTTTACACAGAGGTCATTACAAACAAAAACAAAAAAAGCAGGAGTCCAAATTCAAAGAGGCCATGTGATGACATCTTACTTGTACCAGTGGCTTTTTTAGTAACACACTTCTGACTTCTGACTTAGTCAAGTATGGGCCCTAGACTGGTTGTGGTTATTGATAGTCAGAGCATGGGGTCCATGGCTGAAGGCCTGAGCTGAGGCAAGACTTCCTGGATGAACCTTGGTCGGGGTACATTGGTGTAGTTTATGTCAAGGCAGGGGTGCCTGGGTAGAATGCCAACACTGTCTGTCTGTGCCAAGAGCGTGTTGAGAGGAGATCACTGACCAGTCAGTTGCCCATGATGAATTGTGGACATCAAAATGCACAAATTGGCCGTCTGGTGATGCCAGCATAAATGGCAAAAAAATTTTTCACCATGTAGATACAGAGAGAAAAGGGCTGAAGCTTTGGTAGTAGTAGTAGTAGTCATGTTCAAAAAGAGGACTGTGCCAGATTTTGCTTTTGTGTTGCTCTGATAATGATAATCTTTATTTTTTTAGGATTTTGGATTTATACAGACCATTAAGGGTGGGATTACCAGACAACCCCAGTTTTCAGGGGGTTTTCAGTCCCCACTTTTGGTGGTCTATTCCGAGTGAAGGGAGAGAAGAAGATCCACTTTGTCTTTGTCAATGTCACTTTGTCATGACTTATTTTAATGATATTGACTGTAGGAATAGGAACTTTCCCAGTTTTCAAGGAAAATTCAGGGAAATGTTCCTGAATTTCATCTCAGAAGTCTGGTCACCTTAATTAAGGGGTAGTTGATGATTAGTGAAGGAGCCAGCACATTTTTAGGGAGAATGTCTGAGTAACTGGGCACTTTTTATGGAAGTGTATGATATAAGACAAAATGCTGTCATCTTGCTAGGACAGCAAGTCCACAAAAAAGCAGATTATTCGAGGCAGGGACTCCTACTGCATTGAATTAAAAATAGTAATTTTTCATTGCAAATGAGCTTAAGCACTGACCTAGGCTAATGACCTGAGTGGCCTCATTGTAGTTTTAGTAGCTCCGCTTGAGAGAATCCACTTAATGAAATTGTGATATTGGTACACAGAATAGTGGGATTGACTCTGAAAAGACTATAACACTTTGACTGCGTAGAAATTTTAAGGCACCCTTGATTGAAAGCCATTCTAGCTGAGTTCAATATGTAATTAGCTAACAAAGGATGCTAATTGATTAGATGGAGATGGATTAGATTTATTGAGAGTGACAGCAAATAAATTATATGAATACGCAGTAAAAGCTAGTGGGCTCATTAACTTCTAAGAATTAGCCGTCGCATGCCAGGAAATTCAAAGAGAATCAGTGGAATGGTTGTCATGCTAACATTTCAGGCAAATTGCTGTAGTAATGGTTGCAGCCTAGCAATGAAGTATTAATGTGTTTTAAACAGCTAGGAATGTTTATGATAGTCACCAGGCCACAGGCCACCACCAAAGGACACACACACACAGATACACATAAGCACACATAAGCACACATCCTCATACCAAACAGCTTTCATTTTTTTGCTATTTAAGTCTTAAATAATTTAAAATCATTTTCATATTATGGTGATCTCTCCCACTCGCTGCCCTTATACACATTACTAACAGATTAGGATGCACATACAGACCACACACACACTCTCTCTCTCTCTCCCTCTCTCTCCCTCTCTCTTTCTCTCTCTCTCTCTCACACACACACACACACACACACACACACACACACACACACACACACACACAGTCACTCATGGCCACATGAGCTCCTAGGAGGCATCAGGTGGAGAATTTCTTCTCTTCTGTCCTCTTCACCACCCTCATTTGTTGCTCCCAGAATGCTTTATGAAGGGTGTCAAGAGTCCAGAATGCAGTTCTGCCTTGTCAGCAGCACAGCAACCCCCCACTCTCTCTCTCAAAATTCTGGATTTATGAAATAACACTAGCTGGCAAAGGCTCCCTGATTCTGGAGCCCAGTCTTTCAGAACAGGGGCCCTCCATCAAAATTATGCTCAGATAAATCAGGAGGTGGCAGCAGCCTAATTGAAGCCTCCCAAAACACCTCCATCCTCTCTGCATTTGCAGCTCTAGAATTCACCATCCACGTCTTCTCCACCCAGCCCCCTCTGCCTATGGTGGCCTCAGAGCTTCCATTTGTGTGCAAGGTGGAGAGTCAAGATTTTAGAAGTTATTTACAATCAGTGCAATGTGTGTGTGTGTGTGTGTGTGTGTGTGTGTCAGCTGTACTGTCTTTCGCTGTTGAGGAATTAGTTGTTTGTAAGCAGGAGTGTAATTATTAACATGCTAGGCTACGTGTGGAGCCAGTCATTTATCACGTGGTCCTTATTACTTGTATGTTAAAGTAACAAAGGTTGTGTGTGGAAAAGAAAACTCCAGGCCCTGGGAGCAAATAAACATTTTAATTGGTGCTTATCCCCTTCCCTGTAAGAATAAAGTGAATTAAGGTGAGATAGAGTGAGTGGGAAAGAGAGGAAGAGAGAAGAAAGGGAGAGAGAGAGACAGAGAAGCAAAAACAAACTTGCTTCCTTTTATGTGAGGCCTCTTAACCCTGGGGTGTCATCTAACAGCGTGAGGATGCCTTGCTTGCCTTGCTAATGGAGGCTGTTAAGTGTTTGGAAATAGGCTCCCTGTGCGTTGTTGTGCACTTGTGAACCTAGAGGAACACTTTTCATCATCGTTCACAGCCAATCAGGACCCTCTGTGGCTCCAGCGCCCTGCTGTTTTCAAATGCCAATCAGAGCTGTATGTAATTCCCGTACGGTCCCGCCGGACCGAAGCTTTCAGAACCCCAAGACTTGTGATCCAGCTGAGATGGGCTGCTCCTCACAAAAGCCTCATTTTATGGTGATAATCATTTAGCGAAACTCAGACAGTCATTGTGAACACTTTCTGAATTAGGAGAGTAGTCATACAGCCATGCTTATGGGTAATGTTGTCCCATATTCTTAATGAGACCTAAGGGGATGTATTAAATATTGCTTGAGTTTAAATACCATGAAACCGCAGTGTCACAAGTGTGTAATAAAATAAACATCTGAAAAATACATTACATGCACATTGCAATGTACTGATATGTACTTTACTTTACATTACATGTCAGTACATTACCTTACTGTAATGGATCAGTCATTAGATCCACTGGGCTTGGAGTGTTGTAAGCCCTTTGAGAGACCACACTATGAAATTGCTGTACATTATGTGCCTGTTCTCTCTCAATGATTTAGCGAAATAAACTGTAAGACAAAAAAGATGTGCTCTTTCAGTCGACACTTCAGTGGATAGACACACATGTATGCCCACACACACACTCTCTCTTCTCTCTCCCTCTCTCTTTCTGTCTCTCTCACCCTCTCTCTCTCACACACACACACACACACACACACTTTTTTTTCTCAGTCCTGACTGGCGAATCATGAAATGAATTCCCCAAATTCCTAGTTCCCTTTAATTCCCTATGCCACACAGATCTGCATGATCATTTCAGGAGCACATTTAAGATGCTCAGGAAGTCATTATTCTCTTACTGACCAAGAGAGGGACTACAGCCACTGTTATCAGTCTGTTTACTTATATCAGCAGGGAATACATAGGAATTAACAGGACTCCTGTTAAATAACAATGGCAGCTTTTGCATTATCCCATTTGAGTTGCACAGAAACACAATATTTGTGAAAATGGCAGCTATTACACTGGCAGTTATTTTCAAGAAAAATGCAATTGCTTCCTCCCCTCTTGATGTTCGTTTGGAGTGCATCTCCCTCTGTCTAGCTGCCCATAATGGCTGGATTAGAAAGGAACGGCATAAAAGGGTTCTTTTTACTGTTCCAGACTTATTCATGAGTGCTTCAGCACCACCCCACCTGTCCATCAGCCGCC
>JAIFZK010000008.1:17515000-17907500 GCA_027481765.1 Tenualosa thibaudeaui | reverse complement strand
CAGGGGCCAGGAGAATTGGGATCTGTTCTGGTCTAAAGTGGTTACTACCGTAGTGTCACCTCCAGCAGTCCACAGTTGACTGCTGACAGTTACTGCCATACAGTCTGCTTGCAGTAGTTTGCCCCTTAAGGTTTTTATGTCTGCAAGAGGGCGTTCTGGTCATATTTGTAAGCAGTGACTCAGACGGCAGTCATGACAGGTAGGTTCCCACTAATCTTGCAGTCGGTGACAAAGGATGTCGGCGACGCGACACCCGCGGTTAAGAAATGTCACAATAATTACAAATTCTCTCCCTCATGCTGGTGACGGAAGCCTGTGAATTAGTACGCTGTTAAAATCGCCACAGCTTCGCTTCATGCCCTGGAGGGGTCTAAAAATGAAATTCCTCATTATTTTCTTTCTCCTCTGGTCGCAACGAAGGCAAAGAGTGGTGAAGCACTATGAGATGCGAGACATTTTGCCGGCTCTGTGTTTTGATTGGCTGGGCTGAGGTCATTTGCACCATCTCTCTCTCACCTAGCGCGCTATACCTGCCAGCCAGACAGACACAAACATCCCCAGTCCACTCTTGCTTTTAACTTTCACGTCGCATTAATAAACCCTCAGCCAGCACTACTTCAAGCCTTCAGGGAGGAAGGAGAGAGAGGGAGAGAAAGAGAGAGAGGGAAGGCTTTAATCACTAGAATCCCTCTCTCAGCCCTGTACTAGATGATTTCTTCCACACGGTTCCCTGGGCGATTCCGCCTGCGGTGAGGTAATTGCGGGAAATGTGGTTCCATCAGCCAGCTGTAACTGCACTCAGTTAATCTGCTCAGAGCCTCCAGTCCTTTCTGAGGACGGCACTGAGGCTGCAGCGGCAGAGAACCTGTGGATGTCTGATCAGTGCAAAGATACAGGGTGCAGTCTGTGTTGTTGGGCTTGACATGATGTGTTCAAAGCCCTATCTTGTCGACTCAGTGAATTTCACAAGCATCTGTCAAGTGCATCTCCTTCTGTCTGGTCCAGTCTAAATACACACTTGACTTATTTACACGTCTCTTTGGCTTGACTTGTCTTGGCTTGTCACTGGCTGAGATATAAACCAATCAGAACAAAGAATACTGACATTCAGGGATAACAGGTGTCTGGATTTGATCTGTCAATCAAAAGTGAGATTTCTTTTAATTGGGTAACAGAAGGAACGTAAAAGAGGGTCAAATTGGTTTGTCATTAAAACCCTGAGTAGCACTAACCTCATATTAAACATCCTGATGTATGGAGGGATATTTGCACCCCTACTTCCTTTATTACATGGGTCATGTATTAGATTTATGTAACTACCGGATTATATATATATGTTTGTGTACAACAAAATTTTAGTATGTCAATATCCGGGTCTTCAATTCCACAATATCCTTATTTCTACAGTTTTTGGGCATGTTTTGAGTTTTTTTCCTTGTTATGGGTGTAAACCTAAGAAAGATGAAAACAGACGATAGCTAAAAACTATAAGTAATAAGTGTGTTCTATTTTCCTGATAATCTAAGGCCTAGAAATAGGGCTTCAGTTTTGCCGGAAAAGATGTTTACCGGTATATAGCTCAGAATCACATTCATTCAATATATTCATTTTATAATTTATGTTTGGTCAATTTCTGATGAATCCCCAATGGTGGACTCAGAATCCTTTCATGGCATTTTGAAACAGAGGTCAGCCATGCTTTTCACAGCAAATGTTTCTGGTGGTGTAAGTCAATATGTTTCATTACATTTCAAATGCCAGCCCATAGTACCTCATTCCTTGTTTGATTACAGTCATTAGTTTTGTTTAGTGGGAAGCAAGAATGAAAATAAAGGAAAATAATGTATTATTTCTGTACTTTGTTGTGTCAAAAGTGAAGCTGCCTTTCTCAGATGGTGTGACTGTTTTTTCTCTCTTGCTCTGCTACATCTGTGCTTCATGCTTGTGCTGAGGCTTCCTTCTCTTCCCTTCCCTTCTCTTCCCTTCCCAGCCTCTGATGCCGTTTTTGTATTTTCTTCATATCTTGCTAAATGGGGTGTGATACAATGGATTTGGCACTGTCAGTCTGACTCATTTAGGAAAATGTCTTTTAATCTCATTCAAATGTGCGATCACACACACACACATGCACACACACACACACAAAAGCACATGTACACGCTGAAGAACAAGCAGCAAATTGGTAGCAGCTCACATTGTGCCTCTCCTCTGTTTTTTGGAATTAAGCTGATAAGCTAATTGCAAAGTGTTTACACAGTGGAAGCACATCCTTGTCCTCTTTGACGGGCGCATGCGTGAGCTAATGAGCTTTGTGTAGTGTTGGCACCCCTTGATCCTTACTTGGCTCTATGACCAACGGTCAAAACACATAACTCCAAGGAGACTGTGTGTGTGTGTCTGTCTGTGTGTGCCTCTGTGTCTGTGTGTGTCTGTCTGTGTGTGTGTGTGTGTGAGGGTGACCTACGCCTGGTGTGTAATCACCATGTTGCGGGTTGGGTAATGGGCAGAGCTGGAACCCTGGTGGCATTGTGGGCACTGGGCCTTTTGACATCCCTCCCCAGCAATGACAGCACTAGGTTAAATAAACATCTGTTTCAAGACCTTGTCTTTCACCTATCTCCCCTCCCATTCTCCCTCTGTCTCTCCCCATTCCCTCTCCTTATCTCTTTCACTTACACTTTTTCTTTCTTTCTTTCTTTCTTTTTCGTAAGAATCCCTTTCTCCTTTTATTCTCTGTTATGTATGTTCTCTCTCATGTATATGTCTGTTTCTCTCACTCGATACCCCCACCCCCCACCCCACCCCCAAACTGTCTTCTCCAGACCATAGAGAACTGCGTGTGCATTTTGAGGAACCTCTCGTATCGACTGGCTGCAGAAACCTCTCAGGGACAGCAGATTGGCACTGACGAGCTTGACGGCCTGCTCTGCGGAGACGGCAACGGCAAGGATGGCGAGAGCTCAGGCTGCTGGGGCAAGAAGAAGAAGAAAAAGAAGCCCCAGGATCAGGTGAGGGGGGCATTCTGGGCGGTGAAGGGCAGGGGAGTCAGAGGGGTGGATGGGGACAAAACCAGGAGAACTAATCTTGCAGGATTTGGGATGGGGGTGTCTGAGAGGGCATTAGAAGGTCTGGTGGTCTGGTGGATCTGCATGGTGTTTATATTGACAGCCTGGCAGCAGTTTGCCTGTAATCAGCAGAGACATTTATTCACTATTCTGAACAGGCAGAGAGTTCTTGGCCTCTGCTGACAATTTGACCCCTTACCTGCCTGATTACCTTTTCTCATGCAGGAATTGAGCCATTGAAAGGAAGTTTAGACTGCCCAAGTTGTAAGATGTCTGATTAAAAAGGCATCAAGGTGCATGGGAATGGGTGATAAATGTCTGGTCTGGTGTAACAAGGGCTTGTAAGACATTGCCAGTATCAGAGTCATAATCTCAAGGTCAGGTGTGTGCTGGTATAGACGGCACATGATAACCACTCAGCCCTGGCACACATTCAGCATTCATCTTCATACATATAAATGACACTGATTGCTACACCTGTTGCCCGTGCTCCATACACCTTTCTATTAGGACTTTTAATCTCTTTTATGTGTCAAGTCAGCAAGTCACGGACCTCCCCCTTTTTATCTCTCTTTTAGAAGCTTAGCCGCTCGTAGCTATCCGCTAGTTACAGTCTGCCATAAAAACGCCCTCAAGAGTCATGCAAAGACAGAGGAGGTAATAACACGTCAGCACGGGCTGCTTTACTGCTTCTGGGAGAGGGGAAGGAAGCCCATAGAAAAGAAGCATAAATGTAAGTCAGTTTTAGTGTAGTTATAGGCTTATTCGCTGCAAGATGGTAACGAGTGTTTGCCGTGACCCGCATAAGGGTGAGCAATACGTGATGGGGGGATTGGATGCAAGGATCTCTGTTGTGTCGTCTTTCAGCAGATCCTCTAAGGAACGTGATGTAGCAGGCTTTAGATTTCTGAATGGTAATATTAGATCAGAGACGGAGCCCTGCCTTTAGAAAAAACAAGGGTTTGGGAGTTTGTTTTATTGAACACAGAACAGGAATTTGTCAATTTCCCCGTCCATTCTTTTGGTGTACAGCTTGGGGAAAGGCATCCTCAAAGCCAAATCACCAGGCACATTCATTAGTTATCACAGTATGCTTCAGCATGCAGTTAGATGTGGCCCCGTTCGGGGAGCCTCAACACATCTACTTGTTAGACATAATCAGTCAGTCAGTCAGTCAATGTTGAAAGACGTCAGTATGTCATCCTGCACCACTCTGGTCCAGGTCGGGGTGCTTTTTTTTAATTTAAATATCATCTTTGGGACTGTTGCCCCTCTTTTGTCCTGAAATAATCAAATGAGACCCCATGAAGAAGGACACCTGGGCTTTGACATGCAGGAATTAATGTAGCCTGTTGAATGATTTATCACAGAGCTGCAGCCTGGAAGCTTCCACTATGAAGATGGAGCTTTGCTGGTTTAATGGGATGTATTGAGAGGTTTAGTACTGAATAGACTGACAGTGGTTTATGTAACCACATGGTCTCTAACTATCGGCCTCTAACATCCCCCTACATACAACACCCCATATACATATATATGTATATATATGTATGAGAGAGAGAGAGAGAGAGAAATAAATAGATGGATAGATAGATAGATAGATAGATAGATAGATAGATAGATAGATAGATAGATAGATATCATAGATATTCTTTCACTGTCACGTATGCTGATGCTGTACCCTTTGCCATTTAGTTTTCCACTTAGACATGACATTGATATCTGCCACACAGACTGCACTTTAAGATGTTCCTGTGTTAGTGAATATATCTCTGAGTTTACAAGCATTTTGCATTGGAAAAATCTGTTGAATGTGATGCATTAAGAGTAGCCTTGGGCAGGATTGCATATTATTCAGTGCTTGAATAGACTGGTATTTCTTTTCCCAAATGCTGCCTTCATCACAGTAAATACTGAAAAATGTGTTTACAACTTCTTTCATTCTTTCATGTCCCATATGCAGGTCACGACTCATTGAACTGAGGTGTTTTATATGCAATACAAGTTCAGCTGTTGATTATTTTTTAATGAATCCATGCTATATGTTCAGTGGGAGGAAAGTTATATCAGTGTGAATTTGTGTTCATGTATATTTTGCTACTTCTGAGCACCAACACAAGTGGCAGCAACTCCTTTAGCTCTGTGTCTATGTGATCTATGCCTTTGGTGTCATTTTCTCTACTCCCTTCATTTTCTTCAGGATGATAAAGGAACTATCTATTAGTCATTAAAGGGACTCCGGGCAAATCTGGGCCCATATTCACTACAAATTATAAGGTTAAAAGTAGATCATAACAGGCAAATTTATGAGAAACTCCTAATAATAATGGGCATGTCAGTTGTAACTTTAGGACTACGAATTTTAGAATATTACAAGGAGTAATTCACAAAGAAATTTAGCGCTAAAAGTAGCAAGTAAGTCTGTGACAGCTTAGAAGTAGTCCAGAGGACTCCTAACTCACTAAGACCAATTGATAAAAGACCCAAAGGCAGCAGTTTGTCCGTAATCTTTTGAAATACAAATGCTGAATGTATTGGAGGTATCTGTCATCAGGGAATAAATATGAAGCTTGGAAGGAAAGCAGTTACACCACCAAACCTTTTGTCGAAGTATATATGCACTTTATTCAAATCAACTAGTGTTCTTTCTTATATATTTGAAAGTGTAATCATAAATGCATAAAGAAACCGGTGCTCAGATACTTGGTCAATCCACTGTGCATTTCATTTGTTGCCTGTGATCTCTGTCGCCACTCACTCTAGCAGCAGCACAGCCTCATAGCACAGCACATGCCTACATGCACAAACCTATCACTCATCAACCAATCACAAATGTAAATCCAAGCAGGCTCGTTCATGACACTATAGCAATGGAGCTTTTATTTTATCCTAAGAGATGTAATTTTTCCTAACTAAAACTAGGCCTTCATCCCCCTTGTAATGAGTAATTTTACCATCAACGTGACTTATGAAGCTGGTAAATGAAATCAGCTTAAAAACTTGTCTAGTTTCCCTTTAAGTTTAATAATTAGCGATTGTAGTTTTATTTTGCTACTCTGTGCTGCACTGATTTCTTTTCTGAAATTCTTTTCACTGCAAATGCTCTTTGGTGTCACACATGGAAATCAACATGAACTGCAGCATCCTCCTACAAGTAGCAGTTTCCATGAATAAAAACAAGATTTTACAGGCACAAAAAGATGTAAGGTGTGTCTTTGTTGGTGTGGGACTTTTTCCTCACCAAAAGTGTGGAATGTTTTCTCATTGTCTCAGCAACAGAATCTTAAGTACCCTTCTCTGAATGTTCTCTCCGCCTTCAAACACACAGACATACACACACACACACACACAAACATACACACACACACACCGTCTGAAAAGACAGGAAGGGAAGCCTCGTGGGTTCCTCTTCCCCTTCAGCAGTTAATTGAACAGCACGACCTCTCCTTAGAGCGGTGAAGGGAGCGTTGTACACAAGCTGCTTAATAATTGAGGGAGGCTGCAAGCGGGTGTGCCTCCGCTCCTGTGCGAATAGAGCAAAGAGAAGATTACAGCCCAGCAGAGGTATTCTGTGAGTTGTTGCTGCTGCTGCTACTCCTGCTAAAAGTAGGTCAGTGTGAGGCAGCCCTGCGTGCCCTCTCAAAAAGACTCATCTGAGCGGTGTAGTCGCACTGGGCCTCGGGCATCTGCTTAATGCAGAAACACTGATTTTCTTTAGGTTACAATGCAAATAAATTCAGATGAGGTCCTGCGGCCTGTGCAAGAAACCTGAGCAGCTGCATTGCTTTGTTTTGTTCTTTTGTGTTTTCATTTGTTTGTTTATTTGTTTATTTTGATCTGTTTTCTTTTGAATAGACATTTCAAATTGTCTGGTGGTGAGTTCAGCGGTAGCTTTGAAGGGATTATTATTAGAGTGAATCAACCCATAGCCCTGTTGTTTCACCTTGCAGAGTGCTGTTGGTAGGTATGAGAGCGACAGAATTTGGTTCAACATAGACCATATAGTGAAACGGCTCCCCGCCCTAACTGACGAGAGCAAAGAGGCTTTGTCTGCCAATGCCCCTATCAGTTAGCATTACTTGCCAGTTCGTAAATTCTGTCCATGTTGTACCAGATGCCATCATTCTTATACCTGTCGACAGCACTCGGCAGCCTGAAAGAACATGGATATAGACTGATTGACTCCGGATTTTTCCTTTAAGGTGTGTGTGTGTGTATGTGTGGGTATTCATTTAGAGAAATATGGGGTCCCACAACAGGTCTGAAATTTTTGTAAGTGTGTGTTTGTGTGTGTGTGTGTGTGTGTGTGAGAGAGAGAGAGAACGAAAGAGAGACAGATTTGGTGGAAATGTGTAGGGTCTTGGCTCAGTGGCAGGCTGCCATGGCTGAGGGTAATTGCCGTCAGAGAGTGCAGTGTTGCAGGAGTGTGAAGGTGTGGGCTCAACCAGCAAACAATCTGCTCTTACTCTCCGTCTGAGATGTGTGACAGGGAGGAGACAGGAAGACAGAGAAAAGTGGAGAAACTCTGAGACAGAGTTGGACTGACAAATACCTAAGTGCTATTGTCCAACAAATGTCACCCTCCCTTGATAACCTCTATTGTTCTCAATTTTTCCTCTCCTGTTTTCTTTCTTTCCTCACCTTTCCTGTCTTCTCTCATGTGGCTTTCCACCCTCTTCTTCCCTCTTCCTCCTTTTTTCTCTTGCTTTCTCTTTGTCTCATCCCTTTCTTTCTCTCTTCTTATCTTCTCATCACTCCACCCAACCTCGTCTTCGTTCTGTAGTGGGATGGAGTGGGTCCTCTGCCGGACGCAGCCGACCCCCCCAAAGGGATCCAGATGCTGTGGCACCCCTCCATCGTGAAGCCCTACCTCACTCTGCTGTCTGAGTGCTCCAACCCAGACACGCTGGAGGGGGCGGCGGGAGCACTGCAGAACTTGGCGGCAGGCAGCTGGAAGGTAAAGGAAGGATGGATGTGTGTGCATATGTGTATGTGTGTTTATATGTGTATATATATATACACTTGCGTGTGTGCTTGTTTATGTGTGCACTTGTGTGTGTGTGTGTATACACTTGTGTGTGTACTGGTGTATGTGTGCACTCATGTGTACTCATGTGTGTGTGTGTGTGTCTGTGTGTTTGAACACTATAATCCATATGTGTGTTTTTTTTTAAAAAGCAGCCATATGCACCGTGCTTTAAACTTCAAACCAGATGGTAATCCTCCTATTGAAGGACACATTTTAAGCTCCAGTCTTCCTCAAGTTGCTACTTGATATCTCCTCTGGAGTAGAAAAGCAGTTCCTCTGGCATAGCAAGCTGTGTATGCACAGAACCAGGTGTTCACACTCCTACTGTTAAACCAGTGCCATGGAGAGGTTCCTCATCTCGCAGGTACTTTAACTCTCCTGTTCAGAGGGATCAGTTAACTGGAAATCCATCCCCGGAAGTCCTTCCAGATCAATAGCTGCCAGGCTTTTGGAGATTGCTGATTGAAAGGCTGGGATTGGATGGCTTTAAAAGTCCCATAACAGACAGTGGTCTGGTGCCAGGAGGGAGGCCTCCTCCCCACATTGAGTTAGAAAAGGGATTAAGGCTGTTACCTTATGAGGTCTACACAGCATCTCTCTCTCTCTCTCTCTCTGTTTATTTATTTCTTTCTCTTCCTCTTTTTTTCTCTTTCTCTTTTTTCTTTCTCCCTCTCTTTGCCTCTGTCTCTCTCTCCCTTTGTTTGTGTGCCTCCAATCTTCTGTACTCATCTTGCCCGTCACTTATAATTGGCTCCCATGTTTGTTCCTTCTTAGGCTCACCATTTTGCTGCATGTTAATGCCTTTCCAGTCACTCTGTGCCTTGTGCCTTCAGAGTCCTTTAGTTTAATAGGATTATAAATTCCCATACAGTTTGTCCAAGAGGAGTGGGGATTAGATTTTTTTTCTCTCTTCATCTTAATTTGGGAGAGGTTCCTACAGATATTGATCTCCTCAAGCCAGTGAGCGACAGTTCCGTTTCAATGACTTAATTCCTTTGTCCTTCATTGGAGACTTTTTCTTTCCCATATTACCCTGTTTAAGCATCTAGCTTTTACACTTGACAAATTGTATTTTGCATGTTAACCATCTGTCAGGATAGTTCTTTAAAGCAGAGCTGGGCATCTATATATATATATATATATATATATATATATATATATATATATATATATATATATATATATATATATATATATGAAGTGTCATCAGAGCAAATCTTAAAAACAAAAAGTTAAAACGTTTTCCAAATACTTTGGTTTCCCTCATGCTATCTACTCTACTGATAGTTATAGGTTTTCTCTCTTTTTCTCTCTCTGTTTCCCACACTCTCTCTCATACACACACCACGGAGAGAGAGAGAGAGAGAGAGAGAGAAGCAGGATAATAACACATATAGGGGATATGGAAAATCTAGAGTTGGAGTTGGTGAGGGTAAGATTCCCCACTCAGCCGCTACATTCTGTCAGATCTCCATGACGACTTCTCCCTGATGCAGGCATGTCCACCCACCCCCAGCCTCTCCCACACCCCTACCCCATACTGGCCCCAGTGCTCCAGTGGCCTCTCATTACAGCAAGCCCAGCTCTCAATCAAAACACAGACCATCACATCAGTCAGGCAGTCCAATTACAAGGCGAGACAGCTGATGTTTTAAATGGCCCATACTGGCGAGGCGAGAGGAAGGGGTGGCGTAATGAATGTATAGTGGCTGGTGCCACTTGTGTAATAATTCCTCCGTTCTCCCCAGCAGCTGTTCCCACATGGAAACTCCCACTCCAAAGCTATTGGTTCAGATCCCTAGGGAAAATAAACCCTTATGAAATGTGGCCCTTTGTTGGTTAGTGGTAAACAAACAGGGTCTTCATCCATAGCACATAGAATTACTGCATGCTTCTTTTTTAATGCTTTAAAGAACTATGTGGTTATTTTTTCAAATCCACCTAGGAAAATATGTAGATGGTATGCACTAAATTACGCATTAGTTAGGGAGCATTCCTTGTTTTTAATCATCTTTATTGTGATGATATACATGAAAAGTAAACAGTGTAGTTTGCCTATAGATATTCCCGTTCTATACATTTTGATAAATAGTCCATAGACACATTCAGGTGCTTTTAATGTCAAGGCTTGTCTTTGATGACTGAACCTACAAAGTCACTAAGGATAGATCTATCTGCTTGATGGGACTATACTGATGTGCTTATAATATTGTTGGTAACATTGGGAATGTGTGCATGTGTTGTGTTTGTCTCTGCAGTGGTCGGTGTATATCCGGGCAGCGGTGAGGAAGGAGAAGGGTCTCCCCATCTTAGTGGAGCTCCTGCGAATAGACAATGACCGGGTGGTGTGTGCAGTGGCTACAGCTTTAAGAAACATGGCCTTAGATGTGAGAAATAAAGAATTAATTGGTACGTGCCTTTTTTTCCTCTCTTTCCTTCCTCTCTCTCTCAGTTTTTATTTCATCTCTGTGAATCCAGAGCAACTGAGATGGTTCAAAGCAGAGCCCTGTTGTCTGGCTTCCAGCGGTAAAACTCATGCTATAGCATCCGTTCTGCCTCCCTCTCTGCACATGAGTCATGTTTCCCCTTCTGCTTCATGGTACGCCATCACACTGAATAAGAAATAGACAAAACATCTCCGCTCCATTTTTGGTTTCTGTTGTGATGTTTGTCATGCATACTGTAATTACGCATCTTAAGGTAATTTCCTTTTCTTTCGACAATCTCAATGAATCATGCCATAGTGTAGGTTGGCATGCATGTCCATTAACATGCTGCGATTTCAACGTATGGTTTTAAATGAGCTGTATGTCCTTAAAACTGTGAGGCAAGCTTGAGCTGGGAGCATCAAGCATCTGAGAAAGATTAAAGACAACTTTGAAGCGTTTGTCACAATGCACTGAGGCATGCTGGGAAGTCCCCCACCCCCTTGTTTGGCTCCTGTGCTGATTTGAATGTAATGTGGCAAAGGCAATGTGAAATAAGAGTTCATGAAATACCTCCCCCTCTCCCCCCAAACACACACACACACACACACATTCATACACACACATACACAAATAGACAGACACATACACACACTTTTTAGTGTATTAATGGCTATGTAGCTGGTCTGGGCTTGATCAGAGGCAACCTCCAGCTTCAGTAATAACATCTTTGTAGCTTTATCTGAGTATTCCGAGGCATTGAAGGGTGTAAATTATAATTAATTGTCACTAATTTATTTAATTATAAGATAAAAATAGTCTGAGAGCTTCAGAGTAGTAGTGGGAGGCCTGCCAGCCCCCTGTAGCCAGACAGAGAGTGGGAGAGGGAAAGAGAGAGAGAGAGGTGGAGAGTTGGCTGGCTCTAATGCTCCATTCTACACTGTGACAGACAAAGCAGGGATTATTTGAGTCATAACTGCCCTTCAAGTGGGAATCAAACGTAGCCAGACCAGATGTGATGGGCTTGGTGACAATTTTACTAAGTGGCCAGATCCTGATGGGCAATGTCACCCTTGTGCGCAGTCAGCAGGTCTATGAGACGGTTGCATCCTCAAAACCTTTCATGTAATTACACCTCATTTCAGCCTAGTTTTTAAAAAGGGTTTGAACTCCCTGTTTGAAATTCTGCCTCTGACAACAACCACCCCCCCAATCCCCCCAACCGTCACACCACCAGCAACAGACTATTGATCTTGCTCTAATAAACTTGGTTGCGTGGTGTGCTGCTTGGTTTCCATGGCAACAGCTCTCTCCTCTCCTCTCTCCTCCTCTCCTCTCAGGCGGTTAGTTTTCTGAGCCTGTAGGATCGGTTTCTGCCAAACTTGGATGGTTTGGAGTTCTCTCTCTCTCTCTCTCTCTCTCTCTCTCTCTCTCTTTCTCTAGTCTTGTTCTGCTTAGCTAATTACCCACTGCAGTTTACTCCAGATTTGCATCTGACATGAACAATCTACCATAGTAAATCACTGTAGGCTAATGAGAGTTTTTCTCTCTTTTCTTTCACACTTTTCCTCATCTTCCCTCTTTTCTCTGCATTCTCTCCACTCTTCCTACCCTCACCTCCATGGAGACTTGCACACTGTTTTTCCTCAGGACAGCTACGGGGATCATAACACATATGCACACATTGTTTATCCTTTTCATTTTAATGAAAATCCCTGCCTTTGTATATAGTAATGTAGTTTAGCAGTGACAGGCGAGGCAGTTTTATTAAAATGACTGCGGGCAAACATTGGTAGACAAGAATAAAAATGTAATATGGTTGTTTGTTTGCATGTGAGACAGAGATGAGTTTTTGGAAATGGAATGAAGGGAGTGTTGTGGGGTTTGTCATGAGGAGTATTGACTGCTGTTTAAAACCAGACCCAGGAGAGTGTGGAGTCAGGGAGAGAAAGAGAGAACCAGAGATGGAGATTCATGGGAGTGTTCAGCAAAGGCTTTGTTCCTTTCCTTTGAATCTCTGCTATATGTGGCCAATGGCCGCTAATTAATTAATAATCTGTCACAACAATACTGATCTTCATTATGAACAAAACAGATTTATATTTAGCTTTCACAAATTAAAAAAAAATGTTTTAATATACTGAATAATCATATAAGGTCTTCTCAAAATAACAACGTAACCAACGTAACCAAAATAACAACGTATGTGCTTAATCATACAGATTGCAAGCAATGATTCCAGGCAAGACGAGGCAATCATGCTCCATGAGTGAGTCATGGTGAATTCATTATGTTTGTGTTTGTTTCCCTCTAACTGTCCCCACCACCCTCTCCTCACTGCCCTCCTGCATTACCAGGATGAGTTGTGTATATAGCATAGTATATAAATATGACTCACAGCAAGAACTGTTATTCACACCATAGCATTTGCAAGAAAGCCTCTTATATTTGGCTGGGTTTTGAGTACACGCGTAGACAGTACTTCAGCAAATACCTGTAAAGATTTCAGATCTTGTAAACAGGATGAGTGTTTGTGTGTGTATGTGTTTCATATGCAGCATCATTTACACTGGAGAGTATGATCCCCTTTGAGTCCTCGTCGGGGCTCTCATTGGCTGAAAGCAGCACCCAGCAGTCCTTTGCTCCCTTGGGTCACCGTGTGGCCCCTACATCTGCTTTCATCATGTATATAAGTGGGCCTCTCCCCGAGCAGCCTGATGTTTATTTCCAACAGACAGCTGTCTGCCCAGACCCAGTGCCAGACCCAGCCTCATGTGAGGCCTCCTTCAGCACCACGCTGTCAGGAAAAGAGCAGCAGATGTTAATGCCATGCTCTGATCGATTACATCTTTTAAGTAATGTCAGGCACAACTAGAGCTAATTGAAGTCTCTTGTAGTCAAATATTAGTTGCACTCGATTTTTTCATGTGTTGGAATTGTTACTTAAACTATGTGTGTAAGTTAATGACTTTGTCAAACTTTTTTGGTTTGGTACTGCACAGTGCAGTTTTTCTTCTGTGCCAACGTCATTTACAATAGAGACCAGTAGCATAGTCTAATGCAGTTTGCCTGATGAAATCTCAAGGTCCTACCTCATCATCTGTCATTGCAGAATCTTTTAATTCGAGCTTCCTGTCATTAAAGTATGTGTTTTTGTCCAGAGTCAGATGGGAGGGTTTCAGGCTGTGCAGTGATAATATCCACTTTTAGTGGTGTATCAGGGGATGGCCGGGGGGAATAACTCTCAGGAACTGATTAATTTGGGGGTTCACCACACTGGCTGGCCTGCACAAGGAGGTAGGAGTGCACAAGAGTGCCCCTGGTGGGCGAGGTGCATCACTGCCCAGCGTCTCAGTTGCTCAGGGCAAGATGACTCAGGAACGCTCTTACTGTGAGTGCCTCATACTGTGAACCAGTTACCATGGAGACACATTAACGGTTATTAGAGAACTACTAAAACCACTTTTTTTTCTCCTTCTTTCTTGTCAACTTTGAGGCTACTACAAACTCACTGTCCATAAAGGTTGGTGAAGAAGTGGTACTTATCTTTTTCTCTACAGAAAACTTCAGCTGGTGCTGCTGTGAAAGGCAGGGCATGAGAGCTGCTAAATTGGCCATGTAGAAGCAGCAGAAAACGCTTGGGAGACGGAGCAGCTAAGCTGCTTGGATTTGGGCTAAATGTTTGAAGTGTAAAGTACTGGTCACTGCTATCCGGAAAGTTGATGTTTCAATGACCTACTGTGTGTGTGTGTGAGTGGTTGTGTGTTGCTGGACAGAAATCTTTTAATGGTTTAGGTCTGCTATCTAAAACGAATCCAGGTCAATAGCACTATCATAGATGGCAAAACAGACAGATGATTGGGAATTGTTGTGATGGTTGCCTCAATCTCAATCTTATAATTGGCTGCCTTATGTAGGTAAATCAAGCACATTTAAAGGTAACTGGAGGCTGGGAGAGAGTGGGCTGCCCAGTGGTCACATATCATTTCTCTTGGGTAAAATGATCTTCAGACTGTCTCCATATCTCACTATCTGAGGCTTACATTGCGTCATTGTTTTTGCCACGAGCCCTACTGGGGTTTGCTATCGAATAGAAGCTATGAGTCGCCAAAGGGTTTCACCTTCAATTGGACTTAGTCACTCATTGGTCTGCATCATGGACTTCAGCACTGAGTGGAGCAGGATATAGAGTTTTGATAAATACAAGAGGGAGGACACACAAAAACTGACCCTGTAGAACCGATCATTTCATTGGACAAGACAGTTGACAATCAAGAGAAGTAGTGGGTAACACGTCTAATGGAATACCTTGGCAAAATCGTTTGGTTAGTTTAGTATGACGTTCAAAATCCTGAGACACTGCTTGTTGACCAACTTTGTTAACACCCCTTCAGTGAAATTTGGGATTGTCACTGCCGGTCACACAGACTGCCACATGCAATTTCTAATTTTAAATGTATCTTGTGTTTTAAGTTAGCTTGAAGATGCTAACTGTGGTCTGTTTTTGCTGTCGCGCTCCACATAAAGCAGTGTCAGTGTGCACATTGCTGTTTGTGTGGAGGCTGACTGAAGTGTTCATATCTGCGGTGACTATTTGAATCTGTGCTGTGCTGTTAAGCCAGACCGAGCAGTCGACCCAGGGGCTGGTTCTTGCTGAGTGGCGTGTCTAAATCGGTCAAGGCTTTCCAGACCCTTTGCTTTTTACACACTTTCACATACTCTCTTTGAACTCGCCGTGAAAAATATTAATGCACCCAATTTATTTGGACCCATTTTATCCTGTATGAGGAGTTTGAATGTAATTATGTACAGAATTTCTTTCCAGTCTCTTTCTCTCTCTCTCTCTCTCTCTCTCTCTCTCTCTCTTTGTCTCCCTTACGCCTTACATCCATGCAGTTGACTCAGTAATGCCATCAGCACTATGGGCTATTGTTTTGTTTTTATGGTGCCGTGTTGTATGCTGTGTCCTCTCTCGCTAACCTGGTTATCAGGAGTGTACAAACCCAAAGCTGGGTGCACAAGGTGAAAAAAGCAGCAGCTGCCACTAACACTCAAAGCAGACAGCAGAGGTGCACTCAGAATTGCCAAACAGAAGCAACATCATGCTCCTCTGAGCATTTTAATATGGTCAGGCCTGGCTCTTTTTTCTTTTTGCTACTGCAGTTGATGATGATTATGATGATGATGATGATGATGATGATGGTGACCTAAATGATGACCTAAATGGTCAGCTTAGTCTGATTGCCTGTTTTGGAGTGATCATGACAGACTCGCATTGGACGTAAGCATTGGCTCTCCACAAGTCTCTGATTAGTCCGGAACCCTTGTGCGCTCTGAGAGCCTTAAGATGAGACACTTCACACAGGCAGGGGTAGCCAAAGTGTCAGACAGATGCCAGCATAACACAGATGTTTGATGGAGACATCAGGTCTTACAGAGAAGAGCAAGCTCCACACTTCATATACGGTGGTGATGAGGAGAAGGAAGTCAGATGATTCTATACATTTTTTTCTGATTGCCCCCTGGAAATGTGTAAAAAAAAAAAAAAAAAAAAAAACCCAAGTAGTTGAAATATGTAATCAAAAATTAACAATTAGTTTCTGGCTAGCACATCTACAAATGTTTCATAAAGAAACAATTAGAGTGCACTTTGGGCAGATTTAATTATCATAATTTCAAATCACCACATAATTATTTCCTTGTTTATTCAAGTGTCCTGTGTGTGAGAGTGCACAATCAATCACTGGCAATGTGGCATTAAGACTTGTATTTGCTTATCTCACGCTTAAAAATGTGGAACAACGAACACAAACCATTTAGACAAACAACAACCCATGGTCTGCTAATAGAGGCATTACAAGATAAAACACACACATACACAATTATAATATACTATGTGCGAGTGGGATTAACGTCAGTGCATATTGTGTTTTGGTTTAATCAGTCATGGAGACTGGGTAGAGAAGTGGAATCAACCTTAACTACATTGTTACATATAGTGAATATTTTAATATTCTACATTAGATGTTTGTGTTTCTCACAACATAGAGAAGTGTGCATGAGAAGGAATTTTCCTTAAAGACAAGCAAAAGCTAGTATAAATGTATGTAGCATTTACTACAATCCTTGACAGGGTCAGGTAGGAGACATATCTTAGTTGACCTCTGCCATAATGCAGCACTGAAACAAAGGATCAGTGGCTACACAATGTATGGAAGTATTCTAATAAACATATTTAGAATCATCTGTGAGATTATTTTATTAAAATGAGGCATATTCATAAACAAACGGAAATGTTATATTTAGAAAGTGGTCCTGCTCTCACACATGTGATTGAATCAAGCATATTAATGAGAATGGGAGTCCTCTCTCTGATCCATCGGAGCAGTTCTCTCCGCCTTTCAAACCCATCTGCGTTTCCCACCAGAACTTCTCTCTTGCATGGTTCACATCCCATCGGCTCGGAGGCTCCATATTGTCCTTTCAGGCGAGAGAGGCTCCTTAGCCTGTGGGAACAAGATAAGCACACACCAATTAACTTTGAGCACACTGATGAGGAACTTGGCCTTTTTTTGTATTCCATTCCATCTCTTCATATTCTTCCTGTTGAAAACCTGCCACTTGCTCACTTGTTTGGCATCGTTGTGTTCAGACAGGCACAGGTACGGAGAAAGATTGGTTGTAGCCTGAGGCGTTGGTAAATTGTTTGGAGTATTTACCCTTCTGCAGGCAATAAGCATAAGATATTAACTTGATCGTAAACTTGAGGATGTTACACATTTACTGCTATGTTTTCTACCTCTTGTGTACCATGTACTGTATGTCTAGAAACAGAGAGAAATGAAACAGAAAACCAAAAGCAGCAACACATTTTTGTTTCCCCCTCTTCTTGTTGTGCCATTCTCCTAGTGCCCACGCTGATCCTCAAAACGAAACAAAAATCATTACAGTGATTGTTTACTTTGATTCTCCGGGGACAATAAAGTGAAAGATCAATGGCTGCACCGGGGAGACAACAGAGACTAAATCACCTCCCTCCTCCTCTTCCCTGCTCTCCTGTGCACCAGACTCTGAAGCTCCATTCATTAACGCTGGGAGCTAGCAGCACACAGGGCTCTGCCTTAGTGAAAAGCTGAAGCACACACACACACACACATACACATACTGTAGGACTCTGTGCTGCTTGTGGAGTGTATTGAGCGTCCATATGTTTCAGCCCTAGATACTCAATTTGTCATACAAATGCCCAAGGTCTGTTAGGTCTTAATGCCGTATCAACTAACAAGCAAGTCACTATCATAGGGATCTTGTGGGAGATGTTTAATTTAATTATTCATTTATTTAGGATAACATTTTATATTACAGTTACTCTTGTTACAGTGTCAACACCCTATGGCGTAAAAAAAGTGCAAGTCACAAAGTGCAAAATAAATTGTGGAAGGCATGTTGGCAAGAAATGCTTGTTTACATCATATGTAACATGCTGTTACATGTGTACTAGAAGTTGTAAATGAATAAAATTACATTGTGGTCAAAAAATGGTGTTGATATACTGTAACAAAAGTACTGTCAGTGTTGTTTTTAACTCTTCCTCACTCTTTCATTGTATATTGATATCTCTCATATTTTAACCCATGCTGAGCTCACACATGTGACAGGCAGGTATATGGCTCTTTCACAATTCCAAAAAGATGTTCGAGTGGCCAAATTGCTGACATAATGTTGCTGTTGCAGCTATTCTTGCAGGGTCATTTCAATTAAATGTTAGCTTTCAGTTTTCCCTTTTTGTAAACTATCTTTAACCTAATTGATGTGTTTCAATTAGGTCTATGAAGCAGACACACTTCACCATCATTAATAGTATGCATAACTTTATTGACCAGTGACCTTAAGAAAAGAAATCACCTTTCAGACATCACCTTCCCTTCAACTAGCGTTATCTATGGTTAAATGATGAGTAGGCTAGGCTACAGGCTTCGCTGTGACGTTGCTAATCTTACTTGTGGTAAAATGATGACGGTGGTGTGGCTGGAAGTTTTGCCTGTTCCTAGCGAGCTATTTTCTCTTGTGCGATCATCAGTCGTATTTCCCTTCATGTTTTTGGACAGTGGGTATCAAAAAGCAATGGGTGTCAAAAAGCACTGACAGACAGCTGCATTAACTGACAGGTTCTATGTCGCAACGCCGCAGAGAACTCTGTGACACAGATTGAATGAGCTTAAACATGAGAATGATGGGTTCAGTAATATGCATAGAGTTTTAGGCTTAGGTAGAGAGTGCGAGTTGTTATATTTGCAGCACTCAAAGCCCACAAGTAGTTTCAGTGGCTCTACTGCCAATGAAAGTGAGCTTGTGAATTTGCCAGTGGAATACAACCTCACTGTAGTAATAGAAGCTCTCACACAGGGCAATAAAACACTGACTGCTGCGTCAAAGTGCCAGGATTAACTGTGCTCAAGTGCGGTGATGTGGGAACTCAAAGAAAGTCAGATGTCATGAACACAGAAGCAGTTAACTCGTTGCCAGGCTAGCTGTCTGTGGCTAATAGTGCTGTAGACTAAATGAAACTCTCAAATGTACTTTGTAACCATACCTGTGCTCTGTTTAGTTACGACGCAATTACTAATTTCTGATTATATGAAGAATATACAGTTTAAATGTACCATAATTTCATTGTGGAGGGGGTGTCAGAAATTTCTAGAGAGGATACAGTCACTCATGGCTTTCTCATGGAAATATTGATTGTTGGCATCGGGAAGCGCAGCTGTGCCAAGTCATTTTAATTGCACCCTTTGCGCGCTTCAATTTAATGTCAACTTCCTTTCTTTTCCTCTTTGTCTCTTTGTCTTCTTCCTCGGCAAATACCACATGAGTCAGCCTCGTTGAGCTGTGTACAATGCCACTCTATAGAGAAGCCAGGGAAACAGAGAAAGACATTTGCACAAGTTTTAGCATGTACTCAATGTTGACTTGTCCAAAAAACATGCATGAAGGCATATGTACACACACGCACACATATGCACAAGTGTTGAATTAAAGAGAGAGTGCTCTTCATCTAGCACAAAGCAACCCACAGGACTGCCACAACATTAATTGGAAAAGTGTCATTTGTGAAGTGTCCTCCAAACCAAGAGATATAATGCTGTTATGTTTTTTGCTCTTATGTTATCATACATTAACAGTCATTTCAGAGAAGCTCCCAGCTTCTCCTGAATAGAACCAAGCTGTAACAGCTCCACTTCAACATCTGTTTACCTAGCGTAAGCATTCATTCAAAGGAACCTTCAGTGCAGACATGCATTTTAATTACATTACATATATGTGTTCCCTGGGATTTAACTAGATCTTTGATGTGTGGCATCAGTTTTCCTACATCGGCCATGGAAACACTTCTCATAGATTATCTCACTCCTGAATTGTACCGCTGTGAACTGGTGCAGACAGAATGAAGCAAGGCTGATCATCCCAGACTGATTTAAATAACCATCACATGGCTAAAAATGTGTCCTTGACTTTGAGCTCAGCATTAGACGGACCAATATGACCACAACCCTGAGCTTGTCTTTAACTACTAACTAAATACCAATAATGACCTTGGCATAGTGACCTTTTCTTTGACAGTAATTATCCCTTGTCTAACACCTCCAGTTTTCACCAACCTCAGAGTGAATTCAACCTGCTTTAAACTAAGCAACACTGCAAATATTTGTGACAAGACTTTAACTTTAGCAGTGGTGCCAAAGCAAGTAGAAAGTATCATAGTCTAAAACAGTTTTCATTCTAGTAGTTGTAGTAGTAGTAATAGTATCAGAAGTAGGTAATATGGATATAGCAATATTTTTATGCTAATATTTACGACCTTTCTCTTGACCCTTTTAGGCAAGTATGCCATGCGGGACCTGGTCCATCGCTTACCAGGTAGTACCAGCAACAGCTCCAGCAGTGGTGGAGGGGGTGGTGGTGGTAGTGGGGGCAGCGGTGGAAGCAGTGGAGGAGGGGGCACTGCCAACAGCAGCGGGAGTAAAACCATGTCAGACGACACGGTCACAGCCATCTGCTGCGCGCTGCATGAAGTCATCACAAAGAACATGGAGAACGCCAAGGCACTGCGCGACGCGGGTGGCATTGAGAAGCTCATTGGCATAGCCCGCAGCAAAGGAGACAAGTATGTGGCAGAGTGGGTGTCACCAGACACACACACACACACACACACACACACACACACACACACTGACAAAAGAAGTGTGCTTTTCAGATCTTTCACAGAATATTGGTCTGGCTACTGCTGGCCCACATATTCCTTCAGCTCTTTCTTAACAAGACAAAATTTGTAAGTTTATTGCTCCAAACATTTTGTGTTGTTTGGACCTAAGTCAAGATTAAGCACAGTGGCTAGATATTACTATCCGAAGGCTGTACTAACCTCATGCATATGTTATGCATATCTTCTAGACTCAGGAATGTAAGCACTCAGGTCATAATTTAGCTCCTGTCTCCTGTTGATTTATAGCAAGAGCTCAATACATTCATACAAAGTACATTTTTACACTCTGCACTGCTACATTCTATTCCCTATTTACAGTCTGAACATTCTACATGCAGACAGATCAAAAATAGGCTACATGATTACTAGAACTCTGCCTTAACCATCTCTGTCTGTGTCCCGCAGGTCTTAAATTCCTAAATTCTACATTCCAACATTCTGTAGTCCTAAAATCTACATTCCTACATTCAGTTCTTTTCACACTCTTGTGTTCTGCAATCCCATATTCCTACATTACATGTGCAAATGTATTCTTCAACACCACTTACCACCACTTACTTATGCAAAGAACACTTTGTGAATCTGAAGAGTTTTCATAGGACCTTGCTAGGGAAAATCTAATATGGTAGAAAGATATTACTGAACAAAGCCTCTTCAAGCAAGAAGAAGAAACAGTGATATGTTGAATGCTCAGAAACATTTTTATTAAACCAGAAGATTCCCACTGGAAAGGACTCACACAGAGCTACATTTGCATTTTCTCTGGATGTGAGACGTCGAGTTCTCTCTCTGGCCAGACTGTTGTTGCTAGCATGCTTTACTCTACCTCTACCCTTCATGAAGCAGATGATGTCTGACTGGTGTGAGTCCTGGCGGTAGGGGTGTGTGTCTGCGATGTTTAGGCGGCATGACAGCCTGTGATGAATATGTCCTCGGCGGCACCCCAGCCACCACCAGGCTCAGGCTGCTGCATCAGCAGACAGACAGCGGGGCTCAAATGCTTAAACAGTCCAGTCCATCATGTCCTGGCGTCTAGTCTCACCGCACGCTCACAGATATCTAGTGCTGTCTTACACACACACACGCACACACACACACACAGATACTCAAGACATACATGTATGTACTCAGATCAACACAAACACACATTATTATATTATAATAGTATATTTCACTATTCTATTCTACTATGACTGTGATTGTGAACTGTGTGCATAATGCCAGAATGTATGGTACATCATAGACAGAGTCTGATAAATGAAGGTTCAGTATATATAGCCACATATCAATGAAAAGATGCAAATACATACAGTCACACCCTTGCACACAAAGAGACACACATACAAGATATATACATACATACATACATACATACATACATACATACATACATACATACATACATACATACATACATACATACATACGGATACATACATGGAGAAGGAGGGAGAGTTTTCTTTATAATAGAGAGAGAGAGAGTTTTTTCAAATCCAACAAAGAGATTGTATGAGGTATGTGATGAAATCTTGCTTCAAAATTTCACCCTGCTTGTTCCAACCTTTGCTGTAGCGAATCAAAGAATGGATTGTTCTCTCACACAATTCAAGTTGTCACACCAAATTCTCTTTCCAACACATTGTTTCTCCCTTACTCGAAGTTGGCGTTTAGTGAAAGTGAAGGCAAATTGCCACCCAATCGAGCTTGCAGACAGCCACACAAAGCAAGTTATGTTTCTCTGTAGTGAGGGAACAATGACAGATGCTTAGTCTCCAGTGGTAACTGTTCAATACTACAGGCAGAAGATATTGTCTCTCATCTCAATGAAGGGTATACTGTGTTGTCAACATTGCTGCCTTATTGTTTGTTTGTGCATATGTTGTTTTTCTCAGAGCTAAATCAAGAGAAATACTTGTTAACTTCAGTCTTGGTAATCCAAATTGAAATTGCTAGAAGCATTTTTAGTAGATCACTGACAAATTAAATTATGCCATGACATTTGATGATTTTTTCTTAGTTTGCTATTAGTATGATTTTCACACACATATACATATATGTCTTGTGCTTCTTTCTTTCTTTCTTTCTTTCTTTCTTTTTCTCTCTGTTGCTTATCCAGGCACTCTCCAAAGGTGGTGAAGGCTGCATCCCAGGTTCTTAGTAGCATGTGGCAGTACAGAGACCTGCGGAGTCTATACAAAAAGGTGAGAGACTTTATCATTCACTCAGACTATCCTATGTAACATACACACTCATACACACACACACAAACACTGTCTCTCACTTTTGTATGTGCACCACATTGCTATGCTAACAATTCACAATTCAACAATTCACCCCCCGCCCACACACAAACACAATCACACAACACAATATCCATTAAGCACAGTTCTAGTGTCTCAGTACACTCCCTGACTCAGCTCTGGCCTTGAGTTCTTGGGTGTGTGTGTGTTTGTGTGTGTGTGTGTGAGAGAGAAGTATGTGCTCTCTTGTCTTGAAAGGAGACAGACACAGTGGGATTTTAGAAAGAAAATAAGCAAAAATCAGCACAATGTTAAAAATTTCAAATTCCATCAGGGCTGTAAATAGGCTCTTTCACTTCTCAAGGTCAGGAGTGATTTTCACACTTTTCTGCTTTTCTGTCCTACCATCTCTCTACCAGGCAATCAGTTTATATATATATAACCAATCTCATTCTGTCTTCCACCTCAGGACATCTGTCTCTCTCTCTCTCTCTCTCTCTCTCTCTGATGTGAACAAACTGTTGGAGGTGAAAATCACCTTGATTCCCACAACTACATAGTGCCTGTTCATTATCTTCCATTCAAATATTAAGCAAAATAAACTGAGTGAACACCCTCTATAGACGGGTGAGAGATGGAGAGAGAGAAAGAGAAAGAGGTTCGTTCTCAATGCATGCAAGTCCTAATTGATCACGTATATGTCCTTGTGCCACATGGGAGTTGTAAGTGTGACAAACGGGTGTTTAGTGCATATAACTGTGAAAGCATGTAGGATTTAAAACGCCTGGGTGTGTGGGACTGTGTGTGTGTGTGTGTGTGTGTGGTTTGAAAAGACATTCAAATACATCTGAGTGACAGGGGCGTTATCTTCACCTCCCTCTTACTTCCTCTATCTTTCTGTCATTTGATGTCTCTATTCTCTTTCTCTCTCTCTCTCTATCTCTTCATATCTCTTTGTTTCTTTCTTTGCCTTTTTACCTATGCACAGATGAATACTACTGAAGTCAGACAGGTTGAGTTGGGAGACTTGAAAAGAGAGAGAGTACGAAGGAGGTTTGTTCAATGACTGAGGGACACCCTCAGAGAAAGGAAGAGTGATATGAACAAATGAATGAGTGTAGGACTCAAACGTGTGCAGTGGAGAGAATTGAAGAAAGATGGAGGGAACGAAAGAGTGTAGTGCTCTTGTGAGGAAAACGAGTGACAGGATAGCCGTGATGAGGGGCCAGTGTCCCTTGCAGGCCCTGGTTGCCCCCCAGGCTCTGACAACTCACCGTCAGACTCCACTGAGCATGCTCCCCTCTGACAGCTAAGAGGGCAACACACAAGGTGGTGGTGGGGAGTAGGGATTAGACATGAAAAAAAGGGGAAAATAAGAGAGTGAGAAAGGAAAGAAGAGAGTGAGAGGAAGTGAGAGAGAAGAGAAAGAGTGGAGACTATAAGAGAGAATAAAGAAGCCACCAGAGAAGGCATCACAGAGAGACAGGAACATTGTGTGTGTGTGTGTGTGTGTGTGTGTGTGTGTGTGTGTGTGTGTGTGTGTGTGTGTGTGTGTGTTAGAGCAAGAAAGAAAGAATAACACTCTGTGACAGAGAAGCTCAAGAGAGAGGAAGATTTTGAGACAGGTAGAGAGAGAGAGAGAGAGAGGTGTCCCCAGTCATCCATATGACATCTGTTTTTTTATCCTTTATGATTGGAGTGTGTCCCACAGCATGGGCTTCCTCTACCTTTTCTGTGCAAGGCTGAGAATTTTCTAGAAGAGATTCCTAGTTCCATAAACTTTAATAAGATAAAAAGGTCACCACACTCAAAGCTCTGATGATTTGAGCTGTGGTGTTTCTACCGTCTAAAGAAATGGAACTTGAAAGTGGCATCAGACCAAAAGCACTTTGATTTCACCTTTCCTTGCAATTAAGTTTAAAATGAGTAGACTCAGGGCACCTTCGAGAATTGTTGATGAGTTTTCACACACTCCCCCCCCCCCCTAACACACACACACACACATACAAACACACTGTATTTTTCTATGATTTATGATTGAAACCTTAATACACCCTTACCAACCAAAAGTAATGGAACCTCAGTTCCAGGCTCAGTTCTTTGGCACCAGCAATGGCAGTGAATGTGCTAGACTTCTGACACTCTTTCTGTCACCTAATTAGTTGTCTGTTGAAACTTAGAAATTGAGAGAGACCTTGTCAACAGCGCACAGTTGGTTAAGGAACAGTGTTCTGAGGAATGACAGAGGAGAGAAGAAGCAGACAGAAAGGACTTGTGGGAAATAGGCATGTTTGAACTGTATATATATCGGTATATCGGAGCACTATGGGGAATAAATCAAGATCTTCTGAAGGGGAAGAAATCAAGATGTTTTAAGGGAGAAGAAATCAAGATGTTCTGAAGGGGGGGGGGGGGATCAAGATGTTCAGACTTGAAGTCTGTAGGACAGTGAGTTTAGATGGCAATGTTTAGTGAGAGGCCCTTACACAAGGTACAAAGGGTTGGCATCTTGCCACTGACATACAGACATGTGTGATTTAAAGTTTTTTTTAAATGATTTTTTGCACATTATTTGAAAACAAGACTGCATATTTGATAACAATCTCAGGTCTTCATGTGAAGAATGAGTTTCCAAATGTTTGAATATTTATAGTAGTCTCAGATATCCCTCTGTAGATAAATTTACTTTGCACCATGTAATTAGTGTCACTGCAGAGGTAGCTTTACACCTCTACTGTACTCTAATGCCTTTCCCATTTAGCACCTGAGAGTTCTCTTCCTGAAGTGGAAGGTTGCAAACTCACACTGTACTACTCTACTCATAAAACTCATTTTACATTTCACATTCAATTCCCATCAGTCTGGTTACGTGTGTAGTAGTCACACCTCTTATCACAGATACCTGCATATACTTGGTTGCCTAAAGGTTCAGACACAAAATAATATAATAATGTCTGCATTCTCAGAAAGTTCTGCAATCAGTGGACATTTCTGAGAGGAAATGGCATTGAGTAGACAGTCTGTCCTAAGATGGCATTACAGAGTGAGGACAAGGGCATCAGACACTGAGACTGATGTGCCCGCAGACACTGTCACAGGTTTAACTATATTGGCATATCTACTCCCCCCCTTCACATTGACTTTCAAGGCAACACCCTAGAAGGTGTGTGTGTGTGTGTGTGTGTGGAGGGAAGGTTATTGGACCCTCCATATCACATGAATTTCGTTTCCTTTGAGTGCCCCCATGAAAGATCTGCAAATGCCACTGGGGATGACATTAAGCAAAGGGGTGCTAAGATTGCTATAATTAACATTTTCAGAGCCTCATCACACACACACAGACAGACACACACACACACTTATCACACATCTTACCACCACATCCACTACCATGTCTTGTTTTTTCAGACTGTGATGACAGTCTTCAGGAAGTGAGAGAGAATATTTCATGCTCTTTTTTTTACTCCCTGGGTTGACTGGGTTGATCCAAGGAGGTGGTGATTGGAAGGCCATCACACCTGAGGCTAACACAGATTGTCATCAGAGCCGTGAGCTCAGTAAGAGCCATGTGTGAAAATAGTGCAAAGAAAGAGAGGGGGGGAGTCATTGGGTAGGCGTGATTATCATTTTGTGTTTTATTGGGCTTGTTTGATTTGGTGTGATAGCAAGTAGATACAGTATATTTGGAAAATGTATTTTACTGGTCTTCCCAAGCTGTCCTCCTGTCAGTCGATTCACACCTAACTGCCTCTCACTGCTCTCATCTTACCTCTTCATGCATGCACATGCACACACACACACACACACACACACACACACACACACGAGACCAGATTTAACACTAGTGAAAATGAAGTTGCAGATAACTGACTGATAGTAATGAAGTGACAAGCAGCCCAAGCGGATTGCCTCTTTTTAATCTCTTTTAGATCTTTCATATATAGAATACTACAACCATGCAAACACTATGTAATTATTACATATTATATATTCCCCTGCTATCTCCAAGTGTGCAGATTTCAAATGAGTTAGAAAGGACTTTTATTTACTAATGTTATTGCAGAATCCATCTTTATTTCTTCTTCTCTTATTGACCATTGGTAATTTTGCTCTGATCAGAAAGACTCGTTAATGTGTAGTCCATCAAAGAGCAGAACAGCAGCTATACATCTGAATGATTGATGTTAGGGCAGCAATGCTTCTCAGCAAGAAGACAAGAGCTACAAAGAGAATGGGAAATAAAATGTGCTGGCATCATGCCTGTGAACCAGCGGGCCTGAATAGGCTTAAGGGCCCCAGGGCAAGGTTCACTCCTGTGTAAGACACCCCACCCCCACCACACTGCTCAAGATGAACGTGGAGAGGCGGTAATGACAAGGCAAAGCCCCCTATAGCTCACAGATGAGTCTCTAACTGTGCTCCATATTGCCCACTGCTTTTCTCTTTAGTTAGTGTGTCTTCCAACAGAAGGATATTTACATTTCAAAATCCGATATCCAGCCAAAGGCTTATGTAACTGATTGTATGTATATACATTAGCATATGTATTATTCTCTAAGTGTGCTCCTTGGGAGCTGCTCTTATGGTTCTGTGTTTGCATCTTTCTCAAAAAAAACAGAGCTGAGCTGCAGTGTTGCTGCAATTTGTTGTTTTCTCATGAAACTTGCCCTGAGATGTCGACTGTGTGTGTGTGTGTGTGTGTGTGTGTGTGAAAAAGAAAGAAAGAAAGAGAGAGAGAGAGTGTGAGTGTGTGTGTGTGTGTAAACTTTCTCAAAAAAACAGAGCTGAGCTGCAGTGTTGCTGCAATTTGTTGTTTTCTCATGAAACTTGCCCTGAGATGTCGACTGTGTGTGTGTGTGTGTGTGTGTGTGTGTGTGTGTGTGTGTGTGTGTGTGTGTGTGTGTGTGTGTGTGTGTGTGTGTGTGTGTGTGAAAAAGAAAGAAAGAGAGAGAGAGAGTGTGAGTGTGTGTGTGTGTGTAAACTCTGGATATTTGGCAGATCATGGTGTGTTTAGCCAGATTTAGCCAGATGTCTGACAGAATCATGGCATTATATTTGAATATGAATCTGCTGCACTGTCTCTCATTTGAGGAAGGATATCAATTCACGCAAGAAGCACATTCATACATTTATAAAATAAAAGAGACCTTTTAAAGCATAAGATTATGGCACACTCAAGTATTCACTATATACTCAGTGCCTTTTCCATCCTAGCTTTAATATGTCCTTCAAAGTCCATCAGTCACTAAAACATTAGGCAAGTCACCATAATGAGCAGAATGAAAAGAATTATGCGATAATAGAAATTATAGCAATTAGGGCGGCACTTAATCGCAGTGAAGCTCACTCTTGCCTGAAAGAACTGATTTCGAGTAGCTGAATTCTCTGGCGAAGTGTCGGACATCAGAGGGAGAAGCCAGCCAGAGAGCTGCCTTTGTTATGGGAAAGAACTGAGCTACTTTGTGTTCAATAAGAGAAGTAATTTATACAGCCTTTACTCACACACACACACACACACACACACACACACACACACATACATACATACATACACAGACACACACACACAACCACCTTGGGATGCTCGGGGAGTTCTTATGCTGGTGAAGGGAACAGAAACCTGGACATACTAGAAATGAGGAGTGGCAAATGACGATCTCTCAGCAAGGCCTTTAGCGGCCCACCAGCATTTATTTGTGTGCCCTGTCCTGGCCCTTATTCCCCCCTCGACTACCTGAATGCTGCCATTATTCACATGCGTGCACAGGAGTTGCATAGCAACCGGGCGTGAGGGCACGGGCGCTGGTGCGCTCACCGTAGCAGCCCAGGGGGCTGGCTTAGTTTAGCCGAGACTCAGCACCCAAGGGAGAGGAAGAGTGAAAGTGGGACAGCTTTGAACTGCTCAGTGTCAGCGGCGTCGCAGACCTCTGATCTCTGCCAGCCCCCACACCAAATGCCCACATTAGACAGGGGAAACTGTCTGAAAGATGGAGAGGAGCAAATGTTTCTTCTTCTTCTTCTTCTTCTTCTTCTTCTTCTTCTTCTTCTTCTCCTCTTCTTCTTCTTCTCTTTCCTCTTCTACTTAATTTCTTTATTTTTGTTGTTAGGGGTTTTTAGACATGGGGGTTCTTGTCTGTCCTTTCTCTAGATTACATCTCTCTATTTACACGTGATTTCTTACACTTCCACTTTTTTAATTCAGAAAGTTTAGAGCCTAGATCCTCCTCTTGGTGTCAATCCTGGTGTTGGTGTATAGTGAGTGAATGACCTCCAAGCCACTTGTCCAGGATATTAAAACTTCACAGACTTAAATAGAAACATGGTTGTTGTTATTTTTTTTTCTTTTGTACTTTCTTTTTGTCTACTTTTGAAGTGCTTTGCTCCCCAGAAGCCTTTCATCATAAAGGCACATGTGTGTTGTCTGCTTGTTCCTTGTTCCTACCTTGTTTCCTCATGTTGTTCCTTTTCTACTGTAATCAAGTAGGCACACACGTGAATACTCAAAGGTCATTCCCAAGCCCCAGACTCATACTGTCTCTCTCTTGCCCCGCTCTCTGGAGAGGGACGCAATGCTCATATTGTAATTGCTCAATCATTATTTATTTCAGCAAGGTGAAAGATAACAGAGAGAGAGAGAGTCCCTGGTTCTTGCCAAGGCTGCTCTTCCAAAGGACAAGCAATATGCAAGACCCAAGATCTGGCTCAGGAATGCTGGGTAAATAAAGCGAATGGCGGTGCTGCTACGGCAACGGTTAGCGTCTCGTCCGGGCTTCTTATCAGCATACAGAAGATGGGCAGCCAGAGGAGGATTTAGGCTGTGGGAGCACAGTGGGTGACATTGCGTGTGTGAAATATGACCCCTCCCAACACTGGCGAGCTGGGTCAGCAGTATAAGCACTAGAGGATGTATTGATTCATGTGAGAGGAACACAGGCAGTGGAGGAGATGTGGGACTGGTGTGTGTGTAGTTCTGTGTCTATCTGTGTGTCTGTGTGTGTGTTTTCTGTGTGTCTCTCTCTGTGTGAGAGAGACAGAGAGGAAGGGAGAACGTTTGAGTGTGTAAGAGTGAAAGATAAATAAAGTAGACTGGGGTGAGAGACAGATAGAAAACGTGTGTGCCTCAAAGGGAGTGTATGTGGGTGAGTGTGTTTCCATCCATCAGAGAGTGCTAGAGAGCGCATGTGTGTGGGTGTGTTTGTGTGTGATTGCAGGGGCACTCACCTTATCTTCACGATCAGCTTGACTTGCTTCACCTCAGTCACTGCTCAGGCCTGTCCACCCCACTCACTAGATACACACACACACACACACACACACAGGGATAGCTCAAAGTGCTGACAGACCCACTGACGTGTGTGTGGCAGGCTGTGGATTGATGCGAATAATGACTTCAAGGTGGAGATCTTAAATTAAAGTGACAGAATGAGTGAGAGCCTCATGGGGGTTAGCGGTTAGCACCTAGCTGTGAGTCACACCTTTCCCCCAACCCCCCACCCCCAACAAGCACACACACACGCAGTAGTCTTTCAACAGCTACTCACATAACACACACAGGCATACATACACACATGCACATATACACACACACACATACACACACACAAACAAACTCACACACACACACATCTCTGTTCTGTTCCAGTGTTCTCACAGCAACACACACACACCTCTGTTCCCTCACAGTAGTCTCATTTTAGCTACTTGCACACAGACACACAAACACATACACAGGCACACACAAATACACACACACATATTTTCTTGACAGAAGTTACTCCGAGTGCTGTGGGATTAATGCTGATTCGTAGCCCCACCACCACCACACCCACCTTTCTTCTTACTCTTTTTTTCTTTCTTTCTTTTCACTCTTTTTTTCTTTCTTTCTTTTTTCATTCTCTCTCTGATTACTGTAGCTCCTTGTGTATGTAGCAGACATTGCTAATTGCCAATAGACTGAAATGTGTTTCCCCTCCTCCTCCTCCTCTTCCTCCTCCTCCTCCTCTTCCGTGTGCAGGATGGCTACTCACAGTATCATTTTGTGGGCTCAGCCTCCACGATCGAGCGGGACAGGCAGAGGCCGTACTCCTCCTCACGCACCCCCTCTGTGTCACCCGTGCGGACATCTCCCAACAATCGATCAGGTGAGCCATACCCTGGACCTCTCTCTCTCTCTCTTTTTCTCTCTCTTTCTTTCTCACACACTCACGTATGTGTCTCAGTGTCATTGTATGACATGTATGGGAGTATATATATAAATTTCTGTGTGGTGTGTGTGTGTGTGCGTTATTCTGCCCTCTTCTGCCCTGTTTCTCTCTCTCTCTCTCTCCTTGTTGCCCTCTGCATGTCTCCTCTCCTCTCCTTGTCCTACCTGACCTGAGCAGTACAGGCATTCTCTTGACTTCAGCATTTGTGCCGCTGTCCTTGGTCCTGAAGTGCTGCACTGCCTGCTGCCCTTGGTTATCATAAAATAAGTGGAATTGGATCCTTATCTGGCAGGGAACCATATTCTATCTCAGCTCTGACCTTTTTGGAGAAACTGTGGCAGTGATAAAACCTGAAATTAAGTCAGAAAGCAAACTAAAGTAAACAAACAAGTATATAAACAAGTTTTAAACAAAGCCAGGAAACCTGTGAGCAGCATAGCGGGTATGGCAGGTAATTTACCAGTAGTTTGTTAGCACATCCTAGAAAAGCAGTCCAGCTACCCTTTGAGCACCAGATATTCATAATATCTCTCTCTCTCTCTCTCTCTCTCTCTCTCTCTCTCTCTCTCTCGCACCCTCTAACACACAACGGGATGTTAGCTGCAGATTTTGACGGACAACTCTGGAACATGACTCTGTGTAATGAGCCAGCTCGAAGCCTGTGGTGTGATATGTGGCCCGCAGCCATAACACCTCACCACTGACGTTAGCGTAGCCTCTGAACTTTGAAAGTATTTCTGCTGTCTGTTGACAACTCTAAATAGCTCTCCCAGTGTGCTGAAGCAGGGAGCATAATTGAGAGAGCTCATGGCTGTGGAAGTGCATGCGACCCCAAATTTCACCCATATCTGGGTCATTGTTTAGCCCTGATCTGGCTCTTATCTGGGCCAGATCTGGCAGTTTGGGGCCCCGTTCTGCACTTTTGTCAGCCTTACTCTAACACCACATTGTGTTTTGCCTCATTGGGTCAGACGGTGATTATGTGAAGTGGATGTCTATGTGGGATTTTATGGCTCTCGCTGAAGGGAAGGGTTACACTAATAGGTCATATTCACAGAGCTCTCCCAGGTCCTTCCCAATTCCCCCCAGGGGCACGTTTTACAGAACATTACCATGAAGACACCACCGCTCTCATGTTTTATGTGTGTCTCCTCTGTATCCACTGCAGATCCTGTAAAATATGTTTCATGGAGTGTGTGTGTGTGTGTGTGTGTGTGTGTGTGTGTGTGTGTGTGTGTGTGTGTGTGTGTGTGTGTGTGTGTGTGGAGGGATAGACAGCAGTCAGAGTGAGATATGCAGGAGCATATGGTGGAGCAGCATATGGTGGAGGCAGAAGTAGAGATAGAGTGAATGAATGAATGAATGAATGAATGAGTGAATATGGAGAGAGATAAAGAGATTGAGGGAGAGACAACATTGATAGATAAAAATGATGATAGATAATAAAGGAAGAAAGACAGAGGTAAAGAGACAAAGATCAACTGAAGGAATCAAAATGATAATGACTGTGTGAGAAAGAGACAGCAACAGAGAGAAAGACAGAGGAAAGAGTGTAAAATGAAAAGACAGAAAAATGAAAATGACTGAGGGGAGGGGAGGAGATGTAGGTGATTGGAGTGAACCCTGCATTACACAGAATATGTCCTTAACTTTTTACACCCAGGACCTCATCTGCACCTCACAATTAACTATGAAGAACCCAGGGGCCATGTGGCTCTCCAAACCTGGCGCCAGCCGCTAATTCAATAATGCACTGCACTGCAATTATTCTCTCCTATCCTGACCTTGTCACTCTACTGAGTGAGAGTGGAGGCAGGGCACAGGGGACTGAAAGAGTGTGTGTGTGGCCGGTGGATGGTGTGTCTCATTAACTCCTTCATAATCCTCAGCCACAGTTTCTCCCAGAACTTGATGATTAAATTGCTAAATCCTAATGCATAATGGGGAAGCTCTTGCTTGTGTGTGTGTGTGTGTGTGTGTGTGTGTGTGTGTGTGTGTAATTGATTACATGAATATTTGTTATCAGAGCCAAATGATCATCATATATCAATGGCATCATATAGAAAACCCAACTCGGAGATCCATCACACCTCCCAAGCACATACATTAATGTCCAGACCCATTACCATCTGTTAATCTTATTAACCTACACCCTACACACACAGACACACACACACACACACACACAGACTCACTCAGTTTTATTTTGCCATTCTAGGCAATGAGTTAATGAATGTGAATTACATGATGACTCTCCATAATGTTGAAGCTGTTAGATGTGCAGTCATGGATGGCCATGAATTGGTTAATCCATAATGCATTGTAGAGTGACTTAGTTCTGTAGATTGCCTGTGAGAAAACAAGGGTAATCTGCTTGGTGTTACTATGTTACTGTGAGTGTGTGTGTGTGTGTGTGTGCGCGTGTGTTTGTGTGTGTATGTGTACACACTGTTTTGACCATGTCAACTGCCTGTGATTGTGATAATATTATGGGATGCTTGTTCTTCATTTTGGCTGGTGAGTGCTGGAGCAAAGCCAGAGGATGTGTGATGAGGCAGTAAAGCACACACACACACACACACAGACAGATGCAATAAACCACAAGTGTGTGTGTGTGTGTGTGGTACCCAGAGGAGGAGGTGTGAATTTGGAGTGACTGGCTGCCTGAGCCGAGCTCCCTGCTGTATCTGTTACAGGAGAGGACAAACACAGTGAGTGGGCAGCCCAGCGCGGGTGGCATGGCTTGGGAGGAAAATAAAAAAACAACACTCCTCCTTGCTGATTTCTGATGGCACGGCATGGCTGCAGAGAGGCCACAGATGCCAACCATACAGTCTCTGCCAGATCCCCCTGTTGACTCCCGTCTGAGTGAGAGAAAGAGATAAACAAACACAAAGATTTGGTCGGAATGCCAAGCACGTCTCCCCTAGAGGATGAATGGTTCCTCCGCAGAGCACCCACACCTCTGACCCTGGATCAGAGTAAAAAGAGCGCCTCAGAGGCCAGGACTGTTGTCTTCCCTTTGCTTAGTCTTCAGCCCCAAACAGAGAGACAGAATGAGAGAAAAGAAAGACATGATTAAAGGACTGTGTCAGTGTGTGTGTGTGTGTGTGTGTGTGTGTGAATCCTAGTCAGAAAGAGCATCTTCCTTAAAGGGCTCCTACTGCAAGATCTCTCGCCTCCAGCGTGGTGCATCTGTGAAGGTTGCCATGGCACCATTGCCATGGCACCATCCACTGTCAAGCACTGCCCAGTGGTGGTGGTTCTGATGCTGCAGGTGGTGGTGGTGGTGGTAGTGGTGTGGGACATAAAAGCAGTGCTGAGCTTTTTGGCCAGCAGTTAGCCCTGTGATGTGAAATGGTACTCCAGCTACTTTACCAAGCCCCTTTTTCTCTCTGGCATTCAAACTGCTCCTAAGAGGAAACTATTTAGTCTCTCTCTCTCTCTCTTTCTCTCTCTCTGTCTTTGTGTGTGTGTGTGTGTGTGTGTGTGTGTGTGTGTGTTTAGGCTCGTGCTCACACACTGATGCAAGAACCCTATACACAGGCAGTAAAATACTGCCATCTAAAGATCAAGGCTCCCCAAAGCTCGATCACTGTGTGTGTGTGTGTGTGTGTGTGTGTGTGTGTGTGTGTGTACTGGTGAGGCACAGTGGAGGCTTTCAAAGCTTGAATGACATTTCAGTCAGCCTATTTGGTTCTCTCTGAACACTAGTCAGGCTTTTATGGACAGATTAGATTGCTCCTGTCGAAATGTTTTGTTTTATTTCTGGGCTGTTAAGTCTAATTGTCCATGACTTGTCATTTAAAACACAACAGCAAAGCTAGTCATGTTGTGGACGGGCAAAGTATTTTACAATTACTGTTGTCATTAACTCTAAGGAGAATGAGTTAGATCAGCTCTGGATCAAGGCTGGATCAAGGAAAGATTTCTGATAGGAGGAAACTGTATAGGCTTTACAAATCATTTTTCATTTTTTTTATTGGGGGGGGGGGGTGGGGCGTAATTGTGATAGGTCAGTGAAAATATATATGAGGTGAGTGAGAAAGAGGGGTCGGGGGCGGAAAAACGGCCGCAGGTTGGACTCCTGTCTACTGCCTGTTTATGGTTTGGCTGCCATAGTCGCACCATTAGTGCCTCCGGCTTTACAGATTATTAATCGTGTGGGGTTGCGATTTGGTTGCGATTTGGTTTGGTTGATTTTGCTGCTGGTGTCATGGCATATTTCGCATGTGCCTTGGAGGCTTGGACAAGGCTGATAAAGTCAAGGCCGTTGCTCAGGGAGATGCCTATTTGAGGCATATGAGGAGCCGATGCCCATTAATTAGTTGCTCTACCATTGCCTTCACAGGCTCAGAGAGTCTTAATGTTGCATCTGTAGATTTACGCTCACCAGATGGTGTTTCGTGTGAGCAGAGAGAGAGAGAGAGCAAGAAATTGAGAGTGGTGTCCCTGAGTTAATCAGAGAGATATATCCATCACCAGCACACACACACAAACACACACACACACACACACACACACACACACACTCCATCTTCCACTCAATAGTCTGGGGGATTGAAGTGAAGAAATTGAATCAGAAAGACACACACACAAACACACACACATAAACAGTTTTAGTTCAGATTTCTTCCTTCTACATATTTTTCACTGTGTCTTCTGTTGCAGATTTGAGAATTTGGGAAATGTAAAATGCATGTGTACTGTAATTAACATATCCTTCTATTATTAAATCCAAATAGGCATATTGCTCACTCGTGTGTACACACTGGGTATTCCTTTAATCAATATTTATATGGTTAGACTTGTAACGTAAACAGTGAATAAATTGGAGGCTCATAGCTCCACAACAACATCATAAAGGTATGACCTGAAATCGGTTAACACTGAACAGGAAAGTCGACGCTGTGTGACGCATTTGAGAGAGATCTGTTGAAAAGCCTCTGAATCACGGCTTACACACCAGAGATGGAAATTGGGAAGGGAGAGGAGAGGGAAATGGAGTGTGAGAGACTTAGATTGAGAGATGAGAGGGTACATGAGGAGAGGGAACGAGAGAGATGGGGTGGAGAGACACAGAGGAGGTTGGTGAAAAAAAGAGAGGGGGAGAGTGAGAGGATGATTAGGGAAAGTGTGGGAAAGAGAAAGAGAGAGAAAGAAGGGTGGTGTGTGAGAGAGAGGGGGGGGTTGAAGCCCAGGCCATGAGGGCTTTAGGGGCCTGGGGGTGCTCTGTGCACCACGCTGATAGAGCTCCTGCTCGCTTCAAACACTCCACCCAGGGAACCAGGCAGAGGAGAGGGGAGGAGGGGATGGGTTGGGCTGGACTGGGCTGATCCGTTTAGGCATTTAGGGGATTGGCAAGAGTGTTCACTCTTGCTCTTCCACTCCATCTCTCTGTATCACTTCTCTTTCCCTACTCTCTTCATCTCTCTCTCTCACTCATCCTCCTCCCTCTGTCTTCTCCCTCCAATCTGCTACCTCCATCTCTCTCTTTCTCTCTCCTGTCCCTCTCTCCTTCCATCTCTGTCACCCTCTTCCTCTCCTCAGTCTCAGCTAGGCTGTGAAACTGTGTCCTTTCCCCAGCTTTGCCAGCCTCTGCTGGAGTAAACAACAAACACGATGTGTGCTTGTGCGTGTGCATGCATGTGTATGTGTAATGCTGTGTGTCTGTGCACATGTTTGTGTGTCCGTGTGTACATATCTGTCCGTGTGTGTGTGTTTTCCTGAGCCGCAGCGGTGGCATGGCAGACAGGTGTTTACAGCGGGAGATTTGTGTTGTCTCTGCAGCCCACAGACTCGCAGGCAGATGAGAAAGTAAAGGGCCACTGCCCACAGCAGTCTCAGGCAGCCAGCACTACTTGGTGCATCTTAGCAAGGGGTGCATACTACCCATTGTCTGTACTGCTTACTTTATTACTTTCAGTAGAATCCAGAATGTATTTTGCATTCTAAGATTGGCTCTGTATGGATTTTCTTCATCGAAAATGCTTTAGGATAGTACTAAATTATATTCGATCTCACAGGCATTTCCTTAATGGGCCATCGGCTTCTTTTGCTATGAGCAAAACTCTGCTTCATTACAAGTGCTATCTCTCTATCAGGACTGTTATGGTATGCAATGGTTCTCCATTTCCTCTTAAGCCATTATGATGTGCTGAAGCAGGAACCAATATCTACACAGTATTAGCATAAATAGCTTGTTTGTGACCTCCACATGGCTAGTCAAGGACAGAGAGCATGGGCATGCTGATAGTGTTGAAGTAAGCACAGTGATAGTGTTTAAGTAAGCGTTTAATAAAGTCAACGTGCACATGTAATTGCTGAGGGCGTGGCAGGAAATTTGCTTGCGTTGAGTGAGACTGATTGGAGCTGATGGAATCACCTTCAAGCTGACACACCTTCCAAACATCCCTAATGAGGACTAATGAATTCATGCACAGTACACACACTTCTGGCACCTGTTGTGTGTGTGGGGGGGGGGCAAGAGGATGAAGGATGAAGAGAGAGATGGGCAAGATAGAGGAATCAATGGAGAGAGAAAAGAGAAGAGTAGACAGTGGGGGAGCAAATGTTTTCTCAATGGTCTAGGTGAGGGAGAGAGAGAGAGAAAGGAGAGAGAGAAAAAGGAGAGGGGGAGTGTGAGGAGAGAAGAGAGACAGGCAAGGATGGAAAAATTGATGGAGAAAGAAAAGAGAGGAAGTGGATACATTTGTTTTGTTGATCTAGGTGTGACAGAGAGTGAGAGAGAGAGAGGGAAAAAATCGCCTTGCTTGTGTGTGTGTGTATATGTGTGTGCCAGGACTGGCTGTGCCGTCACTAATGCCAGCCACTTATTGTCTATTATGTGGGTGATCTGCAGCCAGTGCCCCTGCCTCGCCCCGGGAGATGGTGAGCCTCAAGGAGCGCAAGACCGACTACGAGTCTACTGGCAACAACGCCAGTTACCATGGAAACAAAGGCGAGCACACATCCAGGAAAGACGCCATGGCAGGTAAGCGGGGGTGTGCATATTTGTGTGTGTGTGTGTGGGGGGTAGATCAGCTGTAGTCCCTCAGGTGTGATCCTGCAAGACTCATTAGAGAGGTACCAAGCTGGAGACATAGTAAAAATAGGCCAGAGGGTGTGTGTGTGTGTGTGTGTGTCTACAAGTGTGCATGCGTGTGTGTGGGCTTGAGTGTGCGTCTGTGGATTTGTTTGTTTAACAAGGGCATGTTGTGCATGAGCAGACACTGCTTACCTGTTTGTATTTATGGTTCGAGGTCATGCATAGTCTTCAGTGGTGTCTCACTGTGTTCTGGCAGCCTGTATTAGTCTACTCCTGCAGTCAACAGACTGTTTGCACTGTACTCTCAGTAGAGCTCACCTTGCCCAATGCACAATGCATTGGATGCTGAGTTGTGAGAGGAGAACATAGCTTCACACATGGACAATTTGAGATAGAACATATAGATGTTATAGATTTGGGACATTTGTGACACTGATCATTTGTGGCTAACACTTCCTTCTCAGATGTCATGTGGCAGGTTTTCATTTTGATGAATTACATCAAGCAAAAAGTGTGCATTAACCCAGAAAGCAGACTGGTGACCTTTTCTGTCAAACTTATTGTCTTGTTTGCTATAAAGAAAGATGGCTGTTCTTGTATATGTTCCCTTCAAACAAAGTGACAGCTCAGTCAAGTTCACACTGTGAACAATGTGACACATTAATTCCCAGAGATGGCTGTGGCATTTGCTCTCTTCAAATTTTGGGCTCTCACGCAGATCTTTTTGTACCCATCTCTTTCTTTCTTTCTTTCTTTCTTTGTTTCTTTCTCTTTCTGTCATTTCATCTGGCAGCGCAAATCTCCTGTGGAACTTCCACTCTGTACCAGAACGCCTACACAGCTTCTAATGAAGAGATCAAACACAACCAGGTGAGGGGAACAAACAAGGCTTTTATTTCGGCTCACTCCAATTCCCCACCAAAAAAAAAAACATTCCTAATCTCTTTAGGTCTCATATTAATTCACGCCTGTCTGTGCTCTGTGCTAAACCATTGGAGGATGAACTGAGTTCACATCAATCATCCACTTTTAAAGCCAAGTTCCAAGAAACAAAGAAAAAAAAACATTTTTGTGATTGTTATCAACCTGCTGTGAATTTTTTAACAAATAAAATAGTCAGCAGATGCTATGCATCATTTATGGTACATTATAAATCCAGTCCTGTTTGCGAGGATTTGCATTTTGTGTGTCGAGGGAGCCCATAAAAAAGTCCTCGTTAGTAGATAATAAGTGGGCCAACTGTCTGTCAGTGTCTGTTAGGAAAGGGTCAGATGTTGCTCACAATACTTTATAGATTCAATTACTCAAATGAATTCATGGCTCCATATGCCTGCATTCATTTTTATGAAACATCTGGTGGTATCTCTGCTCAGCTCTGGAAATGGCTTGAAACTGATTTTACAGTTTTGGAGACTGATGTTTCCTCACCACCACCACTGTCAACACCATTCCCCTACACACACACACACACACACACACACACACACACACACACACACACACACACACAGAAACGTGACTGGTCTAAGGCTGGCCCTATAACTATCTGACTCAGCTAACATGGCTACCTCTTTTGGCAACTGTAGGAGAAAGGGAGAAAGAGGCAGTGTGGGAGAAATTAGGTGGTGGGGGGGGGTCTTCCCTGATAAGCCAAAATCTGTCTCAGACTCATCTCGCAGCTGCCACCAATGCCTCCAGCTTGTCTTGCACTACACACACACACAGCCACATACACACTTAGTTCTCCACAGATGCTCCAAAGAGGTAAAAAATTCCAGCTTCTTACCCAACCTAAAGTGCCTTCTCATTTTCTGCTGTTTCAGCAGAATCTTGCTAGCTATGAATATTTATGTATTCCATCTTTAAGTACCAACAGCTACAATGCTATTAGTCTGTTTTGATGGCTGCATTGCTCCTGCGCAAACAATTTCACAGAAACTAATAAAGATAGCATACTTCGTTTCATTTCATTTCTAATACACACCAAAGTTGTGCTGACATACAGCATCCCCTTGAAAACAGAGAACCACATGAGAATACAAAGTGACAGTAGTGACTGACCTCTGTGTTTCTCCAGGTTACCGCTACGCAGCCTGCTCCTCAGGAGAGCATCGTCCGCAAGGACTACGAGACACTCCCACCCTTCCAGAACTCCACGCGGAGCTTCGAGGAGGCATTTCTGGAGGACCAGGTGCACCGTGCTGCGCCTGCTGCTGATCTCAGTATGCATTTGGGTCTCAAGTCAACCGGGAACTATGTGGACTTCTACTCTGCCGCCCGGCCCTATAGCGAACTCAACTACGAGACGAGTCACTACCCAGCCTCACCAGACTCCTGGGTCTAGAGGCTTGGGCGTTTGTGTGGTGTGTGTATGTATGTATGTATGTATGTGTGTGTATGTATGTATATGCGTGTGTGCACTGTTTGTGTGTGTGTGCTTGTGTGTTTGTGTGGCCGGGGTCAGGAAATGGTTGTTTGTGGGTGAGGGCGTCTGAGCACTGGACTACCAGCTGAATGGCTGGTCTTGACAGGAGGGGGAGGGAGGGGGAGGGGGGTGACTGACTGTGCATGTGCATGCCACAAAACATTCGTTTGTTGAGTTCAGTTTGTTCAAAGCTGGTTTCCAGGACTTTAGGTGTCAAGCTACAGTCTAGGAGTCAAAAGCTATCAGTGAGTAGAATGTGCATGAAGGCAAATAGAGATTTTGAAGAGAGATTTTAGGGAGGGAGATTAAAGGAGACGAATGAGCGGTTGGAAGATACCTGATAATACGAGAGTAGAGTGGTGAGGCTTGAAAGAGGAGGACATTATAGTACTCTAGCAGAATAAGTGTGATGAAGCACAAGAAAACGAGTTGTTTACAAACTTGGTTGGAACAGCTTTTCACTTTTTCTTTCTCTTTTTTTTGTACACCATTGTTTTGAGAGGTGAATTAAGGCTTCATCCTAAACTGATGGAATGTCAAGTTGTACAAGAAGGTTCTTCCCAAGCCTTTTTGCTCTATATTTTTGTCTTTTTAATTTTTGATTTGTACTTTTTTAATTTGTTGATGTAAAGTATTTGGTGTACATTGCAGAGATACAAGTGCATTGTGTATATTACACGGATGCCACTGTCATCCAGTGGCTTTGGACATTGTTTATGGTACAAATGTGCGAAGAAAAAAAAATGACTTAAGACAAAATATGTATCAATCATCAATGTCCCCTTTCCAGACAAAAGTATGTTTTAACAGCGAGAAGGACATGCATAGCGGTATTGTTTGTTCTGATAATGTGAGTTTGTTTGTGGCAACTAAACAAATGTTTTAAGCAGTTTTAAGACAGTTCAAACAGCATCATTCCACCCTCTTTGTCAATGAAGTGCTTTTTCACTGCCTAAAAAATTAGATGTAGATATTTGAAATAGATCCTATTGATTTTCACTTATATTATTTTTCTTTCTCTATCAAATTATAGTGTTCAGAGATAATAAATACAAATGTTGGGTGATCCATATTGGCATAACAACCCTTTCTGTTCCAACGGTATCTCAGTTTTTATGTGCTTACACAAGGCAATGACTGACATTGTGCCAAATTTTTTAAACATCTGGATGAAAACGTCGGAGAGTTGTCGGGACAAGTTGACATGTTCTTTCCACAACTAGGTATAACCTCTGCACACTGTCACTTCTTTTCTTCAAAATTGTGTTTTAATGCTAAGTAACAGTATGTCTGCACAAGCAAAAGGAGAAAAAAAAGATTATTACCAGGAGGGCAAAATCTTTAAGAGCTCAATTCCCTCTGAAAGATGTACAAATCTGTCTCTTGTTGTTAGTAAGTGTGTGCTGTATGTTGAACTATGTTGGAAGAGGTGTCCTTCCCAACAGCCAACTTCTACTGTTTGATTCTCCATGACAAAAACTACGGTGAGGTATTAGACTGCAATGTTAATAGAAAATGAGAATTATATATATATAAATACATGCAAATATATATATATATATATAAATATATATACAAAATTATATATATTTAATTTTTATGTGCAGATGTCAGTGTCACCAGAAGCAAATGAGAAGAAGTAAAAAAGAGACTTGTCTAAATGCACTCCGTTTATCTCAGTCATTCCAAACGGGAATAGAAAACCAACACTTGAAGATGTTGACCTCCTGGGTTGAGCTGTGCTGCTTTAAAAAAAAAAAAAACATAGATAATCGCTCTTGATTTGGACTCTTGTTCTGATGGCAGGACAATAAATAATTATCTGCGATCTGCATAGCTGTTTTGAGCTTATTATGGCATCATACAGAAATACATGTGAGACTCTACGCAGCAACATGTGTTGTCCATCTGAACCGCAGAGGTGGTTCACACTTAGAGGATACGCTTGATATTGTCATCAGAGGTAATGATACTGAAGTAAATTGTCTCAGACCTTATGGCCACAGTGTACCACCAGTGGAACCTATCCAAAAGAAACATTTGTGAGTCATGATTAAAGCTTAATGGTCAGACGCTTGGACAGTGGCTTTGGCACAGAACCCATATAACTAAGGGCCATTCCAAATGCTGTGTTTTTCATGCTAACTCATAACCATGATTCATCTCTTCTGTGATTGTTTTTGTTTGTTTTATTGTCACTGATTTTGTCTTAAAGCATTGCAACGTTATCACATCTGGAAAAAGTATAGCACATGGTCATATGCTAAGCGTGCTAGCTATTTGTTACAGAATTGATCAACTTGATTCCATCATTTGAATGGTCCACTGATTTTATCTTGTTTCTGGTTGGATGAAATAAAGAGGGTAACCTGTAGATATTCACTCTCTCCCCACTTGGTCTCACTCTTTCTCAAAATGGCTGAAAGGCATTTATCGTGTCATAAAGTATTAATTTGTGGTTCTTCTGTACAGCACTTAACATTTTCCCTTAGGCATCCAAGGCCTTTGCCCTGAAGCCTGCTGCTTCACAAATCCAGTTTGCTGGCACACTCAAGAAGCATTCAGATCTCTGAAGCTGGAATCCCCGACTCTAACCAACTCAGCGTGACGTGAAACCTGAACCAAAAGATTCAATCAGCTTGCCAGTATACAGCAATCCGAAAAGACGTTACCCGCACTAACCCTGGATGAGCATGTCTCATAGGCAGTGCTGCTTCCACGACCCAGGTACACCAACCCTCAAAGGGCCAAAATGAGGAGGAGGATCCTACCACTACTCAACCCTCAGGCTGTGTTGTGTAAAAGCAGATAAACTTTGCACATGATATGTCTTCTCTGACCACATCTCTCTCACACCTAGTCTCTGGAAGTGTTACATGCAGCATTCCTGGTAACACAGGGGGAGTTGAAGCCTAGAGTCAGTCCACCCATATAATCTCACACTCTACTGAATGATCCCAGTGTTCTGCTCTAAAAAGGTAGATCTTAGCAAAGGAAATCTTATACTTGCCTATTTAGTGTATTTCCCTAATGACTCAGTTTCTTGCTGCTGTACATGTTCAGTCGAATACTGGTCAAGCTGAAAAGCCTGACATTATTAACAGGGCTTTGCATCTGGTATTAAGTACAATATGATATTTAATTAATTTACAACTAATAATAACACATTTTAGAAATGTGTTCTAGTAAAATGTCAGCTTTCACTGCTACCTGCATGAAGACATTTGTGCTTTGAAAAGGAGAATAGGTTCTCCAAAGTTGCCAGTTAATATGTTTTCTAGTGCAGTTTAAAAGAAAAATCCCACTCCATGGATTTGTTGTCATGCCAGAATGCTAAAATAATTCCAATTGCCTACTATCATAATCGTCCTATATGACAACCAGTACAAATGCCTCTCTGTCTTTTGTTCTGTCAGCACAGAACATTGTAAGTTCAATACCTACTCTGTACTGAAATACAAATTCAGAAAATTCAGTGGATCGTCAATGAACCCCGAGTAGTCTGTCTACTAGTGTCTCTGTGTGCATCTCAGGTGAATGTGAGAGGATATTTTGACCAACAGAATAGGGATTGTGAAAGAGAGAGACAGAGATTCTTTGCCTGTTTTAGCCTGGGGGTTCATGCACCTGTACCATGCCTTACTGTTTGCCCATCGGCCTCCAATTCCGCTGCCAAGTAGTGGTACAATTGCACTGGAAATGTGCTCCTAATCACCCGATTCCCGCCACTGCCTGAGATGATTATATGTGTAGTCATTTTAGTGAAGTTACATTTTCCATCGAAGGAACTTTGTGCGGCATGTAGAGGATAATCTAATGTGCCATGAAAATGAGTCTTTGGTTTAACAAATGTGATCCATTTGAACTTTGCACAAATAGAACAGGAAGTGAAACTCTCTTCTCCCTCCTCCCTGGCAAGCAGCATGGCTCCATGGTTTCGTACAGCTTTGGCCGAGCTGGAGATTTGGCGCCTGATCAATTTCTGATTAGACAACGCATGAATATAATTCAGCCAAGACACTTCAAATTCCAAAACAAAATTATTCATGGGGGTAGAGATATCTCATTTGGAGACATACTAGAGACATCACATGCCTTATGGTTGTCAGTGTTTGCCATTCAAAGTAATTGTGCATGTTTGATGTTCATCATTTTTGTGGAATATCAACAACTATGCTGAGACAAAGGCATGCTTTTCTAATCATAGCAGGTTGGGAAAAGGTGCTAAAATCTGGTAATATCAAAGAGCCCTAAGTAAACTGTCCTTAGGATTTTATATTCATTTACATGAATTCATATTGTAGACATGACGTTGATGTCCCCATGCTGTTTCCTTGCTCATTATCACAATATCCTTAACCTCAGACTGAATTCCAGTCATGCATGCTGGAGTGGTAAGCCAGGAAACCGAGGACAGCCATACACACCAACATCTCATATAGTGGAGTTGAATAAGAGCTGAGATAACACACAACTGCATGTGACATAGCTTAGACACTTTGACACATCATGACGGTTAGTTGAAATGAATTAATTGTAAAATATCTCAATTTTAATATTATGAGTACAGTCTGGGTTTGAAACAAAAGCTTGGTTCTCAGAGCATGTGGGCCTACAGAGAGCAATGCTTCAAATGGATTTGGAGAAGGCGAAATTGTCATGCATTGGAATTAAGGGCATATTTATTAAGAGACAAGCCTCCCCTCTAGTGGTCACATGTACCCTGACTGCAAACCATTTCCATCCATCCTCATTCTGACTGCTGTGCATGTTTCCATGACAATCTGCACAGCAAGCAAAACAGTGTGACTTCCTTTCACACCGTCTCCGGAAGGGAAAAAAGGAAATTGTTTAAATACATGTTAATCTATGCATTTAAACATGGTTGTCTATTGATGTTTACCAATTCATTAGTTTGTTCCAGAGAACTGGTGAGATGCACAGACATCTATTGAATTTCTGTCTGAAGCAATTAGATTATTGGTAAGATACTCAGCCATTTCATGAGGGAGAAAGATAGGCTATTGAACAAATTCACTTTATGTAATGGCTGCTGGATCTGTTGCTGAAAGTAAACTTAAATCTCAAGTTTGAAGAATGGGATGACATGCTATTTTTGTATATTTATGCTATAGGAATTGCTATTTATTTAGTTATCCTATATATTAAGCACATTGGTCTTCTGAAAATAATCTGACTTTAATCTGTCTCTATACTCCTCTACACTCCTATATTCCTATACTCTGCCTAAGCTTTACTCCCATCTGTACCTGAGGTCATCCTGCATGGTCCAGCTTAGTGTTCAAACCTGCAACCTGAAAACATGCTGACCAGCAAGACACTTTTGACTCTATAATAATGCTCAACTAAATGAGTACTACCTTGCCTACATCCACAGTGATGAAGTGTTTTGAGAAACTGAATTAACTTAATTTTCTGTGCCAATAAGCCTCTTGGGGCACTATTGTTCCCCTCACTTTGGTCATGAAGATGAGATGAGGCCCCTGCGACCGAACACCACACTTGTGTGACTGGATATTCCACATGCCTCACCAACCAGTCACAGGTGGCCAGTGTGGGTGGTCTAATATCTCACAAATTATTGAACCCCCCGCTATATTACATCTACACATGTGATTAGAGGGGTGGCACAACCAAAGGAAATGATAATGGATTATGGGAGATACCTGGGCCTAGGTGTTTATCAAAACAGTTGGATCACATGGAAACATGGAATTTCCAAATCCAGATTACTTTGATCCAGATTACAGTAAACTGTTTTGAAAAATCGGGCCCAGAGCAGCAGGTGCATGGGCAGCCTGTGAAGAGGGTTACAAATGCCTTGGTTTATGCACAAATAATTGAGGACCTAAGATAGACTGTCAACATCCACACAAATCCACACCAACATCTATCTTCAAACCCTTCTACTCAGCTGTGTAAAGTGTTCAGATGGTACAGAACTTACACAAGGATTTCAATGCCCTGCTGCTGCAGAGAGTTGTTTAATGCAGCATCAAGCATTTCTCCCTGACTGCCCTGCAGGACATCTATCTTACCCCAGAGTGTGAGGAAACCCAAGATATACTGAATACTTGGAGCCAACAATGGACTTTTTGTACTAGCCAGTATGACTATCTTCAGGCAATCCATATCCTGAACACATGCAAAAAATTTGCAAACTAGGCCTACACTACATGGAACTGATATAAGCTCCTGCACTAGCCAATATTGCATCCCCATCTCCCAGCACCCTTACTTTATCTTAATATTTTGTAATATTTATTGTTATTGTAATTTAATTGTAAACGCCTACCTCAGAAGAACTGAATTCTCATGACAAGTTGAGGCTAGGTGGCCTATCTATGCTAAATAAAAGTCCTTGAATCCATGAACCCTTAAATTGTGGAAGCTATATGGCTATTTCATTTTTGAAAGCCCTCAGTAAAATGAGAAGTAATATGAAGAGGATATATTGTGGCAATGCAACCTTTTAATACACATTAGCAGTACTCTGGCATCCAGGTTACTGTGTTATTAGGCAATATTTAATTTTCTCTTGAATACATATAGGCCTTGGAAATTGGAAAGTAAATTAGAAAGATATTTCTATTGGAACGTATAAGTCAGTTTAACAAAATAAGTTTCACATGTCCAATGGTTCAGAAATAAATGCTAAATATCTCTGAATCGAATCGCAATATTGTATTGTAAAATTTAGCATCATCACAGTAATGTGTAGCCAGGTGTGGCTACTATCCTTCCGGCAGTTCTTTCGCCCTTAAAAAAAACTTTACTGCGATGCAAATTAAAAGTCTGATTCAATTTCTTAAATCTGTCAGGTTGCATTAAATGGCTGTATTAAATGGCTGCGTGAGCTATGCTTAAACTTGAACTTGAGCTTTAAGTCGACAACTTATAGGACAACATATAGGACTGAACACCAAATTACTTGAGTGTATTCTGAGATGTAAAATACATAGCCCCCAATCTGAACCAAGCGACTTTCCATACGAGGTAACGTCGTATTTCATGATCCGTTCCTATTTGTTCGGGAAAGGATCTGTCGTCATCACGTACCGTTGCCAACTGCCAAACAATGAGCAGGAAAAAGCCACGTTGACGACGAAGTGGAGTGAAGTCTACATTACCTTTTGCTCGAAAATCGGGAGAATTGTCCCTAAAATATATGGTCTTGTCTTGGCGTTCCAACCAATTAGAATAGAGATGTCTTCACCACCTAAAGAGAAAATCGAAACCAAAGCTGGTCATCTCCCTGCTGGTATTTCCTTGTATTTTTTTCATTGCTGATGAGAAATCACTACTAGCCTACTGTAAACAACACGATGGTCATTTGATAACATCTGGCAATTTAAAGCTAACTACTGCTAACTAGCGTGGTGGTCAACTAAGTCTGTGAAAGTCAGTAGCAAGTAGCTGTGTGTCTTGTCAGTTCAGAAACGAGAGAAACTGAAACATTTAAACCCCCAGGGTGTTGGTGGTTAAGCCACCTATTTGACTGTATAATTTCATGTACAGTTAGCTGGTTAGGATGTCATAGCTAACGTAGCTGGCTAACAAGCAGCTGCTACACCCAGTATAATGTTACAGCGCTATCGATAAAGAGTAACATTAACGTTAATGTTGCAGCTTCAGGATATAAATTCATTTAGTGGAGTGACAGTTAGGATTAACTCAGTTAGCAATAAACAATGCTGGCAATGGTGAGCTAAAGTGTGCAGTATTGAACCCTGTGAAAATATAAGTGGGGGTGTATAATTTATGTTTGAGATTTGTGCAATCTTGATTATATGTTATTCTGTAGATTAAGTCAATATTTGCTTGACGTAAGCTAATATCCATTGCCATTTCTCATTTCTCAGATAATGGTAGGAGTACGTGGTCTTAGTGTAACTAGGGCATTGCACACTGAACAGGTGGAGGCGTCCTGAACTTTGGCATGATGAGTGTGTTACCTTTTATGGCACGTTAACGGCAGGATTCGACCAAACTCACACTTAAATATAGTGTTACAAGAAAGAAAGATTGAAAGAAAAAAGAGAAAACATGTAGTTACGCGTGGTTTTCTTTGAAAACCTAAAAGGAGCCTCCCATTTCTTTTAAAATGGCAGCATTAGAGTAGTGGAGTGCCTGTGTTTGTGCAAGAATTAGGCTGCTATTAAATACTACTCCAGCATGGAAATCCTTCTCAGGCTTTTGTAATGAAAGTTTTTAATTGTTTTTGTTTGTCTGACAGTGAAAGTAGGGGGTATGAGAGTAGTTCAGAAGCACCAGGGAGCCAGTGAACCGGCTCCAGAGAAGAAGGAGGACAAGGACAATGAAGAATACGTCAGCAGCAGGTAGGAATGCTGACGCTGACCTGCTCATGTGGAACTGCACACTGTAGAGCTCTACTACTGACCTTTCCTCACTCCTGTCTCTCTCTCTCTCGCACTCACTGGCTGACAAAGTCGCACTCCCTTGTTTCTCAGTCCCTCAGCCTGCCTTTCTGTCAACAATGCCAGTTCCACCTGATCCTCATATTCTCACATCCAATACGAATTGTCTTGTTTCTCTCTTCATATTAGTGGAAGCTCATTTGGACGTTTGAAACTTAGTTTTACCGTGTGAACAGTACTGTAATGACATCCATCTGTGAAACCAGTTGTTGCAAAAAAATATTTGTGCTCCCACACTCTTTCATGCTTAATGCAATTTAATAACTAGGCTCAAAGCATGTGTTTCTGTGGCTAGACACACAATGCCTTTCATTCCCAGTGGGCACACAGTCATTGCATAGTTCACGTTGCATAGCTTAGGTTCGTACATTGATTTAGATTAACACATTTGCTAAATGAGTTTTGTAAATGAGCTGGTATGTATATAACCTAACGAATAGAGTAGAACAGATATATCAGTTTTTTTCTTTCTTCACAACCATAAGATCATACAGTGTTCAGCTGGGGTGCCATACTATATTTGGATATCTGCCATGGCAGTGTGCTTTACAGAAAAGCCCCATCAGGCAGCCAGGGCCAGCCTTTCCGCTTCCGTGTTGTCCGTGACAGTTTTGCAAGCTGAGACCTCCACCCGAGTGGCTAATGTGCTTCCCAGCAGTAGCACAGTGAGAGAGTGAAGGACTACGCTATAACAGTGAAGCAGGTGAGCTTTTCCCAGGGGCCCCCTCCATCACGTGGGCCACCATGGGCACACGGTGCCGAGCTCAAAGGAGCGCCCATCTGGTGTGGCTGCGTAGCTCTCACCAGCACTGTCATCGTTTCCTCTGGAGTTAAATGGGGTGGAGTGGATGCTAATTTGTTTTTGTTTGTTTTTTTTTCCTTCTCTCTTTGTGAAACAGGGATGTCGCTAACAGTCCCATCTAACTATGACTTGTAAAGACCCATCTGGCTGTCACGCTTCCATGTAGAGAGATTTAATAATGATTCTGGCATTAGCCTCGCCTTGTGGTGTTGCACTACCGAAAAGTGCAGTTTTGAAAGAAGAAGCGTGGCAGAGTTAGTAGGTAATAACATCCTCTGTTATTTTCCTTAAAGGAAGCCAAAACCATACACCATGTTTGGTCATGGCCATGGGTGTGTCCATCCCTTTGTGGATGAGGATAAAGAGAGGTTTCTTCTCTTCTCTTGCACAACAAAAATATGCATTTAACAGCACAGATATGAGATCTCATTACAGCAGCCTTGGTTTGAAAACAAAAGGTCGCACACTTTAGCAGACTTTTGTTCCTTTTTATTGCTCTGTGTTCCAGCACTTTCCCTGCTACCACTGAGTTTGACTGGGCTATGAGGGTGCAGACTTGAGTGTAAAAGTCTAGTGTGTATGTGGTGGGGTGTCCATGGGATAGGTTGTTACTGCTTTAACACCCCCCCCAACACACACACACACATCCATACACATACACATTTTTACATGCACACACACTACAACCTATTCCTCATCCCTCCCCACCTCTGTCCTCAGGCACCCCTCTCCCACTCAGCTCCCCGGCAAGGCTTTAATATCCCATCAGCTCGAGCAGACAGCTGATTGCTGATGGCCATCTCCTGCTGAGTGCTGCTGCCGCAGGTGCAGGGCCTTATCAGTGTTTGTGTGCTGCCCGCCCGCCCGGTCGGCTGGCTGGCTTGCTGGCCCCATCCACTTCTAGCTTGCTGTGCTGCACACACACCACCCTTCTCTTCCCTCTCCTCTCCGTGTGGCGCTGGCATTGGCGCCGCAGGAGATCACGATAGCTATCAGTAGCTGAGCTAAGAAAGGCAATGCTTTAGCCTTTTCTCTCTCTCTCTCTCTCCCCCCCCCCCTTCCTTGGCTTCTCCTGCAGATGGCGATGGGTTTAAAGCAGGGCATCAAGGTGTGCAGGATTACCCCCATAGGGAGAAAGGCTTCATCTTAAAAGCCCAACCACCCCAACCCCACCCAAACACCCACACACCAACCCACTTTAAGTGTGTGCTTCAGATCTGCTTAGTGTATTTGGGGCCTGTGCTTGAAAAGTTGTAGAGGTAGGCTAGAGGTTGTTGACAGGATGGGCTAAAGGCCAAGAGCTGGAATACTTAAGTGCTGACGCACTGGTAGGCCTTAGATAAATTCTTTTTTTTTTTTTGGCTTGGAGTGAATTTGGGTATGACGTCAATTTTGTTAGATTTGGTGAGCCACCCATTTGTTCTGCATTCATTTTTTTATTGAGAAAGTCGATGTTGTTTCCAAAATCATTGTGTAGTCATGTAAAGAAATTGTGATCTCAGTATTGACCAAAATAATGATAATTGTGATTTTTAGCAATAATTGAGCAACTTTCTATTTATCTAAGTGACATGGACTCATGGCAGGTTTTGAATCAAACTGGGTCACATGATTATCATTGGGTGTCCTTCCATTAGTGCTAATGTTTTAATAGTAAGAGTAAGTTTTAGTGGTTTTTACATTGCCTAACATACAAGAGAAGAAAGTCATGAATCATACACTAAGTTAGAAAAAACTGTGTTAATAATGAAACTTTTATTTTATCCAATAAAAAAACTGATCACCAGTTTCACCAAGTTTGTATTGTTCAGCTAATACAGCTATGCTGCGGGCTTACCTGTTATTCTCTCTGGTGGACAGCTGATATTGACACAGACAGTTGTCAAGTTTTGTCTGTCAGGTGGTGAGGTGCTTGTCTTTGTCTGGATTTCTAAACTGGCTGTGTCCATTTCACTGACCACCTGCCCTGTTGTCAAGGATGAAATGAGAAATTTGTGGAAAGAGATCAAATGTTAGCCATTCCAGATTCTGTTAACAGGCTAACAGGCTGCTATTTATTGTATTCAATTTGGCAAGGATAATCCTAAATGATCATGTCACATCTGCCAGATAGAGCGCAACTGCTGCCTAGCCAGGTCTCTCTTTCACTGTCTCTCTCACACACACACACACACACACACACACACAAAAACACACACATGCACACATCATCTCATCTCCCCATTGCTACTCCCATGTCATGCACGTAATATTCGTTTTTTGGAGGTGATTGTCGTGAAATGCTTAATTCACATGGATAGACCCATCTGCACCACCTCCTATCCTATCCAACCCTCACTTCCATTATTTTCTTCCCTCCTCCACCCCTTCTCTACACCCTGATTCTGGCACCCCCACCCCATCCTTACCACCCTCCTCAGCCTATCTGCCCCCCCCCCAGCTGAGGAGCCGGCGTGAGCGCTAAGCAGGTGGCTTCTGCTGGAAAAATTGCACATTTGTTGTAGCAAGTCAAGCGGGCGCGTCTGGGGAGAGCCTGTCAAGTGCAATTTAGGCCGCGTGGAAGGACGGGGATGGGGCCAAGGCCGGTGGACGAGGGGGGAAATGTGGTGAGTGAAATGACTCCTGAGATAGGCCTAGAGAGAGAGAGAAGCAATGTGATGCACTTAGGGTGGGCTCAGCGCTGACAGCGTTTGCCCACAGAAGCGGAATCCCCCCTTGTACTGCTCACACACACACCCACCCCCTCCTGCCACCACCTCCCCATGGGCCTCGCGCTCCGCTCCTCTCCTCTTCTCCTCTCTTCTAATCTCCTCTCCTCCCTGTCCCCCACCCCTCCTGACTCGCGTCACTCTCTCCGGCAAAAAGAGGGTGCTGTGGGGCAGGCTCGGCTGCTGATGGCAAACCTAAGGGGCATCCACTCGTGTGATGAGTTGCCCTCAGAGAGAAGCTAATATGCTGGTATAGAGGAGGTGAGGTCAGGGCAGAATGAGCCTGCCTCATCAGTGGGCCACCGTGGGGATGTGATCATTCCAGCTGGTTCTGAGTAGGAGGGTCCGGCATGGGGGGAGGGTCAGGGGTGTTTGTCCGAGCAATGTCATTGGGTGACAGAGAGGGCTTTGCGTGCCCTCTTCCCTCTCATCCTGGCCGTTAATGGAGGTCAGGAATTGGGGTGTTGCGGGGACTCTCCCCTGTGTCGTGTCACCCTCCCCCACCTAATTAGTTTCCCCTGCTACCTGTGAGTCTGGGCAAGGAGCAATAGCAATACCATCCAGAGCTTGCTGTCAAAACGTGTGTTATGTCTCAGGGCTGCTAAACCTCTTGTGCATTGTCATTCGGACACTGTTCTTTCTTTCATTTTTTATAATGCTTTCCAGATGGTCAGGAATCAGTGTAGTGAACTTTATTCCCCATTACCTGGAGGTTAAGCACACCCCTCTTATGCTTTCCTTACGGCTCCTGGTTAGACACACATTGGACTCTTCTCACCATTGCCTCCTCCACTTTAGCATGCAATAGCAACCATGCAGTAGCGCCATGAAGTAGCAGTCAACAAGTGATTGTGATGTCCCACAAAATGTGAATGGATCATATTTTAGCAGGATGGGAGTAGGTAGGGTGTCGGTCCCCCATGCTGGTCTGTCATTCATAATGTAGCAAAGGTGATGCTCAACGTTCTAGAACGCTGGACCAGAACACCCGCCAGTTCCACGTGAGAGGTTAAATCGAGGAGCTGATATGTCATACGGGTCTCGGGGTGTGACAGATGAAAAAAAATAATGATAATAATTAAAAAAACATGAAAATGGACTAGCAGTAAGCTCCAGTGTGTTGTTTTGGTGATTTATTTTCCGGCTGTCAGGAGCTGACGGTGCATGATTTCAGAATAATGCGGCAAGTATGGTTTAAAATGAATGCAGCGTCAAGTTTAGTTCATTAGCCCAAGTGTCTGTTGTCTCTTTTTCATCTGTCAATCAAAGACACATTGCCTCTATGTGAAACACATTGTAATTTGTCAGGACCCGTCAAAGCCAGTTTCTCACCTTGGCATACAAGCAAGGGCTTCAGAAGTCTTTTGGGTGGTGCTGATGTCTTCATTGCCTGATCTGGCTGCCATCGTACTAAATCCTCTCCATCCTTAGGGTGAACCACACCCAGATAGAACAGCTGATTCCAGAACAGCTTTAGCTCAGCTGTGGTGCAGACTTAGCAATAGTCTCCCTGCTTTATTAAATTCCTGTTCCATAGTATGCTGCCTTTGGGCTAGCAGCCTATGTTTTCTGTACTCAGGGGAGTGAGATCCAATTCAGCTTGGAGAGCAGGAATCTCAGAGATGGGATAGAGAGCCTGTTTTGATTGTTTGTGCTCTTCCCTGCAGTTGCACTTCGGCTACCATTTCTGCCTCTCTCTCTCACTTTACCATCTCTCTCCCTCCATCTCTTTCTCTCTCTCGCTCTCTCTTCCTCTCTCTCTCTTTCTCACCTTCTCTTTCTTTCTCACTCTCCCGCCGTTTGGTAAATAAAAGGCAACGCCGAGCAGTTTCCATGGCGACGGATGGCAGCCGGAGGATGTCAACGCTGCTTTGTTAATTGCCCTCAATCGTATCGCGCAATACGATTGCGTACCCCCCCCCCCCCCCCCCCAGCTCTGCCCAAGGGGTGTATGGGCATGCGTGCTCAACTTGGCTCTCACACACACTTCTTCTACTTCTTCTCTTTGCTCTCCTCAATTTCCCCATCTTTCTACCCCCTTTCCCCGCTTACATTCATTCCCTCTTTTCCTCTCAAACTCTCACTCTTTCGTTCCCTCTCTTTTTTTCGTTTGCCTTACGCTCTCCTTCGCTGCCGTTCCAAGATAGCACCCCAAGGAAGAAACACCGTCTTTCAGGCCCGGGTCCCCTGGCAGTGCTGAGTGGACTATTAATGACTGCCTCAGAGCCTGGGGCCACAAGCCTCTCATTCAGCACTGGGCATATACACCCAGCTCTTTCAAGAGGAAAATAAAAAAACACCATAGCAAACAGGCGGAGCAGTGAGAACCGGGAGCACTGACGCCTTCTAGCTCAGCTCAGGCTCACTCTGTACCTGGCATGGGGAAGATGAGACGAGGCATGGTGAGATGAGGCGAAGAGGAGCGGGCCACTCTGATTTTAGCTTGCAGGTTTTTTCGTCACATTTGAAAAGACGACTTCTCAATACTCAGGAGTCTGATGACTCATGGTAATGTCCTTCAGCAAATTCTGTGTACGTATGTGCATGGATGTGTGTGTGTGTGTGTGTTTCCGTTTCCACTTGCTTGTTCTCAGGCTCACCACTGCCCTCTCCAGGCCTCCAGTGGTACTGCACCCTTCCAGAATCTAACAAGTAGAGCTATACTGACTGTGTCAGCTTGAAGTAAATGTCCATACATCCACTCTCCGCTTTAAACTAGATTGTACATGCTTTAGTCCTTATGTCCTTGTTTTTCATCAGGCACATTATCATTACTTCCACAGGATCCTGTAAATCTTTAATGAGACTCTGTACTGCACACTGCTTCACTACAGTGAGGAATGATGAAATCATGAATGTTATTCTTAGGGTCTCGAGGATGGATAGACAGCATGTACTCACCCTTATTTGATCTCTGTAGCTGAGAGAGAGACAGAGAGAGAGAGACAGACAGAGAGAGATAAAGAAGACTGTCAGAGATGCTGGTGCCAGTCTTGTCATGGCTTTGTCCATGTCTGAAGTGGGATCTTACTGTGGCCCATTGATTGAGGACCCGAGAGAGCACTACCCAGATGAAACCTATCTGATATTTGTGTCTCTTAGATTTGCAGCAAAAACAGGAAAACGGAGAGCTAGATGGGGAGGGTGTGAGAGGAAGGAGAAAGAGAGAGTGACGGTGGAAAAGAAAAAAAGAAGAAAAAAAAAAAAAGACGTATAATCCAAGATTACCCGGCGCTGTCATTAAAAAGCCTTGACTGCACTGCGAGACTGTTTCCATCAGGGAGAGTGGCACTCAGTGGTTCCTTGTGGGGATTATCCGCTCCCTGCCAAGGCTCTCGCAGCTATCTTTGGCCCGACCGCGCCTCTCCTCAGCACCAGGGAGCCTGCCAACACAACCTGACTACCAGGAACGCTTTTGCACCCTGCCAGCACACTGACCTTGTCATGTTTCCATTGTTTATGAGATCAAATAACAGTGCAGATGCTACTAAAGGAATATTCCAGTTTACCCTCCTCCTCGTAATTAGTTTTTAGCACAAGGGTACCAATTTTGAGTGGTGTTTTTGATAGAGAAAATAACTTATTTAAGATGGAGTGAGTAAAAGATTGAAAATGTATACTTCAAAATAAAATCACACAAAATCACATTGTTTTTAACATTCTAGTGAATGCCAATAAATAGTTGATCCTTTTAATGGAGAAAGAGACATTTCATGAGTAGTTGTGTTGTTTTTTGCCATTGCTAACTAACTGACTTTGCAGTGAAGATGTAAATCTAGCTGAGGGAGTTTGCTTCTCTTAGACAAACATGTATGGCTGATCTCTTTCGAGTGGAGGCTCATTTTTCTTGTCAAGGTCAATTATCACTCTTGACCCAGCACCCTCCTCAGCTGTGCTGTCGCTTCAAGGAGCATTTTCTTTTGAAAATAGATGAGAGTCATTTCTGAGCTTGACAGGGCCAGCCGCCTGCAGGCAAATTTCGCTCTGAAAAAACTCTGGTGGCAGCAAGCAACATGGTGTCCCCCTGGGTGTTTGTGTGAGAGAGAGTGTGTGTATGTGTGTGTTTGTGTGAATCTTTTTGCTTTTTTTCCTTTCTTTTTTTTCCCTTCATCTCAGGCCACTTTGTACCCTGCCTGAAGCCTCAAGCACCTGGTGGGCCATTTGTCCCAAACTTCACACATGCTCTCTCACCCCCCTTTACCTGCCTTGCCTCCTCAGTCTCCTCCCATATACAGACTTCAACACCACACCAGCTCTCACCAAGCCTATTTGGATAAATACAAGCAGATGTCCTCTTCCAACATGATGTATTTCACTATGAATACATGACCTCTGTTATCACACCCCTGCCCTTTCCTGCCTCTCATAGCTCACAATTACCTCCTTTCGGGGGCGCAAATGGGATTCCTTGTCGATCTAGTTTTTTTTAATTAAAGCAATTACTTCCAATAACTCCGCTATCAGCAGCCGTCTGATGGATCGGCTGACATTTTCTGCTGGCGGAATGCATTACCGATAACTTTAGCTGAGGGCGCTAGCCCACTATCATTAGCATGCTGTCCAAATGTAATATTATTTACCCGTATGCAAATAGGCTCTCTGTCCCATTCGCTCTGATAGATGGTGAGAGAGCTTCCTCCCCCGCCTCTCTCGCGGTGTGAAATGTTTGATTACGGTTTCACACCGAGCTCTGGCAGCCACCTTAACATGATTTCTTGACCTTTGTGAGAATGCTGGCCCAGAGAGCAGTCTCTCGCATGCTTGCTCAGTTACTCTCTCTCACCAGCCAGTAGCTTTTAGTAGCATCTACATTCAGTTTGCTATTGGTGAAGGCTATCGTGCAGCGAGGGGCCCTGCTAGGCATCTGTCAAGTAGAGGCAAGCAGGATTGGCCCTGGTGTTGCTCTTAGCATCTCCCTGAATCAACATGGAGCATTTGGATTTGTGTCTCCAGCCCATTTCTGCTTGCCCTAGTTTGTGTCCTCTCCTTTGTCAAAGGTGGGGCCATGTAGTTACGGCTGCTTGGTGGCTAATGGGGTCATACAATTGTGTGTGTGTGTATGTGTGTGGGTATGTTTGTGTGAGTCTGTATTTTCTCCCTCACCTCCTTCCTTGGCTGTGGTGTTTGTGCTTGTTTATGTGTGTGTGTGTGTGTGTGTGTGTGTGTGTGTGTGTGTTAGTTCTTTGCTGTCCCTCACGGTTAGAGCCGAAGCAACCACAGGAGCTGTGCTTCAGTAAGACACGTGTTCCTTCTCTTACTGCTGCCTTGCCACACACACATGTGCACACACGCACACACGCACACACATGGACACGCACGCACATACACACACACACACGTTTCTACTTCCTCAGGCTTCTCTGAATCTCTCTGAGCCTCCCTAACTGCAATCATATCAAAGAATCGCCTGGGGTGTCTTCCTTCTGCTTACCCCGCTCTCTTCCTCTTATGGGTCTACACTTCCTGCATTTGTTTATGAGAGTGTGTGTGTGTGTTTGGGGGGGGGGGGGTGGCCTCAGTTATGCCTGTCCCCTAAGTTACACTACAGACATGAATTTTTCATCAGGCAGAGGTGCTAGCACTCCACAGACATGCTGTGAAACCCTTCTGCTTTCATTGAGGAGTTTCAGGGCATAATAATGAAAGTTAACACAGCAAATACTGTATAATGGGATAGAGAGGCTTTAGAACAACACTGGTGTTGTTTTGAGATTTGGGGAAGCCAGTTCATTACAACGACTGGAAAACACCAGTGTTTGAAAGTTTGTCACTGTTGAAGGACCAGGTTTGCCTTTTGTGTCCAAACGTGCAGTATTAATGAAGCACATCTGTTTTTGTTTCCTCTACTTTTTTACACCCTCTCTCTCTCTCCCTCTCTCCCTCCCTCCCTCCCTCCCTCCCCTTTCTCTTTCCTTCTGCAGTCCACCAAAGCCAACGGTTGTCATCTCAGGAGTAGTTGCTAAGGTAAGGACACCAACCAACTCCAAAACCCCCAGACTGTAAAAATTTGTATTGTTTGCTAATAAAGTTTGTTATTTTCTCAGCATGTCATATATCATGTTACCCCACCCAGCATGCTTTGAGTCTGTGGTTAGAACATTGACCTAGGAAGGAAAATGTAGCCTGGCAAGCCATCCTATAACATCAAAATGCATAACCTGGGCACGGCCGATAGACCGGGCTCAATCCTAAGGGCGGAATCAGAGGTTGTCTTTCAAACTGGATAGCACTACACGCAATCACAGCAACATCGGAAAAACAGCAAATAGTCTATGTCATTTTTTAAATGCCCTTTTCTGCTCAACTTTCAAAGAAAAGCCTATGTGTAACTCCTCCAAAGTCGATTCCAAAGCCAATTCAAATGACCGCTATTCCTTGGCCACTGTTGACAGCCATGTTGTTGTCTTCCTAAGACCCCCCCCCCAATGACTCAACACAATGATAGTGCGTTGTGATTGGTCTTACCAAGGCTTGGTAAGACTTTATGGTGCATAGCTAGATGTATCCTCTAAGCAAAACCTTAGGCTACCGCTAGAGTTTGTCTAGATTTCTAGGCAAAGGAAAAAGTTACATTTGTTACAGAATATGCCAGTGTCTGCCTGGGTGTCAGTCAATAAATACCATATCACCCCCAATAATAGACTCACAATGCCCTAGTGTGTTCATCAGTGATCATCAGTGTTTATCATCATATAATCCAGTAAAAGGGAACGTGAGGTGTGACGCCTGCAGTATGTGAGCCTGTGAGGCTCCCAGGCCTACTCTCTCCTCCAACCTCAGTTGCCTCATGGTTGATTACTCATGTAGAAGCAAGGGAAAGAGGAGGTCAGAGGAGGAGAAAAAGACACGAGAACAGATTGATGCACACTAGAATGTGAAACTTGATTTTCCCAAGCAGAGAGAGAGATGAAAAAGGAAAAGAGAAAGAGAGAGAGAGAGATAGATAGATATAGATAAAGGTGTGTGTGGTTGTGGTGGTGGCAGGGCGGAAGAGATATGTTACTGGCTGCTAGGGTGTAGGTAGAGATGGATTGTGACCTGTGTGCTGACTAAACCCAGCGAATGTTCTTCTTTATTGTCTGAAATGCATTTGTATTTGGGTGACCTTGAGAAGGTTGCATTGGCCAAATCGTCCACGCATGAGTCTGTTCACACTGGGGGGAGATAGTTGGAGGGAGAGAGAGAAATAGAGAGAAGGATGGAGTCCGCCGCTCAATTCTAAAAAAAAAAAAAAAAAACAGCTTTTACCCATTATTGCTATATATCCAGCAGTGTGTTATCACACCAGAGACAGCACAGGCTTTGGTTTAAAAACTTTAGCAAATCAAGAACGCTATCCCTCCATCAATACACACGGTTAGAAAATAAACGCCTGCCTCAGGCTGCAATGTCTGTTGGTTATAGTTTTGTGTGTGTGTGTGTGTGGCGTGCATCTGTCTTTGGTTGGTTCTCATTGAGAAATAACAGACACTGTTATAATGTATGTTGTTTTTTTTTTTTTTGCCCACCTACTCACTTATGACGTGATAATCTTGTGTGAATGTATGTGCTGCGTGCGCATACGTGCAAGACTGTGTGTGTGTATGTGTGTGTGAGAGAGAGGGAGAAAGAGAGAGAGGGAGGATCTGCTCTTAAAGTGGCAGTTGTGGCTCAGGGCCAGGGCTCCTTTCCTAGCCTGGCCAGTCCAATCCTCCATTTCCCCCCCCCCCCTCCCTGCACAAGGCTTGACATTAATCCCCCTACCCTGACCTATGGCCTACTCCATTACACACACACACAGAGATTCATGTTTTAATGGCCTTGGTGGGTTGATGTGACATAACCTCCTTTCAGAAAACAAGCCTAGCTTCTACCTCCCTAAGGTGAGATGACGTAACGTACACATCTGTCAGGAGCTGAGGGCCTCTTGGTGATGAAATACATGCACATGCACATTTCATGTTTCACACAAAGCTTTCTATCAGACATGCAGAGGTGTATGAGTGTTTCTGTGGTTTTATGTTTTGAATATCTCTCTCTTGCTGACTGGGTGTGTAAAATATATACAAGAATAGCTCTTTGGCCAAATGCTGATGCTTTCTGTGTGGTGAATGTCAGAAGACTTGGCCACCCATAAGGATGCAGAGTTCCTCATGAGTAGCCAAAATACCTCCCATTATGAGTAGGCTAAAACGATCCACCCAAGGAATTCCCCCCCCCCCCCCCCCATGATCAGTCATTTGATTGTAATGTTATTTCCTGCCCTCACAAGAGTTGCTCAGAAAGTCTGACTTAGACTTTTACTACTCCACCCATCCTGTTTGAGCTAAGCTGCATGCGCGCGCGTGTGTGTGTGTGTGTGTGTGTGTGTGTGTGTGTGTGTGTGTGTGTGTGTGTGTGTGTGTGTGTGTCTGTCTGTGTCTGTGTCTGTCTGTGTCTGTGTCTGTGTCTGTGTCTCTGTGTCTGTGTCTGTTGTGTTCACATCTGTGAAGCATGAGCGTCTGTGTACGTGCATGTGGGCATGGCGTGAGCTGACATGGATGACAGAGGCACTGCTATAGGAAGGCATCGCTACTGTGTGTCTGTGCGGTGTGCCCGTGCATTGGCACGCCTGTGCTCAGTAAGATTCTGGATCTGATGAAGTGGCGCGTGGAAGGGAATAGTGTGCGGGCTTCACTCCATCTTCCACAGGATTTGTTGTTTGGTTGATGTTAAGCCTCGTGAGACATGCTGAGCTCAGGCGTGTGGACCAGAGGAGTGGTGTCTTATTAGACCTGGACTAATCTGACACTGCCAGCTTTATGTTAACACACACACACACACACATTTGCACGCACGCACGCACACACACAAACAACCACGCGTACATATGTGCGTGTTTGCAAGGTGTCGAGGAGAGATGGGGAAAGGGACGGAGTTAGAAGGGAAAGGACAGGTGAGAAAACAGTTAATGGAGGGAATCAAAGGAGACAGGTGAGGAATAAAGAGGTGTGTGTGTGTTTGTGAGCGAGAGAGCGAGATAGAGAACATGTGTGAGTGCAAAGGAGGGAGCGTGTAACAGAGAGAAAGTGTGAATGTGGGAGAGTAACAGAAAAGGAAAAGGTGTGTGTGTAATAGAGAGACTTAACTGTTTAAGTTTTCCTCCACTCTACCTGAGCTGGAGGGCTGGCCGCCTTGTCTTTGAAGAGAGCTGAATCGCTGTGCTCAAGGTTAACAGTGTCTTAACTGCTGGCATAACAGTGCCACAGCTGTGCTGCACCGGCCCTTCTCTCCCTGTTGCTCCCTCCCCTAAAAAAGGCTGCAGCACATCAAAAGGCTTCAGAAACGTCTCGCCGGAGCAGATAACTTCCTCCTCCAGATCCTGGGCGCTGTGGAACAGGGACCGGGGGGGTTCTGTACAGAGCAGGGGGGGGACTGTCTCAGGGTCTCACATCTTTGCATTTGTGCTAGTCGGCTAAATACTGCAGAGACAGAATAGTCATCAGAATAGGTCCATTGATGTGTTGCTGACTCAGGCTGTGAAATATATGGGCATTACAGCCTTAGACCTGTATCCATGCAGTTTGACTTATGATTGATATGATTGACTCTTTAATTAGTCCTGAGGAGATTTTGGGCCATTTTAATAGCAATGCGATATAATAATCATTACCATAGCTACTTGTTTTAGCCAAATGGCCAGTGTTTACCTTGTGAGTCTGAGAGAGCATTTGAATTTGCTCTGCAGATCCATCTGACCATCCTGCAAATCAGAAATATCTCACAACCAATACACATGTATCTGGTATGGAGAGGCTGTATATGGTGGCAGACTGAGGAGTATTGGTAGGACTGCTGTTGCAAACAATCTAAAGCTGCACTGATAAAATCATTAGTTAACAACCATCTTGTTTGGAATTGGCTGTATTTGAAACCTATACTTCCATGCAAGATGTGTTTTCAGAAGAAGATTCAGGCAGTTCATTGTACCAACTTAGGTTTGATTTTGCTGCTGGCTACACCCCTTGGTAATGGGAAGTGAAGGATGGATCCCCAAACCATATCTGTCCTGAGAATTGGTCTGGTCCCAGCCATACTAGCCGGAGTGTATACTAAAGTGTTTTAATAGCCTGGATGACACCAACATATGTTACTTTTATGAACCTGAAAATGACTGTTCGTAAGGGTGGATGGGTGTGTGTGTGGGGAGGGTTCTAGTCTTTGATTTTCCTTCACTTTGATTTATAAAAGTACCATCTCAAAGGCAATGGCAAACTGAGGATTCTGCTCTTACTGAGAACACAATTCCCACTTCCAGACTGCTCACAGAGGTGTGGTTGTCGTGTGTGTGTGTGTGTGTGTGTGTGTGTGTGTGTTTGGGGGAGGGGGATAAAAGAAGAGAGATAAAAGAAAAAGGAAAAGAAATGTAGAATTCATCAGCAGCAACTTCCACCCGCTGTCAGGTTCCACCCTCTGACCTTTGACCCCTCTGTTACCATGGCAACACCTGCCCTGGTGAATGAATATGAGGGTGTCTGGCATCTGCCTCCCTGCAAGGCAAGGACACTTAGGGTACACCAGTCCAGCAGTACTTGGTGAGCGCTAACTTACCCACTTTACCCATATGGCAGATGGCCCTCAGTTATATAACTAAATATACCTTCCTGATGTGCTTGTGCACACAAGAGTCTGTCACATAGCCTAACAGTTTGTTCTCTGCTCCATTGGACTTGCTGCAAAGCCCCCTCTCTTTCTCCCATGCATGCATCTTCTCTTGCAGACAAACAGCAGTAACTCCACTGCCTCTGCCATCGGTATGCTACTCAGCGACTCAGGGAACAAGACACACAAACACACACACACACAGACACTCAGGGCTAAAGTGTCCATTCTGGCCCCCCTGTCATTCTTAACTCTCATTAAAGCCCTCTAATGGCACTCCTTGTGATAATTCACTGAATAAGCCACTTTGTGCTGTTGACTTATTTTTTTTTGTGTGTGTGTGTGTGTGTGTTGGTCTGCTGGTATGGGGACTGGAGAGGTGTGCAATTTGGGTGGTTTCCTGGGGGTTGTACATGTGTGTCTCAGTGGACGTCAGCTGGGCAGGGATTTCCTCTTTGTTTTACTTTGTAGAAAGGGCGCAGGCAGGAGGTGCAAAGTGGGTCGTGTTTGCCACAAACTTCCTATTTTTACGTCTAATTTGCATGTAGATTCGCAGCCCATCATGCTTAAGTGTGTGTGTACACTGTGTGTGTGCATAATTGCATTCATGCTGGTTGGTTGCAAAAGTGTTTTTTTTGTGTGTGTGTGTCAGATCTACATGTACGAGTTTTCTTTGTGTGTGGATGTATCTGTATCATAATTTCAGTGTTTCCCACAGGATTTTTCAAGACTATAGTGGGAGGGTCTAGAATGTGTGGTGCATTGATTTCATTACATATTTATATTCACTGTTATTGTGTTTGGAGAATAAGACTCATTTATGTTTTAAATACTTCCATATACTGTAGGTATGCTTGTGTGCTCTTTTTTTTAAAGTTAGGTGTATATATCTTATCTGAGTGATGGGTTGTTGTGTCTCGGGTATGATGTGTGTTTCTGTGTTTTTCTTGACTGTTGCAGGGTGATAAGGACTTCACCCCAGCAGCAGCACAGGTGGCCCACCAGAAGCCTGTACCTGCAGTGCAGAAACTGCCTCCATCTCACCACATCAACCAGCATATCCACCAGCCCCGCAAGTGAACCCTTGCCCAGGGAGACCACACCACACCGCACGGGACGGGATGGGACCACACCAAAGCCCAACCACATCAACAAATGCACCAACCCACCTACATAATCCAACCAGCACACCCACACAACCAAATGACCAATGCACCAGCCCAACCACTCCCAATGACCCAAGCCAACTCAATAACTTGACCTACACACCATAACAACCAACCTTACCTAATCAGCCAAACAACCCAACCTATGCACTAACCTAAGCAAACGGCTCACTTGTCCAAACAACCCCACCAACTCACCAACCAAACAACCAATCAGCATTTAACAAGCAAACCAGATTGTCCACCTACCCAACTCAAGTCACCCACCCACACAACCAATCAACCAACAAAGTGACCACCCAACAAAATCAATCACATTTGATCCAAGTCACACACTCATTTACCCACCCTCCTATCTAAACAACCAACTAAGTTACTACGAACCTACGAACCAACACCAACGAACCAACAAACCAACTCCACCACCAGCCTGCCCGCAAGTGCTCAGATTACCCAGGGACCACTGCGCCTCGCCAGGCATTCCTTATGATCACGCTCGTGCCCTAAGCCCCGCCCATACACTAGCCTTTGTCCAATCACTATAGCCAGAACTGATACATCCTCTCCCGTCTCCCTGCAGACGATGATAATGATAACGATGATGATGATGATGACAATGATGAGAACACTAAAATGGTTCAGGGCTGAATATCAGAGTAATCTTACTTAGATTGAAAATATTCTTGTAATGTTACGAGGATGTATTTAATGGGAAAATAAGAAGATTTTTATTTTTATTCTTTTTTTTTGTCCTGTTTGACACAAATTATTTTCTTGAGTTTTGTAAATTGTATAATTCCTACTTGATATCATGTGAAAGCATTGTGATGTTAGAGGAGCTAGGCTTTAGTCTTAAGTGTGGATGTTGGAATAAAAAATAGATCATGAACAAAATCAACCAAATGCCAATTCTGTGTAGTGTGTCCCTTTACTAACAGAGTGTGGTGTTTACAGTACTTCTGCTTCTGTGCACTTAGTTCCCTCTGAGACTGAATGCAGATAATTGCTGTTTCTACATTATGATGTATATTGTGCTAGACAAATACATCTGGTATTTAATGCCATATACATGTGTCTTTGGTCTTTTACGTGAACTCTGTTAAGACACAAAAAGACAAAACAAAAAAAGAAACCTGCAAGAAGGTGGCAGAAACAGCAATCTTGCTGAAGAACTTCACAACTCTTCAGTGCCGCTGGATTGAGTTATTGAGAACAGGGCAGTTTGGCCTACTTTCTTGTGCTGTGACACGGCATTGCACCATACCTGTCAGTTCATGTTCCTCCCCCAATGTTCACCCCCTTTGTGCCTCACCAGCCCCTTCCCATCTGTGTGGCGCCCTTGCCCCAGGTGTTAACGCCAGTCAGGATTTGCCCACCCTGGCTCCTGTGCACCCGCTTCAGGTGTACTCGCCAGCTGTTCCCAGTCCCCAGGTGAATCCTTGCCTTCCACACACACAGATTATAGTCCACAGCCTGTCATTAGCTCTACACAAGCTTAGAGTCATACTGGACAAACAACATCAAACCAGCCAAGTTCAACACTCTACTTTTGGCAAGAGATCATATCTTTCTCCATTCCCTTATAACCCCACATAGAAAACATAAAAAAAGGTTGTGTCTTGTCGTTTTTGCATTATTGCTTTCAGTAAGCAAGAGTTCTTTTGTTGAACTTGGTGCTGACTCTAAAGTCACGAGTCGAAACAAATTATACACAGCTCAGCACAGTCAAACTGACCTGCTTTACAGGTTCCCACAACGCCACCAACTCTGGCTGTAGACAAGAGAATAACTCACTCTTGCCACCATAAACCCCCATTACTTGTTCCTGCCGTTCCCCTCCTCTCCAACAGAGGGTGCTCTTCGTGTTGCCTAAGGCAGCATGCTTGCCGGCCTCAAAAGAAAATGCTGACCCTGCAGGAAGGTACTGCAATCGGATGATGACAGTAAGCATCTGTCTGGCATTTCAAGTGACCTTCATAGACCCACATGCGCTGCAAGAGCTTTACCTTCTTAAGGGGGCTTATGTGTGCATTGTCGATGGGTACTCAAGCAAAGCCCTGAGATAATAAAAAAACTCAACACATCCACAATACAAAACTCTTTTTATTACTGAAATATTTTTTTTTCCTCACTGTTTTCATCTTTAGAAACAAAGTCTCAGGTACAGTTGCTTAATTTTTTGTTTTGTAACTTTGTAAACATATTACAAGGACTACTTTAATCTGATGGTTATAAGGGTGTCATTGCTTAACTGTAGTGTAACTGGCAGGGTGTAGGGCTTTTAGGAAGAAAAACCCTGCTCAGAGGCACAGTGGTGTGTGGAATGACGAAATTGCTGTGTGGGTGGATAAGAGGGAAAAACCTTGTCCTCAGCTCATCACAATCAATTCAGTGACGACACATAGGAATGCAAACACTTTCCTGAGAGAGGAAGATATGTCTGGGGGGCAGTGTGTCTACTGCAATACTATGCTTCAAAGGCAATTATGTCATCAGTATAATCTTTGTGCATAGACTCAGAACAACATTCTTTACAGTGACATTTCTCTTGGTATCAACATTCGTATTGATATTTACATTGAAAAGTAAGAACTGTTATTTTACCGTAGAACATTTTACCTTTGTATTTCTTTTAAAAAGCCATTCTATCTAGGACAACATTCATTATTTAACAGCCACATTACTGATTGGAGGTGGGCAGAACCAAACATCTGTAATTATTGCCTAAGAATAACCATACTTTCCAAGGCTAAACTCAAAGAAAAAGAAAATCTCTGAATCAGTCCCCTGTTTCCAGAAAGTCTCTGAATCAGTCAACAGTTTCAAACCACGTCTATCCAGATTAGGCTCTGATGCTTCTTTTGATAGACACAAATATCACAAACCACAAGCTGTGCTGTTCACAAATGTGTGGGTCGTAATGCATGTCTTGTGTACATATAAAGAAAGAGCAGGAACTTGTCTCTACTTGTCTTGGGTGCCCACCAGCATTAGACTTGCTACTCTGCCATGGTCACAGTTTTATTTACTTCCGTCTCAGATCTGTGTAGTGATGTGTAGTGCCAAGTTGGTACATACGATGCCCACATATTGAACACACTGTACACATCTCTTCCACAACACTGTCAAATGTGACAAAAATAAGTTGTCACAACCTTTGATAACATCACACCTCGAGGTATATTCTAATGGTAAAATTATACATTCAAAAATTGCTTTTAGAGCTGAGATGAAGTTATGTAGTCATCATTACAAAAATAACACAATTAGACACATACTAACAGTTTAGCCTTGTAAGAAACCAAGCTAAGCATGTATATTCATCCGGCAAACGCTACAGTGTATAGTCACACCAGCTTTCCTAGTCTTACCTTGGGCTGAACAGTCTGCTTGCTCTTGAATGACTGCACTGTCTGGATTTAGTAAACAGGGAAATGAACCAGATCCATTCTGGACATGACCCACCACACCCACAAAGGCAATGCTCTACATCTCTGTGTATTTCTCAGGAGTTTTTAACAGTTAGAATCCTGTAGTGAAATAAAAAGCTCTACTCTCTCAGTGTTTTTATTCTATTTTAAAATAAACATAAATACAAAAATAAATTATGTCAAATATTTCAAGTATTAAATCACAATCTTATTACATCTTAAAGGCTCATCTGGGGGTGGAACCAGAGCCCAACCAGTACTAGAAACTGAGGAAGAAACTAGAACCTAGGAAGAACCCAGAACAGTAGAACCAAGGTGGAACTGGGAGACCCTAACCCTAGGTGTCACTTCTTCTTTCTGGCAGGTGACTGCCTATGTGAGGCAGCCTCCTGCCTCCTCTTCTCGGCTTCCTCTGCCTTTTTCCGCTCCTCCTTCAGCTCCTTGTACCTCCACTTGGGAATCTGCAGGAACTGACCATTCTCTTTACTGCTGCTCTTCCTGCGTGCCTTTTCGGGCTCGTAGTTGGACGCCGGCGGCTTGCACACGCGCAGCTTGGGCACAGCCAGTCCCGGTCGCACGCTGCTCCTGCGTACCATGTGCAGCGGCAGCAGGCTTCCACGACGCAGGGCCTCGGTCGGGGACAGGGTGCCCGACCCCGAGCTGTCCTTCTGGATCTGGTGCTGCGGCTGCAGGCTGGTGCGTCGATCGCGGGGCTTGGACACCAGCACCACGCAGGAGTTCTGGAAGAGTCTCTTGTGGCTCTCCAGACGTTCGGGCCCCAGGCGCTTGAGCTCCTCTGCCCGCTGCCTCTTGAGGATCTCGGGCACAGAGAGGCGGTGCTTGCCCACAGAGGGTGGACTGCTGGGGCATATGGTGCAGCAAGTGGTGCTGATGAAAGGGCTGCTGAGCGCTGTGGTGATGCGGACCATGTGGTCGAGTGCACCATCCTCCACGGGGTCAGTGACGTTGGCTAGTGTGATGGAGCCCCGGATGAAGTCGGACAGGCGCCGCAGGCAGCCCTTGGGCTCCTGGGCCTTGGCCACCAGCGCGGGGAGCAGCGGCCATTCAGGCGAGTAGGAGCTGGACAACTGCTCGGGGCAAGGCCGGTTCAGGAGGCGATACATAGTGTAGGCCGTCTCGTAGCGGCAGGTGAACAGGGCCCACTCCCGCGGCGTCAGCTTGCGTCCGTTGTCACGGGCCATCATGTCAGCTCCTTAAGAAATAATCACAACTTTAATACACTGGAGTAACATGTCCCTAGTACAAACCTTGCAGCTAATAACAAGTTTGGCTTAAAACAGACAGCTTATAAAAAGAGGAAGGGCACACTGAGAACAACTGTGTGAATAATTGGCCATTTGACCTTCAGTGTCTTTTATCACACAAAAAAATGAAGACAGAAAATGGCAAAGCCCATGATAATGACTCTCTGCTCTGCTTGTTCTAGACCACAGTTGAATTAAAATTGAAATAAAGTGTGACAACTGAATTCTAATAACCTTCCCTTCCTGGTACAAAAATCTCCCATTTCTGCACCATATAGGATTTCTGCAATCATAAGTGTGTGTGAGTTTTCGCGGCATTTGTGTGTGTGTGTGTGTTTGTGTAAGTGAAAATTCTTGCTGAGCACCTGCCAGCATGAGGGCGCGCACACACTCCACTCGGCCCTGCATTGCGGCCTTCATGAGTGCTGTGAAGCCGTGGACATTCTTGCGCTCCAGGTCCAGCCCTGGGAAGTAGTTCAGCAGGTAGTTGGTGATGGTGATATGCCCTGGGAATGCAACAATGTGAAACTCATGAGCAATCCATAGTCCAAAGCCTGGATGCTGTTTCAAAAAAAAACTTGCAAATCATATAATTATAGAACTGTATGCACATCTCCCAGATGACTTGTTTAATCTTCACTTCAGAGTGACATTTCAAGCCCACAACACCTAACACAAGATGGCATCCAGTAAACATCACCTGGGTAACATGTGCATGTGATTTGCATAGCTTGTTTGATATTGATAGTGATTTAGCATATACTTTGAATGGCTGGTTTGATCTTAACACTGTTAACAACTTGTCCTACCTGTTGATATCATTATCTGATGGCAGTATTTGTTTATCATTTTCATTTAGTGTATGTAGAAGATGCTTCTATCAGGACATATCAAACTCAACCCCATGATCCTGAACCCTTTTGTGAGCAGCTTGCTCAATCTGGCCACTTCACAAGCTGTGCCACAGGGACATCATAAACATCACTTGGCCAACATGTGCTGCACAAGTCATGTAGAGACACTCGCTGTTTCCAAAATGGCATACCGCTCTACACTACATACAACAGGAGCTGGGAGTATCAAGAGAATGTATGCTTGTTTTACTGAATTGTGCACACACTTTAAGTTGTTTTCTGGAAAGATGGGTCTATTTTGTGAATTTAGCAAGTATTTAGTAAATGTAGGCTATACATTTTTTAAATACAGAACAACAACAACAAAAAAAAACTCTAGCAATGGTACATCCCAGGTGGTATGTAGGGTGACCACCCACCAGAGTAAGAAAAGGAGGACACATGTGTAGAAACGTGAGCACAAAGGGTCAAAGGTGAGGACACTCCTAATCTTTGTATGCTTCCTCTGCAACCCTCACAAAAAATGAACTATAGCTTAATAGCAGTTTTGTTGCATGCACAATAGTAGATTTGGAGGAAAACCTTGCAGTTTGCATAAATAGCTAGCAGGAGATTAATATGGTTTAGCCTACAACTCTGCAGAAATGCAAAAAGACGAGGCTCTTGGCAACTAATATTGACTTTGTGTGATTGGAAATTTAGTAGCCTAATTTAAACAGACAGATTTTATCGCTGTAATGTGAGAATATGGCACTTCTGCTGTCTATCCTTTCACGTTTCAGCATAGCCGTAGAAAGCCGTAGGAAACAGACAGCAAGCATTAGAAAACAATTCATATGGCCCACAACTGTTTAATGCACCTGCGGCGGCTGATGTTAACTTGCGTTCAGGATGAAAGATGCCAAGTAGGAGCTATTATTTTGGTTGAGACTGATGGAACAGTTCTAAGCATGTCAGGCCACTGGTTCATCACATGCTACACCTTATTGTGTGACTGGATATTTAATGTTAACAGTCTGCTAAATAACAAATAAGCTACCAACCAATGAGAAAAAAGAAAGAAAAAAAGACATAGATATGAGGAAGTAAGTGCTGGCAATGAGCCCACTCCATTTCATTCATCACACAGGAAAGTCCCAAGCACTCCGTCTGAGTAGTATTCACCTGCTACAACCAGTTATCACTAAATCCCACCTGGGCATGTGACTGCACATGGAGTAACGAACATTGTACAGTAATGGGTTATCACTTCATTCAAAAGGTGAAAAAAAACACTCAAACCGTCTGGTGGTGTGTATTATTGGTTTCAGTAAACCACACAAACACATACTGTCAATTTTAAAGGCTCTTCTTAAGAATGAGCATAAATTGTAGTGCTTTCAAGTCTGGCTGAGCAGGAACAGGAAAAAAGTTGTTTGTACCTGCTTGCGATGGCATTATTGTGGGGAGTGGGGTGTGGGGAGTGGGGCTGTCGGGGTACTTGCTTGTGGTGGCAGGATAAAGGAGAGGGAGGGGGTGCTTCTACCTGATTATAATGGAGTGCTAAGTGAGTGAGAGAGAGATGTGTTTGTACCTGCTTGTGACGCCGTGATGAGCGCTGTGTTGCCCTCGTTGTCTTGCCAGTTCACATCCAGGTGCGGACACTGTGAGAGGGCGATAACTATGTCCACGTAGCCTTGGTAGCACGCCACCATCAAGCCCGTCTGCAGAAAGTGGACAAACACACACTTTCACAAGAGGCTCACTGTGCAGGACTGTTGACTGATGTTGACTTTTTCCACTGCGGCATTCTAAGGCCCTCAGGCCCTAAGCCTAGCCTATAAGTAAAGGAAAAAGCTACACAGTCCTGTCTGTGACCAGTGTGGACCCAAGACTGATTATAGAATATCCTTATTCCAGTGCATTTGCACCTTTTACACAGAGGATGAAGATACATATTGTATGTATTCTTAGTCATAAGCATGGCCTGTACATGGGTGAACGCCTTTGGCTTAAAGAATTGCAGCTGCATATTGCAGTTCTTCTATTCAATTTATTACTGATATATTGATGCAGAGGATGGCAAATTGCTGCTTTCCAAAGGAATCCTAGAAATGATGGCCAACATAGCACAACTTCCGAAAAAAAAAACTGTTTGAGATTCTATACTTTCAGTCAAACATTCTGTTGGACACAGCAGTTCTGCCAAGAGAAGTGGGCACTCTAAATCTCTTTTTTTCTCACTCCCTTAAAAAAAAAAACATGCACTCCCACCCATCCTACCTCCTCCTGTCTCTATTTCTTTTTCTATGAGCCAAAGTAAACACAGTGCCAACACTCAAGGCCATGAAGCGCATGGTCAGAAGGAGGAACAAACACTGAAAATGTGTTAGAAGGATCTGGGCAAAGCCACTGTAAAATCAAAAAGTATTTACCCAGGTCAGGGTGGTACGTTTGTTTCAGAATTATTTGCAAGTCTGACTGCTGGCCAGTATTGCATGGGCATGAAATACCTTTTAGAGACTCAAAACACAGAGTATCTCTGACAGTTATTTATGACTGGGCTCTGTTTAAATAACATATTTTTTGCGTGTTAGTCATTATTCACCTTCACACTGAACCACCATTTGTTTTTGGTGTTTGGACAGCAGGGCATTTATCAAAATAGGTCCACACACATACCTAGCCTCTCAAATCCCAGGTTTGCAACAGCAGCAACAGATGTTGAGCATTACAAGAGGTTTACTCCCAGACCACCTGTTTAGGTATATAGCAAACCTAGACTTCACACTCTAAATGTTTTCAATTGGATGATGCATAAAATAGCTGACAAATGCACTTTACTGTATGTCTGGATAGGTTATAAAATTTGAGCACTGTATCAGAATCTGTGAAAGTGCATTCTGTTGATCACGTGGTCAATGTGTAAGGGTGATTACACATGGCTTCTCCAGCATCTGGCTTTATGTCTATAGTAATGTCATCACGTCTCCCATACATCCACTCCCATTAGTATCAGCTCTCTCTTCCCTATGTGGGGGAAAATCACACACACATACACACACACTCAACTCTCGGTTCAACTCGTTGACCCGAGGATTAGGTGATTGAAGGTGAAGTTCAAAACCGTGTGTGCGGCCGCTCTGGGTCCGGTGGTGTGGATCTAATGAGCTCCCGGTTAAATCCCCCTTCCACTGCAGCCCATCTGCCTGCTCCCACTGCACTTGGGCCAGATCACATGGCTCCCTACCGGCATCTCACAAAGCCCATTACATTATTGTTTTGCTGCGAGGACAAAGGCAGGAGCGGGACAGACCATTCCATGCAGAGGGTCGTCAGCTGTCAGATGATGAGGAGAGGCTGACAGGAGCTTTACCATTCATCAGGTGGGGGCCTGAAGGGTTTTTCTCAATGGTTTCTTGTTTGTTTTATTAGGTTTCTTACAGTTAATGGTACATATCTGTTACAGCATGTGTGTGGCATGTGGCTCTGTCCATGTGTGTTGCATCCATCTGTTCCAAATGCACAGCCTGTGACAGGCTGCAGCTCTCTGCCCGCAGCTCTCTACCCGCCTAGCCCACAGTGCCGCTCAGCTGCATCCCTTAACCCACTGCAACCCCAACCCAGCCTAGAACAGCCCAGCGCTGCACAGCACAGTGCAGCGTCACCAAACTCCCTGATCACGCTGACACAAAGCTGGAGGCGGATGGCTAAAAATAACCCCAGACAACGCCACTCCACACAACACAACACTAACACCACGCTACCCTACCCTTCCCTGCTCTGCTCTGCTGTGTGTGCATGCGCATGCAAAGGCCTACAACAATCAGCCTGAGAGCTCTGCAGGGGGTTGTGCAATCAGTTGTAGGACTACAAACCAGATGGGTGCAAAGACAAATCAGTGGACACATGTTGTGTCCTTGTGTCACAAATAAGGACAGTGTCCTTGTGTCACAAATAAGTTACAAATTACAAACAAAACCACTAATAATTTCATAAAATTATCAAGGATCAGTATCAGAACACCAGTAACCTCAGTAAGGTCTCATACTATGTTGTTTGTAACAGTCTTTGAATTCCAACACTGTTATCCTCACTCTAACCTTGAACAGAGCATACTGTTAGGACAGGAATACTAAAATGCTGAAAGTCATTTAGAGGCCACATGGATACATGGATACATGCTCCAACTGTATGACAACATTTAGGACAAGTCACTCAGTTGAAACTGAGTTAATAACCAATCGATAAACAGTAAAAACACACCAGAGATGACTTGTTTGTAACTATTTAAATATATAGTTTTGTCTCTTTTTAGAATATAAACAGAGGCATCTTTCTTGACAAACTAAAATCATACAGCAACATGGCCCTGATAACCTATTTTCCTTTTCCAGTCGCCATAGTGATTAAAACATTACATCAGACAATATAATATGGCTCTCTGCCACGGGTCACATTCTTGGCTGTAGAGAAGCGCTTCATCTAGTGTTTGTGTCATACATTTCAATTTGGCAGATAAACCTAAAGGCTCTGCCAGTCTAGCAGGCCAACTGGTCATTTGGCCAAGTGTTTGGACCAAGCCCTATCAAATCTGCTCAGCTGCATCTCACTGTAGTGTGTGTGGGTGTTGATACATGCTTTATGTTAGGGTAATCTGGGGCCAATTCAATGAAATAGAAGACAAGCTCTCATGAGCCACTGACAGAGCAAAGCGCTCTCTCTCTCTCTCTCTCTCTTTGTCTCCATCTCTGTTTTTCAGAGCATCTTTCACGTGTAGTCGTCTGTCAAGGTGAAAGGTTTAAGGGCATAAACATCACTTAGACTCATTGCTGACAAAAAAGACATGCTCTCTTTATCTAAGAACACTCAGTAACACTTTATAATAGCACACACAGATCCGCCATAAACAAGCTGCTTATTAACATGCAAATTAATAACATGCTAGCCATTTCTCACTAAATCACTTATCAATACCTTATTCTGCATGACTTTATTCTATCCATAATAGACCATTAACTCTGAATTTTTCCAATATTAACTCCTAATTACTGTTTATTTGCAGATAGTAAGTTAGTGGTTGTATATGAATTATGGTTTTAATATGCTTTAGTTAGTGTGGGGCTGATAAGACGGTAGTACAACAGGAGCAGTTATTCACCTTCAGTAATACTGAGAAAAGATGGTCTATTCACAGGAACAAAACCCAAAGCTACAAGTTCTTCTTCTTTCCAAATAGGTCCTAATTATTTTTTTTTGATTGAGAATAATTGTTTCTGAGAATACCTGTTCCTATTGTACTAGCACCTCATAAGCCCCTTACTGAGCAAAGCATATTAATATCATAATTCATAGAACAACTAACTTATTTACAATGAATAAGCTGTAATTAGGAAGTAATACTGGTGAATTGCTTAGTTATGGGTCTACAATGGGTAGAATAAGCTCATGCAGAATATGGTATTAATAAGTGATGTGTAATGACTAACAAATGACTAGTACATTATTAATATGTTAATAGGCAGTTTGTTAATGATAGATTTGTGTGTCCTAAAGTGTTAAAGTGTTACCTAATACTCTTGCTGCTAAACAAAGCAGTATTAACAAAGATAATTGATAATGATCACTTTGCTTCAACCCTCTCTGGTATTAATACTCTTAACTGACAATGCAGTTCTTGCATTCCTGACACAAACTTATCAACTCAAGATAAGATCAGTTACATTTTAATGTGTTCTACACATACAGACTTTCACAACAAAGCCTGTAAAAGGCTTGTAGCCTGAGAAAATACATGTTTGTTCCCATAATACTAATATCTATCCACATCACACTTTTCCTTTTATGTTAAGCCAATACTTTTAAAGAGAAGGTAGCCAAAACACAGGGCACCCCAGGTGGTTTCCACTCAAATGTAATGGGACTTTGACAGCTAGGCTTATCGTAATCACTATAAAAGTCGGAAAATCACACAAGTTTCAATATTCTACAGCAATTCCTCTTTCCTTTCAAAATGGTGGTCAGATTGGTATCATTTAAGCTATCATTTCCTAAAGCATCATTTGGGTTTTGGTTCTTGTCTACGCCGATGACGGTGAACAGGCCTAAATGATTGACTGACTGCTATGATTGACAAGAGGATGCAGACAGAAAGAACTAACTGGATGTCTACGATGATGCAATTTGTGGTTATACCTGTATGGACAAAAAAAATGCCTGAATGAATCTACTGCAATAAATCTGTCTACAGTGCAAGCATATGAATCGTCTAACAACATCTAAAATTGAAATTCCACACACCAACATAAATTATAAACTATACTGAATGGAAGATGACTTATCTTCTTATGGGAATGGCAAGAGCACTAACACATTTTTACATAAAAACAAACCATTCCATTGCAATTGTTATTATGACTTTCACCATTAAATTACAACTTAATGCAATTTTCAGATATTTTGAACAGTTACATGAAATATAAGCAACACCAGGGAGTGGTATGCCTCTCCATATAGGACTTATTGAATATCTCTCCCAACACAGAATCAGCTTGAGCCCACCACATGAAGATGATGTTAGCATTACATACTGTAGATCTGCTGATATTAGGGATGACATCTTAGTGGTATTGTTATTTTTACAGAAAGACACATGTTACTCTTGGAGTCTTGCTGAAGCAAAATCTTGGATAGCTTTACAGTGAAGACCACATACTGGACAATGACCTGAAGAGATATTATTGCCTCCCAGTGGAGGCATTATCTCTTTGTGTTATTGAAGGTTTTGAGGCACTAAGGGGGTCTGCTAATTCTCTCCTTAGTTTATCCTGATCTAATTTTGTATAACATGTAGCAAAAGACAGCATGAACTAAGAGCATCTCAACAATCTAACAACAATCTAAACAATCTCTTTCAGAGCCTTTCTGTATTAGACTTCGAAACAAAACAAATACTCTGCTGTCTTACACTGTCATAATTGCATTGCATGTTTTCACTAATATTACTAATATATCTGTTCTATTTGGTATATTCTCCACTAAGCTCTCATAAAACTATCCAGGCAAATAGATAAGTTTTTAAATTACTAAACATTTCATTGTCTTATTGCAATTATGTTAGCTGTTTCTGAACAAAAAGTACAGAATGCCCTTCAAAACATGTCTTTCATTGTGGGTCACACAAGGAAGTAAAAAGAAGTAGAAACTAAAATAAATTAATGTCTGGGTTTATGGAGGCCTGATACATCTGCTTCATGTCACCCATTTTCTGCCTTCAGGCATAGACTGGGATTGCCATTGATTGGGTCTACATTTGCAGCTGATGAGACCATCCATTTTAATTATGTGTGTGCAATAGCCTCAACAGACAGACCAGCCCCTCCATCAACTAGCCTACCTCAGCTATGTGGCTGGAGAACAATACTGTAGATTTCACAGACAACAATATTGAACTATATGAACCCTTTGCTTTTAATGTTGCAGTTGGTTATTTACAGCATTGAATATGAACATTTCAAGGAAGCAAGCCCTGTTGTTAATAAAGTGTGAGAAAAAGTTGCTAAAGGCTTGTTAGCGCTACCTGGTAATATACACACTTCTGGGCAAGACTATTAAGGGGTTTCAGTTCTTGATCACACATAACCGCAGAGCTAGCTTTTTTCTGATTCCACAGAGCTGCCTTTTCCTTGATACATTCTCTCACTTTTCGATTATGTAGGCCTATATGTGATCAAACAATGAAACAGCATAGATGTTCCACTATGGGATGGGTGTTTTAATCACACATTGACCTAACAGCCTGCCCGTGTTCTTCAGACACCACTGCAGTAGAGATATTATTGTTCGTAATTGGACTCTACTCCATTTTCAAAATCCATATTGTACAGAAGAACTGGACTATTACTTCAGCATGTGTGTGTACAATATACATCATCCAGACAAAAACTTCAGCTGAAATCCACCAGGCACTGAGGGGCCCTAGATAAGATTAAGGGCATACCTTAGAACACATTCCTTTGGGCTGCCAACACAATGATCCAATGCAACTCTCTGACAAAAATTAATTATCATTAACCACACACCACAGCCATATGCAACATACATCAATGTCAATACCTTTTCAGCATTTTAAATATTAAGTCATTGGTGTTAAGTCAACCCTGAGTAAATGACATTTACCACAAGACATAGCCTATTACAGTATTAAATCACAACATAAAGTGTCACTGGTGTCTGTAATTCACTGCCTCAAGGACTTCAGTTGAAGTTGAAGTTGAAGTTGCTAAGGATCACCTGAGAAGTAGCCTTTAGGTATGACTTAGACACACCATACGTATACAAACACACACACTTAAAGCTCTCCCCTCCCCCCTTTCGCACATACACACACACACACACACACAGATACACATTCAGAACTCCACCCCTCTCACTAACACACACACACACACACACACACGCACACACACACACAGGGGATTGCTTGTTCCTGAAACTGTGCAACTCTGTTTTCCATCCTGTTAGTCGTAAGTAATGCTTCATCAAGCTTTGCAGTTAGCCTATAGGATCATAGTCATTGGATATTCATGGTTAGACCTACATTGCTTTCTCCTTTTCACTCTCCTCTTCACAGAATGATAAATATCAAATGGGCCCACACATATAAGTGGTCATGCCAAAACATCTCTAACTTGAATATGAACTCTGTGTGATAAAATGTTGAATTAAATAAACATACAGTATGTGTTTATGAAGTTACATCTGTCTATGATTCACACATTTATTATAGTTATTCAGCCTACATAAACAGCAAAATTGTACTGTTGGGTAAACAGGTATATGACCAGAGGAATAATATAACTCTAAATGACTGTTTGAAGTACGCCAGCCTCTGAAGATTGAAAAATCTGTGCGGTTTATGCCATGTCTATATCAGTGGCTTATGCATACTCAGAATGCTGCGTGTGTGTGTGTGTGTGTGTGTGTGTGTGTGCGTGTGTGTGCGCGCGAAAAAGGCAAACCACGTTTGATGGAAAGCATCAATGTCAGCTGCAACTTGGTTTGGTGACTTTTTTCCCCAAACTTACGCATTTATGCGCACTGCTGTGGATGCAGGGTAGTTGGAAGTAATTACTAAAATGCTTAATTAAATGTTAGGCACCATGATCCCCAGCTACTTTACCGGACTCAATTAAATGCACGTGTTGTCCAAAGACAACTGAGTGGGATATTATGAGGCTTGTAGATTATTCATTCGGGCAGAATATATTTGTTTGAGTGCTTCTAGACTTACTCACCCGATTGTTCTTGTCTGTCTCTTTGACATCCTCCTCTTCCACCCCTTGTCTTATCATGCATTTAACCATGATAGCGTTGTTGATACAGCACGCCTGAAATAACGATATAGGTTCCGAACTATCAGGAGTAGGGGATCCGTCAAAGTCCTCAAAGTCATCGTCCGGTGGGTAAAAAGAATCGTCAGAAGCGATGCTTCTAGTATCAGGTAATTCAGAGAACTCATCATACTCTTCAAAATCTTCATCGTCATTACCTGTGGATTGATAGGAACCCAGACGGTCATCATTTGATAAAACAACTTGCGTGTGTGCCACAGGGTGTACTTGTGCTACACCAACACTTCTACCCAGCTGAACTTGTTTGCTTTTAAGCGGAGAAGATCCCCCTCCATCCCTGTCCTCCGTTATCAGCACCATTTAACCCTTTGGGAAAAGCCTAAGGGAATATAAATGTGCGTTGTCTCCAAATACGATTCTGGCTGTTCTTCCAACATGAAGGTCCTAAATACAAACAAGTCCCTTGCCTATGAAAAAAAAAACACAGAGACAGCGTCATATTCCCCAAATAGTGGACACATAAATCGTTGTTTAACTTCACACCAAGTGTTTAAAAAGCACACTGTGCGTAAAAAAGATAGACGTTCCAAATATCAATTGCACGTACGGCTCCATCACGGTCAACAAAGTTTATTTACCAAACAATCCCAGTGTAATGTGAAATTCCAAACTCCATTTCAGGCGCGGTGGCGAAAAAAGTTTCTTTCCAATAGTATCTCCTCTTGGGATGTCATCTTCAAGGACAAGTTCGACGTGCCCTGCTCAGCGCTCTGACTGGGACGTTCCACGGACAAGCGATCAGGCAAGTGAGTTAGGAAGAGTGATGTAGTTTACAGTCTCCGATGGAGAAGTAGGCGTTTTCTAAAATGTAGCGCCATAATCCGATTAAATCCCCCCTCTCTTGCTCATTCACTCTCCGCCTGTCCCGTCCCCAGACAAGATTACTTTGCCCGACTAAATGTTATGGACAACGGTCTGACCTCAACCCCAGTCTTCGTGTTTTCAACGGCCACGTGCTGTTTGAATCATCGCGGTCTTATACGGTTGGTTAACGCGTTTATTCATCGGTCGGTGTCAGGTATCAGTGGATTCGTCATCCTTTTGGTTAGCGTTTCGTTATTGCTGATGGGGAAATCTTCTGCAGGGGGAACTCCCGACATCAGAGCTATGAACTCTTTCCACAGCAAAACAAAAGAAGTAAACATACGTACCGAGGACATTAGTTTAGAACTGATGTACGGGTTGCCATATGCTGACATGCAAACTTTCTAGCATTAGATAATCCTAAAGACAGGGTATGACAAGATAAAACAGGTTTGATCATGTTTTCATAGTGTTATTGATTCAGTATTAACATCATAGGCCTAGCTGTGAAGTAGGCCTAGGCTATTGTGAGGTCCATTTGCAATGGTACAATCACTTCATTTGGAGAGAGATTATGAGAAGAAATAATTTTGCCCACCACATTAATGTTTTACTCTCTGTGAACTTTATGAACTTAAAAACACAGATCCCAGCAGTAATTTCAGAGACCAATCACAATTTACACATTGGAGTCAGCCTCTCTCTTGGATATGACTTTAGGTATGACAAAGAGATGGCCCCATAGTTGTCTAAACCTGTGAAGGTCTCGCTCGCTCTCTCTCTCATACATACACACTCACATTTGTAGTGTGTCTTACTTAAGAGACAATTTAAAGCACAGTACAAATGTGTGAAATGCACCCTCAGCCACAACTTCTTACAACTGCCCAGTGAGTAATTCATGATTCACTCTCCCACACATATGTCTATTTATCTGTCTGTCCATCTAGATGATCATGTGTTCCTTTCTTTCAAATGGCAAAAACTTTTAAATAGGCTGACTGATAAACATGCCTGCTGATGCAGCTGCAGTTTGGGCAATTCCGAGTTTCCCGGATTTATGACTGTTTCAAAAAATTTATTAAAGAATTAATTAATGTATTCATGACTACATGCAACTGAAACAGTGACCCTGTTCTCTTCTTGTAGCTTCCAAGCCCACCCCTCATCACTGGACTTCCATTACCTCAGTGTACAGCGGACAGATAAGTGTTGTAATTGCTGTGGATAATTAGCTATCTGCTCAGTGCCAGAACAGCTGTGAACTTGACTGCAGCTGTGAATAGTTTGCTTGCTTACACACACACTCATTCTCACTCACAAATAGGCCCACCATCCAATCACAGCGGCACAGAACAATACACTCACACATCCATTCATTTACAGTTTGCTCACTCACTCACTCACAAATCCACCTCAGTCACAGTAGTACAGAACCAATGTCTGTTACATTGTCTAATGAGTTTAATAGTGTAACGACCTTAGAGCGGCATGCTCAGTTTCAGACATCAAATTCAGGCCCAGGCTATTGTGCATTTTACATTTTAAGTAATGCACTGTGTGTGTGTGTTTATATGTGACTGTGTATGTGTGTCTGTCTATGTGTGCGCAAGTGTGCATGGAGGTTGATATAAAGCGAGTGGGATGAGTAAAGCCATAAGTAACTGGAGTTTATTGTTCACTCAGTCCAACCAAGGCTATCCTCAGGGCTATCAGGAAATGTTCTCAGGAGCATTATAGCCAATTCTATTGACAACCTTGAGCCTCATGGCCATGCCCAATGTGTGTTTTGTCAGCTGGGAGGATATAGGTCTGAGTGCACAATGTCAGGGATTTCTCATAAATTAACCCAGTCTGTGGTAAACACAGTTTGTTCAAAAAGAAAAACAATAAACTATTCCTGAATTCTTGAAGAGCTTTGTGGCCTGATGCCATCACATTTCCCTTGAGCAGTCAGCTATCTCCCCTACAGATAGATTTTATTGACAGCTAGCCTATGGATGTCATTATGTAAAGACCTTTTTTGATTTGCTAATCAAACTTGTCCTGAACCTCACAAAATCCCAGTTTATCAGTGGACTAATCCTCCAGAGGCCAAAGTTCATGAATGGCTCTCCTGATATTATATATCACTAGGCCTATACATATAAGTCTTGATGAAATACTACTGGCACAAATGGATAAAATAAAGAGTGGGATTGAAAAAAAAACTTAAAATAATGTTTTTAAATTTGTTGTTATTTCAAAGAAGCCCATTTCCTGTGTATGAGTGCCGATTAGGATTCAACTTCACCCTTCTTTCTGAAATTTCATTTTATTGCATCATCAACAAGATCCAAGTGTAGCCTGTTTGTGAAAAAATGGGTTAATCTGTGTGCCCTGGCCACAAACATTTCCCATGGCGAATGTCTGTGCCCCACTGTCAGATTAAATATAGCATTCTTGATGGAAGGACTTTCTGCTGCTGAAAAAAGGGAAAACCAGCAGGCTGGGGATCTCTACTCTAATTAATGCCACTTGGCACTGCAGGTCAATCAGCTAATTACAAAGTACTTGGAGAACAAGAGAGGAGATGTACGATCAGGACTGACCTTCTCGGGAAAACCTAAATAAACACAGGAGGCCCTATTGAATGAGAATAATTTAGCAGCTTCATTCAGCCATCCGAGTTGCAATTAACGTGACCTAATCATTTCCCCTCTCTCCTTTCCTCTAAACTAGCCAGGACCCAGCGTCAACCTCCTTCTTATTTAGCAAATCAAAGTGCAATTGTGTGTTTATAGTGCAGTGCTTGTCAATGGTTTTCAATCTGTCTGATTATGTGTTGTGATTAAACTGAGCAACATGAAGCACTCGATATGTGGAGCTATCAAGTGGATTTGCATTCCTGCATCTGCCTGGGGCTTGGAGTCCATGTAAGAGGAAAACTTCCTCAGGGCAAACCAAAGCACAAATAAGGAGAAGTCACATGTTACTTGTCATTGTTTTCAGTAAGCAGCCATGACTTCTAGAGAGATGGAGGGGGGGGCTTACTGTAAAAGCAGAAAGAGAAAGCACAACAGTTATCATCAGTAATCAGCTGACCATATTTTAATTCAGAGTGGAAAAGGAAGCCATTTGTCACAGTGCCCACATGACCACAACATGAAACATGATGCATCCTCAACATTCAGTTCCACCACTGACTTCTTCTGCTGTGGCTCTTTGGCTGCCAAATATTACACCCAGTGACCATCTGCAAACAATAAGAACCGGGCTCTACTCAGCAGTTTCACCAGAGAGGCTTGTAAAGTCCAAGGGCTGAACCATCCCTCCTCTGTGTCCCCTGAAAAAGGCGAAAAAAGAGGGTGGGGGTGGGGATGGGGTGAAAAATTAAACAAATGTGGTAATTGGTATCATGTTCACCCTGATAGGCAGGTATTGTAGAAGAAATGGCTGTCATGTTGTGTCTCAGTTTAAATGGCTTTACAAAACTGAACATTCATTCATTTACTTGTACTTCAACACATTCAGCACTCCATGGGGGTTTAGGGAAAGGGGGCTCTTATTTCTTATCCCTCCTACTTCCTATGATGCATTGACTTGGTCTGATTTTCTCCTCAGCTGTTATGTTCACACTCAGTTGCTCTTACATGCAACCTGCACTGCAGGCATCCGCTATCTATCACGCATCCATTCCCTGGGGAGTGATGTTCTTTACAATATCTGTTGAGCCTCTTGCCAAGATTTTATATCTAGGTGACAACTGAGAATAACATAGGGAGCAGACAGGCAGATTTCAATGTGGCAACACCCGTCTGTCAAGAGATGCAGAAAGTACAGATGGCTGCTCATTGCTGATGTAAGTGCAGTCCTATTGATCCACAGAATGTGTGGATTCATTAATCATTTTTACAAAGAATACTGCTGATTCTAGGAATTAGAGTGGACTGATAGTGTGTTTAACATGTCTGTCATGTGTGTATAAAATAGGTTGTGTGTGTCTTTGTGTGCTTGTGTTTGTCTCTGCTAGGGGTGGGAGGTAGCCTCAATTCGACCCCCACCACAAATACAAAACAAACAAAAATGTACTCATGTCTTTTCCTTTTCATTCTTCTCCCACAAAACAAAACAAAATGTGCCATCTGCTTTTTGTTACTGCTTACTAACCATGTGAATACACTGCCAGATGACACAAAGTAATTAATAATTTACCGCTAATATTATTGTAACCCTTTTTGTACTGAGCATGTGTGAACTGCTTATAAAAAGAGCACTGAACCATGGTCAAGCGGTGATAGATACGACAGGCAGCTTTAAGGAAGGGCATGGGAACTGTGTCCCATCCCATGACACCAGTAACCTACAGCACATCATCCCATTACTCTATTTCAACAAAACATTAACATACGAGACAGCAAGACTGGGTACAGAGATGCTTCAAGACTGGAAAAACAATAGAACACATGTGTAGTGTCACACTCAGGGAACACATTTGACAGAATTCCATTAACCATGAAGAAATAATGACTGGACAATCTGTAGATGTAACAATCATCATCCACACTGACCAACAATAAGGAAAGTCTCTCCTTATGTTGATGTTTAAAATTACTAATGAATAATTTATTAGTTGTCCGCTTGTATTTGTTCTAACTAAACTAGTAGGTTAGAAACTCAAACTCAAACAAGAGCTTAAACTGCACCCAGCCAATATGTGAAGCTACCCACATGTGATGGTCAGGGTCAGAGACTTCATGCATATTACATTTGTTAATCAATGTAATTAATCAACACAACATGTCCTCTTATTAAATAATGAAAATACTTTATTTCACACACTTGTATATTTCTATATTATATAGACTCTCCTCCTGCTGCCTCTCAGAACTCCCCTCCTTGTGCCCTCCTGCTTGTGAGTTGGCTACACTAAGCCCAAGTCTTAGTTACTTTTAGCAGGTGGAGAAATTGGACACTTGAATCATGCCTTGCTGTTTGGCTCTGTGAGTCACATAAAAACAAACACATGAGAGCATGAATTACAACATTCTTGGAATAATCTTAGAGAAGCTGGATAGCATATTTGGGAGAACCCATTTCAATGGAGTTTTAATAGCTGTAAAGTACCTTGTAAAGAGAGCCATCACTAAGAATCATGGAAGCATTTTACTGGTAAGAAGAGGCTCATTAACATGTACCTCAGCACCCAACCTGGCCATGCTGAATGTGAATTTGAATGTTAACATTGAAAACATGTAGTTTATGCAGTTTAACATGTTTACTTCATTCTTCTTTGTTCTTTGTTCACAAATCTTTAATACAGGCCTGTGTGTGGACAGGTGATACATTTAGGGACACAGGTTAAACAGCATAAACTATTCAAGGCCTATAGCGTCTAGATGTGAGACATTTCCCAACTTCCTCTGCATGGATTATGCATAGTTCTGTAATATATAAAACCAAAACACTGACATACAACTGACAATAAACATCGAAACACATTGATGGACAGCTATTTATGGAGCTTAAACAGGTAATGCATCACAAAATTGTCGATGTTAACAATCACATTCAGTGTGGCCAGAGTCCCCCACCACACACACACACCTTTTCTTTCTCTCTCTTTCCTTCCATGAATTAGCATTCTTACAGCCATGCACAGCTGTGCTTGATGGTTAATGAGGTGTGGTTTTAGAGCTGACCCTTGTGGCTGCAGAATATGCAAATGACCGCACGCCTGTGTCTGCTCTCAGATATTCTGTGAGGTGAAATTCTTTTGACATGTTTCACAGTCAAGCAGAAATTAATCTTGACTGACATTTAAGTGATGCCTCTCAAACATGATCTGAAATGATTCAAATGATTCAAACTAATTCTGCTCAACCTTCCCAAGGCAGCACTTGTGACTTAACAGGATTTTTTTTTTTGCTTTTTTATATTGTAAATATGTGTGTGTGTGTGTGTGTGTGTGTGTGTGTGTGTGTGTGTGTGTGTGTGTGGGTGTGTATGCATTCATGCGTTAAGAAGGACATTATCCCCCTCTCTCTCTCTCTGTACTCACGTAACTTCCTGTAGATTCTGTATGAAGCTGTCAATCTGGTCCTGTGGAATATCTCCATCTAAACGGGCCAAATATGTGTACAGACTCACAAATGTCTCAAAGGGAATGTGAGCAGCACTGCCCTCTGGTTCATCGGTGAGGATCTCACACGCATACCTCAGAGCACTTATGATAGACTACAAGAAAAGAAAGAGAGATACAATACTTACATACAGTGTACAATAACTTATTTGTTTGTTCGGTTGCTTATTACTTATTTGTTTGTTCGGTTGCTTCTTTTACTATCGATCGAACTATGATTGGTATGTTTCACATTTATAATGGCAATTAATTTGGCAATTAATTATAATGGCAATTGATTTAATATTCCATATATTTAGGTTACAGAAATGTAAAAGAAAAAGGAAGTTAGAAACAAACATAGGCCTATATAGACAAGAACATAAAAAATCTGCTGCTGATGAAGAGTGGGATCAAAAGCAATGAAAGGCTCAATGCTGCCACCTAGAGATTAGAAGGAGAACTATATAGACTACTTGTACAAACTGTTGACAGTAGGCTGTTAAAAAATATGCATTACCAACAAAGGAAGAAAACAACAGCCAAAAAATAAAAAGAAAAGAATCAATAACCATTGTTATTATCAACTTGCCAAATAGGCCTCTATATGTACTCACCCCACCAAGTGCACTGCATCCAAGAGCAAAGAACTCCATCCAGTCAACCATTTCACCGAAATTACCCAGAGAGTAAAGTGACTCCAGTTGCTCTGAAGGCAGGCAGAGCCCTATCCACTTCTCCTGCAACTCCATCCTACTTAAGGATTTTTGGGGGGTAACCTTTAAAGCATAAAAATGTCTTTTTATCTTATTATTAAATATGTTTGTAATAATGCACAGGGTGAATTTCCAGAAGCATGTACTGTATTGCATAAAGTATTGAAATATTATATGCCCACCTGTTTGTGAAGGACCTTGAGAAGAGCTGCAGAGAGTCCGGAGGTTTGTGTTGTTACCATTGATGATACCTCTAACCTCTCTTTGACTGGAAGATCTTGACCTTTTGATAATGCTGAAAAATAACTAAAACCAGGAGGCTCTCCATCAGTGTATCGTTTTCTTGTTGTCTCTAATGTCCGTTTACAATATGGAAAGGCTAGTTGTCAGTTGCATCTGGTACTACTTACGCAGCAGACCATTTTAGTACATCATCAGGCTGTGTTCTTATTGCTGCTTTAGTAAATTGTTTCAAAATATCAGGTAATTCCGGAGGAATGTTGATTTGTTGAGCACAGTACATGGTATCAGGTGGCGGCATAGTGGAATTTCAATTACAATCTTCCTGAATCAACAAAAGAAAACAATGCAAAATATGCTGTCAAACACACAGTAGGCCTAAATGTTGTGTTGAGAGGCAGCATTCACATAGCATAACATATTATATTGTAATTACATCTAACCTTTGCTAGCAGTTTAATATGCTGTTATCTTCACATACCCTTCGGTCTGGAGGGAGATAACAGGGCAGTTGCTGACAGCAGAGTCCTCTAAGCAAGACCTTAGCAAGAGAGTAGACACATACACTGCCATTCACAGTTACACCATAGAAAGCAAGCTGACTCCTTTAAGCTTTCTAGTTGAGGCTATCTATAGACTTACCGTAATAGAAAAGGACTGACGCTATACCAAAGCAAAAATTGTGAAACAAGAGTTTTTAGAATCAAAAATCAACCAGCTGGTTGACTTTTCAATTTCCTAGCAACCATTGTTTGAACTTACGTCACGTAGCAACCATAAATAAATGTCTAGTCACGCGAGAGGTTGCCAAATAAGTAAGTACGATGTACACGAAACAAGATGCACAGTCAAAATAACAATGAATTACTGAAGATCCAAAAGTATTTTTTCTTGATCTGCGTGAGCTATTCGTCCCATCTATATAAACTGAGGTGTAGATTCCCAATACACTGCTTTTTAGTGTTGTCCAAGTCAAAATAGAAAGCCGTTATAAAAATAGGATTATATTCGTTGTTAGTGACAATATCATCTAAAACATCAATGTTGATGCTTAATGTCTTACAAATCAAATCTAGGTAATATAATGCTAATGAATGACCTGTATAATTTTTGTCAACCTCTGACTTAAGCTCGTCAACCTGGCAACTGTGCTATGTTCACATACGTAGTGGACTACAGGAAATCATGGTAGTTGTACCATAGACGGTAAAGTTTTATTAGGTAGTCGTCGATGCTTTCGGTTTATATTCGGTTAAAGGTACATGTACATAACGTTAGTTTACGATCATTTTTCAACGTTTTTGACAAAATGCTGTAGTTTAGCACTCATTTAAGAAATGAAATTAAGTTGTTTAGCAATTTCAGCAAAACACTTCTTAAATTCCTCGTGTCCTATATAACCTTAACGTTTACCTAACAATTACTCAGACTTTAATTCGTGTTTTATTTTTTTAAAGACGAAGTTAAATCACGCTATTCTGCAGAAGTAAGAAGAAGAATTAAACTGACAGTACGTTTGCTAATATGGATGTGCAAGGATATTTAAAACGAATCGGCTACTCTGGGCCAATAGTGCCAACTCTGGGGACTTTGCAGCAGATACACCGTTGCCACATGCTAGCAGTGCCTTTTGAGAGCCTGACCATTCATAGCGGCGGAAAAGTTAAAATGGAACTTCCCTGGCTCTATGAAAAAATAGTCGTGCAGCGTCGAGGAGGGTTCTGCTACGAGATCAACGGACTGTTCTCATGGCTGCTGGGTCAGTTGGGATTCCAGGTGACCATACTTGCAGCCCACGTGAGAAACCGATTCACTGGTTTGTACGGTCCCCCGTTCGATCACTTTGTCATCATGGTGACTCTTGATGGACACAGGTGGTTATGTGATGTAGGTTTCGGGGCTTGCTGTGAACTACCCCTTTCTCTTGAAACAGCCAGTCCTCAAAAGCAGATTCATGGCGTCTTCCGGCTGAGGTATCAAGGAGATATGATCTTTCTGGAGAGCAGTGCAGAGGCTCAAGGTGACGTGAAAAGTGCAACACCGGGAGGTGAGATGAGTTGGACTGAGCTATACAAATTCACTCTAGAGCCTCGACAGTGGGAGGATTTCAGAAATATGTGTGAATATCACCAGACCTCTCCTAGCTCTCTCTTCTACAGCAAGTCTCTCTGCTCTCTCCTGTTACCCCATGGCAGGATTACATACATGGGCCACAAGTTCATGGTCACCTTTTACCCCAAAGAGGAGGGAGGACCTGTGGTAAAAACAGTACAAGAGCTGACTGACGAAGAGATACCACACATACTAAAAGAAAAGTTTGGGATTGAGCTATCTTCTCCACTCATTCCAAAAGATGCAGATATTGTCCCACCCTCAGTCAAGTACTAGCACACTGTTGGGAACAGAGGTTAACCAAATATACATTCATGATGCATCATGATCTGCCAGAGTGCATTCCAGGGATAAGGGTCCAGTCAAAATGGAGTTAACACTAGGGCTGTTCTATTATGGAAGAAATGGCTATCAGGATTATTCTGAATTATTATTATATATATATGGTCCCGATTGTGATTTTTGAAATATGTGGGAGCAATAATTGTAATCACACCAGAGATGACTGAGTCAGTGGTTAGTGATCAAGGATCTTTGTGCCATATCAGACACCCCTATCACTGCAGTCCTGACTAACCGGTTACTCTGCTGTTGATCCTTCCCTGTCAGAGCAGTACATTTATGGGTGGTTTACCCTCTCATGCTAAAAGCTCTCAACAAGCATCAATACGTGCAATGAAACCGCGTTAGAACCATCTTCCATTACACAGACTGATTTCTTTCCAAAAAGAGTGAATCTATTTTACTTATGCAAAGTTTTTCAGCAATTAAATGGACAACTGGATTAACTTTAAGTATGTGTGTGGTGGTGGCACAATTAGAATTGCAATATAATAGCCATTTTTACACAAATTAGTGACAATTTGCTTTAATAAATTAATATACATACATTTTTAGAAATGTACAATGGTTGTTCCATTAATCCATGTGCGTGAGGTATTTACATATGTACAGTCCTCAGTACGTTGCAAGGCAATGATGACACACACACTATGCACACACACACATATTCACACACCCCCACATACAACTGGCACAACACACAACCAAAATGGCAAATTAGCTGTACAATTCTATGATTGACATCTTATGCATGCTAGTCTTGGGCTGGGTAGCCTGGTGGAGCACCACTGACTCGGTTTGCCTTTCTCTCGTAATTCACCAGACGCTGCCCCACAAGGTACCTGGAATCAAACACAAAAGGTTATGTAAAATATTGTACTGTACAAGTATTTTCACAAGAAATCGCAACAAAAATGGTCGGCTCACTTGTCGTTCTTGATGTGTTCATAAAGCCGCTTGAACTGGCGCACTTGGAAGGTGAGGATCCCCAGCAGCAGGACCACCATGAGCAGGAAGGGGTATATTCTCCGCTGCACCAGGATGTGCATCTCAGGGGTCACTCCTGCATGGCAATGAACCCAACCACTCAGACCTCGTGCAGCTTACACACTCCCATAGATACCGCACATGGACGTGTGCTTATTTAACAGATTTTACAGGGGCAGGTTTGAAACCATCATTGTCATTAGTTCTCCCTACAGCCTTAGTGCACTTAATTTGTGAAGTTTGCCATTCCTCTTATCCCCTTAGCTATGACTCAACAACCCTATCACTTAAGTCACACAACTAACAGAAATATGTCCCTAATTATTCAACAGTTAAAAACTACTACTAAGAACTACTTAATTCTGATTGGATGAGACGCATTCTAGAGTCAGTAGGAGTGAGGATATCACACGATATACCATGGGTGACTGTTCACAGCTAATAATCACTCTGCATTTTCCCACTGAGAGAACTTCCAAGCCGTTGATTAACAGTTGCGCTGCTTGGGAACAGGAGACGCAAAACCAAGCTTAGAACTATTCTGGGGGGCAGGGGATGAACAAACATAAATGAAAACTAAACGGCAGAAAATACAATTCAGTTTCTTAAAACTTTGTGAGTTGGCAATGGAACTGTTGTATTAAAACAGCACTCAGCCTTGAGCCTTAAAAACAAGTAACTGTTTTTCAAAGTATCAGAACTCACCTATGAGGGGAGCAATGCCCACAGCAATCACATAGGGTACAGTAAGGGAAAGCAGCAAAACTGAAATGACCGGAGCCGCCAGCTTCTGGATTATGAAATGTAGGTCAATGTTGCGGATCCCGTTAGCATATACCTTTTTACACATAAAATACAAAAAATACATATCTTTAAAACAGCAAATAAAATAAGTATCTATACAGTCAGTGGGTTAGGTACACAACTAGTCTCATGGACACACATGTGGTATAATAAAAGATACCACGGACTACAGTGTGGGGTCAATTTACAAAAGTTTGGTTACTGGAGCTGCCTATTTTTGTCCATGTCCAGTAGAATCATATAAAAACTAAAAACCCAATTTTGAAAACATTTGGTTAAAGGTAGCATGTTGCATGAGTCAGAGATGAACACATTAATATTTTGAATAGCTCCAAGTCTGGCTTGCCAGTATTGGCAGACATATGCGCCAATGATAGTCAATCTTCCTTTATGCTCTGCCTTTAGGATGTGTCAAGAAATTTCAAATGTCATTAGCAGTGTAATCGTTACCACCCACTGGTGGTCATGGGCTAATACACATCTGTCTATGCAAGTCCTTGGCAGTGTTTGATGTGAGTCAGGATGATCTCCCAGAAAAAGCTCTTGGATATCCAGCCATGAGCCACAGTTAATAACAATCTTCCTCTCTACCAAATGTGTTGGCACAGGGACTGGAAGTTAATGAGTAGCAGACCCACCTGTTCGATCACTGTTTTCAGCCACCACTGGGGGCCCATCAGGGTAATGGCTGCTATTATTTTGGCATGGAGCACCCCGAGGGCCCAGTCCTGTGGCATACAAGAGAGAAGCAGTCAGGCAAGCAAGGAAGGGGAAATTACAGTGCCGTACAAGGAGTCTTCAGACTCCTTATTGACTTGCAACATTCAAACATTCAGAACAACAAGCAAGGCCATTCACTTGACCTAAAACTCATACAGCATATAGCATTTGGGATGACCCATACTTACAATGAACATCTTACTCATGGTGGTGTATTTGCAAAAATATTAAATTAATGCATGCCAGACATGGCTTGTTGACAAATGTACATACATACATACATACATCTTGCAAGTATAATGCTATTCAAAGCTGTTTTTTGATGTTAACAGCACTAAAAAAAAATAATCACTGGCCACAGACCAAGCAGTGCTTTGGCTTCAGTTTCTGCTTTACAATAATAATAAGTTAGTCAGTTTGGGTGTAATCCCCCCAATGTCTCTATGTTTAAAAAAGTGCTGAGCTGTGCGCTTTTCAGCCTGCATGCATTTTCCAAATGACTTCAGTCTGTCACTAGAACGCACAACTGCCCTTATGGCGTGTAAGTGACGTATATCACTTGTGTAACTAACAAATGACTGAAAAGCATGCAGCTAAGTGCTTTTTTGGACTTAAGCACATGGGAGAATTCCACCCTTTGTGACTATGGTTGAAGTCTAACCTAATTACCCATTACCTAGGTATGAAAAAAAAGGTCAGTGTGGAAACTAGCCAACTTGGCAGAGCCAGCACGACCCCTGTTCAGTTAGCTTTACGGGGTGGACATTGCACATACAGACTTTGACTTCAGCACCGTAGACTGGTGTACACAGAGAGATAAACACACACACACACGATCACGCACAGTCTGACATGCATATCTATACTGTCTGGCAGTCATACACACACCTGCCAAGGGTAGAAGAGAGGCGTTTGATCCAGTGGAACCCGAAAAGGAGCCACAATCACTAGCTGAAAGAGCAGGCCCAGCAGCAGGGGAATGACCCCAGCCACCAGAACAGCCACAATCACAGTCTTCACAATCTACAGGCATTAGAAAAAGAACTGATTATGACTCAAAAACAGGTGTGATGGTTTATGTGGCTTTGACATATTTAAAATACTAAATAAAATCACTAAAGATGCAAAGTAGGTAAAATAAAAAGAAATAATTTTCCAAGTAAAAGAAACTAAGAGAAAAAATTAAGAATGCCTACCATGGATGGCTACTGTCTACCACTCGCATTTTTGTGTAAATGTACAGTGTTTGAGTAAAATGTTTGGGTTGTAATGTTTGCAATGTTTGAGTAAATAGCCAGTTACCATGAGGGACCACTCGTTTATCTTCTGCACAATGACATGGCGGCCCTGGGGCATCCAGGCCAGGAGAAGAGTGATGCCCCGGATGGACAGCCAGCACACATACAGGCCACACGCCGCCGTGTACAGCTCGTGGATCTTGGAGTTGCCCGTCCAAAAGGACATCAGCCAGCGCCCGGCGAAGACTGACCCATACAAGACAGATACAGCGGTCATTTGAAGCTATTAGCACAAATCAGAGATTCATTCTACTTTGATTCAGGCTGTAAGGACTTTGTTTCAACCTTTACAAATGCATTCTAAATAGCTGTGTGCTTTTGTCAAAAAACATACTTTCTACCTACCTATGACTGCATTTATAATGCTTGTTTGCTTGCATCTTAGGTGCTTTTAATACAGTATATTGTCTTCAGCAGTAGGATGTTGTCTTTAGCCAAAAGCAGCTAATAGACAGAGTAAAAAGAGGTTGGCTATGAGGAATGCTTACCTGGTAATGTGAGACAGACTAGGCTGGCTACTAACAGTGTAATGCACATCAGTGCAATCAGAAGACCAATCTGGGAAGAGAAGACAGTAAAGTGTAAACATGATCGTCTATTCCTCTCCATAACTACTACTGACAATCATTTTTCATCTATATTGCTTCACAACATGTTAGGGAAGGCATATTACCTTATGCACATGTTACTTTAAAAAAAAAAAACAAAAACAAAAAAAAAAAAAACAAGAAACTACTACACTCTTGTGGACCGTTGCTAAACTGTTCAGTAGCAGGTAATTATGAGAGCACATTTACTCTGAAAGGGAACTGAAGGGGTCTGTGATAGGGCTGGAAGCCCACGGGTCCTCCTTGCTGCAAGATGGCCTGGTGGGCCGCATGGAGGCCCTCCCCCACCACGGGGATGGCATTCACATTGTTGTTGTTGTTGCGTGGAGCCTGGTTGTTGTTGCCGGCGGCGGCAGCAGCAGCGCCAGCAGCCTGCTGGTTGGCTTCAGTCTCTTCCTGGTCTCCCAGTAGGTATGAATGAAGGTCTCTTGGTAAAGATAGTACATCAGCCGTCAGACACACAGACAATTTACAGACACGAGGTGACAAAATAAGCAGGTCCTACATTTTGCAATACACACTTATTTAACAATAAGGAACCTACCCTACCCTACCTATTAAGACAAAGGCTACTTACACTTAAAACAGAACTACAACAGCCACACGGCATTGGTGCACTTGTCTCAGAGGTTATTTGCTTCAGATATAATATGTTTATAATGTGCACTTATTCACATTCATGAACTGATTTGTGTGTGGAGGACTTACAGCAGGTATCCAGCGGTGACTGTCCAGGCTCGGACGAGGCCCTTGAGCCACTGGCGTGTGTGTCCCTGTTCCAGCAAAGCAGGCAGCACCACCTGCAGCAGCAGCAGCTCCAGAGACAGCTCACTCACAGGGGCATCACTACAGCGGTGCCAAGAGAGCACATTTACAACCACTACTTACATCTATGCAGTTAAAGGCCAACACACGTCTAACCCATCATAGACTGTATAGAGGGACGTGCTTTGACCAGAGGCGGTTTTAAACTATCTTTGCTTTGACTCTGCATAACTAGTTGTGGCACAATGTTAATGACCAGAGATTAGTGTTCATTCAGAATGGAGAACATTTCCTCAAACTATGATGCAGAGAACTTCCCTGTAAATATAACTCTGTCAAATGTTCTATCAATAGCGGCTGGTTTTTAATATATCATTAACATCACTTTGTTATTTTTCTTAGCCGGCTATGAAAAGATCTTTGAAAAGAACATTACTTTACCTGTACAGCATTACATTGTAAGGAAGAAAACTCGGCAGAATGAGTTTGATCATTCTGATGGGCAGCCACAGCATAAGAAGTACAATAGAACCAAACACCACCTACACAAAACAAAAAAGGGACCATAAACATTTCCTGTTGATGTAAAAAAAACAGTTATGTAATTAATTAAGAGACTGTGTGACACTCAGTGACACAGCACTTACCACAGAGAGGATAAACCTCCTGAGATGTCTGTAAATTGGCAGGTGAATCATCTCCTGTACTGGATTGAAGTCAGGATCATTCAGGTTTCTTAGAAACCACAAGACACCAGGTCTCAACACCTGAAATAGACAACAAATGTATTATAGTTTAGTAAGTAAATCCTCCAAGCATTTTCGCATCAATCAACAAATTAATAATGGATTGAATTTGAAGTCCATTGCAGACATGTTCTACAGTTCTCAAATGTAAATGTTCATAGTTACCTCTCGCAGCAGAAGGATAAATGAAGCAAAATAGAAGACATAGACCATCCCCACAAGCCAGTGCAGGAACATGGTTGTCCCTGGAGCTGACTTGAAGCTCAGCTCCCTGTCTTTCAATGAGGCGTCAAACATTTCCTGGAAAACAAAAAAATAAAAATCATAAACAAAAACCTACTATCAAGTTGGTCAGCACTAACATTAGTCTGATACCTACAACCTTGCAAAAAAGAAAAAAGTGAAGCAAGTTTGATTTTAAATAACATTTTGTATATTTTAATATTATTATTTTTACATAAGACCAGATACACAGTAAGTCATACCAGTGAGCATATGTCAAGCCACCAGCCACAGATGAGGGGGAAAACACCAATTTCAACTACAACCAGCAAGGATACCTATGGGTGAGAGAATAAAGTTTATTTTTGGGCTTAGCTTATGAGGATGCAGCATTACATTTCCTATGGAAGCATAATGCAAGCAACACTGCGATACAAACAAAGGGAAATGAGACAAATGTTGTTGTTTTTTTTACCTTCACCACTATGTAGCAAACTCCTAAAAGACGCCGTGATCTCTGGAATCTCACTAGTGCAGCTAAGCCCTGGAGAACTGCCATTCAGGAAAATGAATGCAAACATTTCCAAGTAATAGAGATCAGAAGAATCAGATAAAATTACAATACACAGTCTCTTTATTGGCAATAGCTGAAGGATACATGGCATAAAATTAAGGTCATGGCCAGCAGTATGTAGCCCACGATGGTGGTTATAAGACCTTCGAAATGTGAGGCCTGAACCTGAAACAGGGAAATGAAACAACAAAATCCTGATTAGTGCACTTTATTGTTTCTGAAGTTTCATGGTTGACAGACTGAATGGGTGGGACATGAATACTCACATATTCCTCAAAGCCAAGACCCACGACAGAAAAGTGCCCAATATGATAAGGGCAAAAGGCTGGGAAGGCAAATATATACAGTTAAGACCAATATCTTTTTTTTAAAAACATAAACAGTGCTGGAAGGCACTAAAAGCGCTTCAGAGTGAAATTATTTGTTGACATACCAAAAACCAGTATGAAGAGTGTATTTAATGACACCACCCAAAAGACATGCTCCTGTGAAATACAGATACACACAAGCCCAATATTTGTACAAATAATACAAATACACCAACATGTAAATATGCTGTTTTACAATTAAGTATAAAAGCATCCAAATGAGCATACCAGAAACACCAGGGAGCCGTCAAGTCCAAGCATCTGCAGAAAAAAAACAGTTACATTTTAGTATCTATACAAAACTGCAGGTTTATAAGTGAACATTTGTCCACTACTGAGGACATCACAACTGCCCTACAATGACAATGATCCCACTGTACCACAGTCAAGTCAAGTTTGTACCATGAATGAAAAAAACCCTACTGGCTGGTAAGGTCTTTTGCATTCACACACACTCACCCTTTCCCATGTAAGTTCCTCTGCTGCCCGATCCCACTCCAGTGCATTCCAGTTCATGTCATCTGAGTGGGCAAAGCCATCATGTCAGAGTGCACAGGCCATGTTTACATTACTGGGACAAAAACCTTTCTCTCACAATCAAAATCACTTGTTATTAAGTGTGCAGAATGCTTAGTTAGTTAGCATCCATATAAATCTGTGCTAAATCTGTAGTGAATCTACAGTATTAAATCTCTTTCTCATGATTTGAACTAAATGTCAAAATAAAAACTGAATTTATCTCTTTAAACATTTTGGATGAAGCAGTGCAAACTATTCCTTTGCATCAAATAAAAGCCTTGGGATGGAGCTACCTTGGCCCCCATTGTTGGCCTCGGCGTCTTCGGCTCCCGCTTCCTCCTCGTCCTCATTGTCAGCCTCCTGGTCTTCGGCTGGGTCCTCCTGTTGTCCAGGGTCATCTGCTGCTCGTTCTTCATCCACATCCTCCTCTTCGTCAAGGGGATTTTCCGCAGGAGCCGCCTCGGCCTGTGGGTCTGGGTCTCCTGGGCCAGCTGCTGCAGCTGGGGCCTGAGCAAACCAGAACAAACAATGGATTTATGGGTCATAGACAGACAGACACACAGACAAACACAGACAAGCACACACACACACACACACAAGGACGTCATACACAGAAAAAAGAAAAGATCATTTACACACACAAAATAATGCAGCACACACACACAATGGCACATGAATGGGCACAAGTGACTGGCACACTGCTATACATACACATTACAGTTGATTAGATTAACATTATACTGTATGGTTAAGCTCAGTTATAAATAGCAATAATTACTTAATCATTAGTGCTTTAAGATTGATTTCCAGCAACCATTTTAAAAAACTAACTAAAAATCATCACTGTTCTGCTAACATAATATAAGAGAACTTTACACAACTTTACACAATCTTCTCTCTGGCATTTTCTTCCATTTACAATGTTTCTAATAAACACCCATGTATTCCAACTGTGTGCAGGATGTAGCGTCTGACCCAGTTAAGTCATATTAAAAAGAAGAGCCTTATGGCTTTTCTGGGAGTCTGAACTGAAAACATGACCATTATTCAGTCTGAACTGTCTCTATACAGCCACATGCTAGTCTTTTTTAGCCGTAAGACATCTGTGCTGTCTAAAAAAAATTACCTTCTTTGCACCTTTTGTGTACCTTCAGTGTGTTAGAAATACTAAGGAGTGTTGGTGGAAATCTTGTGGACTAGCTACCAAAAAAATAATTTAAAACTTTGAATTTAAAACATGCTAATTGGTGTTTGATGGCAATACAGTCAGAAATGCTGTGGAGGATTAATTTTATTTTGTTTTGGTTCTCTACCCTGTACCCAGAACTGCATAGGGCATAACCTGCATGACTATTGGGTATAACGTGTGTTTATTCACACACTGTGTGACTATATGCCATCCAAATTCATTTGAAGATGATACAAGGACAAATAGTCTAATAGCATGGATACCTTAAACTGTGGTGAATTGTTATAGTGTTGCTTTGAAAACATCATAGTCACCGATGTCAACATGAAAACGTAGTATATTATGTGAATCACCAGAGGTCCCAAGCTTACCTCATTGGCTTGTGCAGCCATGTTTGCTGCTGCCTGCAGGTTTTGCTCCAGCCACTGGGGGGCGCCTCCATGTATGATCTGCTCCCTCAACCACACCAGACTGATGAAGGCGCACAGGGTGCACGTCACCACAAAACAGCCTTGCAAGCAATCTGCCAACAAGTTCTCCCTGGTCCAGATGAACACAATCACACACACACACACAATTAAGTTATGTCAGCACCTCAACTTCCCTGCTGGGTCCTCCGCTAGTTATGCAGGGGGAATAATAACACACTTGGATGCTGAATGGAGAATCGGGTAACATTCCCATGGGGATCACTTGACCACATTTGACATTTCAGTCGCTGATTATGTCAGACAAACAATTACAGTACAGACACCAGTCAACAGAGGAGCAGGTGGATCTATAATTGTTTGTTTATTGCTACAGTTCAGCTGGCAATGTAATGGTGACCTAAATGAGGTAACATGGGCTTCAATGTGTAATCATGACTTGCAGGTGTCCAAGGAAATTAGGGTATAATTGTGATAGCAGTGTTTCATTTCCTGTAAAACCAGACACTCAGATTTTGAGCGCTTTTATTCACTCTTATGACTGGTCTGCACTTGCCATATTATGCTAAAATTCTTGTGCATAATGTAACGGATGCCAGCTAGCCTAGCTGTGTACATAGAACATAGTGAAACCTCCCTCCCTACACTTAAAGAACCTCCTTGTCAGTTCACTAGGGCCTGGGACTTTCAGTCGACTGACTAGGGCATTTAATTTCTGATCCGAGGTTGCTGTTGTGAGGTAGCTGGTTTGAGCCATGGGCTGGACTGCGCAGGATGACCTCAGTTGCGGTGGTGCTATGACCCGAATGGGAGTGAGATTTAGGGGGGGTGCGTGTAACCAGCTAGCACAGTTGCTAGCACAGAACATTAGCAAAACCTCCCTCCAAATCAGTTGGATAGGGCCTAGGGTTTTCAGTCGACTTGTTAGGGTGTTCCCGAACTGAGGCTGCTGTCGTTGTGGGGTCACAGGTTTAAGCCTTGGGTTAGACTGCGCAGACTGACTGCAGTTGCACATAGTTGCTTGTGTGCAAATATGCAAAGAAGCATTTTGATTCAATTTCAAAAGTCGACAGTCCACCAGTCATAAAACAGTATGTAAATGCATGTAAATATATGTTTGCAAGCTGACTGATGTTATCCATATGACAAAACAGCACGTGGAGGGTGGTGATGAAGGCATGACTTACGTGGACAGCATATCAAGAGGCAGGGTGAGGAGGGAGCTCACAGAACCTGTAAACAGACACTTGTATATCCGACCTGGAAGAGAGACCATCCAAGACAGGAAAACACCAGTGTCAGTGTCAATTGTCAGAGGCGTCAAGGCAAAATGTCTGCTCTACTGACACTTCTTTTATGTTTCTCTGCTGTAATGAGAATCGATAGTCTGTATTTCTTGTATTGTTGATACTCATACCCATTTTGCACTATGTTTATACTTACAGGCTGTAAGGGGCACAACTCCTAGCCATGCAAAAGCAACAAGTGTGTAGTGAAACCAGTAACGTATAGCCGTGCCAATACTTGTGACCAGTCCTGCAAATATGTCCTGTACTGGTAGCCGAGATGGCATGTCCGGCGAGTAGACTATAAAAGAAAAACACGGACCACATTTAAGGGCTTAGACTGCAATCTTAGTCCTGCTGTCCGCACTAAAACACTGTAGCTCCATACTAAGCCAAGCTTTGATCAGGCTATGATGAGACATGATATGTGACATGATATTATATGATGCAAATACTACATAGGGAATCTAATGTATACTTACTTGGTGTGAAAGCAAATCTGTGCTTGCATAATTCACAGTATTCTTTCCTACTGTGCTTCAGCCACTGAACCAAGCTGTTCAAAAAAATTTTGTTATTTTCATAATAATTTTCACTAACCAAAACATAATTAATCCAACTTCACATAAAGCCGTCTTCTATACAGTGAATGTGAATGTAGTTTAAGTGTACAGACATTTGTCAACAAACGTACCATTCCTGGTGAATAAATTTAATACTGCCTGTGCAGACACATGGATGGTACAGGGGTTTGTCAGGGGTTCCTTCAGAGCGGCACACCCGACATATATCAGCTAAGAGAGAACACAGTAAGTTAGAGAGTGTTCATTTTTAACGGAATCACTCACCATCAAGGGGAATGACAGAATAAGAGACTGGGATGGGTAGTGTGCCTCATTTTATCAGAGTACTACTTAACCTATTTCGCCCGAGGCCGTATACTTTCTAGTGATTTTTTATTAGAATAATTTTGAAAAGTCCATGTTATTATGAGTGTTTGCAGTACAGAGTTCTTTAGAACAAACCTGACTTAACTGTCATCTGTTCTCTTGCTATCGTAACCTCTCAGCCCCACAGAGGACTTGAAATGCACCATTTCTAGTGAAATAGGTTATAGGTTATTTATTAAAAATAAATCTACGGTGTTACTGATGAGCATCAGATGAGATCGGAAATTTAGAACCTTCCCTACATAACATTAATAGTTAACATAAACGTTACCCTTAGGTCAGATCTTTTAATAGGTTTCAACAAGTTGTAAAGCTAACGTCAGCTAGCTACGCTATGTTAGCTTAGTCACTTCAGTTGGTCGCGTTGATCAGGGAATAAAAAGGTTCGTGGTTAAATGCGAAAAAAAGGCAAACTATATATTGCAAATATTCTACGACCAGCTGAGATTTTGATTTTGCATCGAGCTCGCATTAGCCAACAGTTAACGTTAAGTACATTACCTTCCTCTCCTGTGTCCATCTTGCACGATAACGCCCTCCTCTCGATATTGTTCGGTGTTGCGTCAAATCAGAAATCCATCAGTGGGCATATGGATATATGTATAAATTAGTGTGTTATCCAAGTCATGGATCATATGAAAGGTCTCCACAATGCGTGCAGCTGATAATTAATCCGTTCTAACCAAGCCACATCTGTCAGAGTGGACCCATCACACAGTGCAGCAAGAAACACTATCGGCTGTTTAGTACAATGTACGGCAGTAGCAACACATTGCGACAGTTTTTGTCGATTGTCGGTTTTTCTGTGCATCTGCTGCTTCCATAGACAGTAAAAGGCTGTCTATGGCAAAGACTGCCTCCTGGTTGCCTCTCTACTGCCATCTGTGGTCTGTGTGGACACATGAGCATATGAGCCATAGATTACTTACGATACGTTTCATTCACTTAATTGACTATGCAGTGGAACATAATGGTAGCCATCTTTTAAAGCAACGAGCTAATGTGTAACATGTTTGGGGTATTGGGTATCAGATAATGTTGGCTTTTTAAACTAGACGCATTTAAGGGTTGAACACTGCCACAAAAACGAAGCAGTTTGACAATATGCTTATATTTAGATTCAGTGTCGTCACGGGCATTCAGTTAAACGTGTAGTGCCAGAGACAGCGCAAATCATTTGAAGGGGTTTTGTTTGTTGTGGGGTTGCTTTGGGGCCTATACTAAACGAACCTACTGGTTAACCCCGGCGTTTTTGGGAGTAATCATTGATCTCCAAATGAGTGACCAACTGCATTGAGCATATTTTGTTTCTGAAGTGACATGTTGTTTGGAGATCAGCAGTTACACCTGAATCTTGCTTTGTTGTATACCCCCTTGGAGTCCATACAGCCTATGGAGCCAATGCATCGGCAAGCAAATTCGCAGTTCACATAATTAGCAAGGCCACGCACCACAATTTAAATTCTTCTACGAAATCCGAAATTAAATTTGTAACGAGAACAGGCACGCGACATCACCTTGCCTGATTTAAAACGCCATGGTGGCTGGAACTTTTAGCGAAAGTTACCAGAAAGTGCACGTGGCGCCGTGGCTTAGTTGGTTAAAGCGCCTGTCTAGTAAACAGGAGATCCTGGGTTCGAATCCCAGCGGTGCCTTTTGTCTTTTTAAGGTCAGTTAATCAATTCTGCAATTTGCTCTATGTCAGATAACCACAGCAGCGCGTGTCGATTGATAAGGAGAATAATTGGACATGAAATGGTGTTATGTTATGGTTCGTCCAAGGGGGCGTAAACAGTGCTGACCATTTACAGCAGAGAGCTGCCACCGGGACACCTTAGCGCGCATTCAGTCTGAAATCGAGAGGCACACTGACACCGAGAAAAAACCCGGAGCAGCGCAGTGGAAGTGAGAAGTAAGTAACGTTAGCCATGCACGCGGCCTACGTTATTGTAGGGTAGTCTGCCATGCCAATGTACTGCCTTTAAATTATATTTATGCAAGGAAGGCATTTTGCTCCCCAGCAGGCTATTGTTGAAATTCCTCGATATTATGTAAAACGTCACGTGGCAACAATGCTGCGAAAACATGCCAGACCAGAGGCTATTCTGACGTCGGTATACTGGACAAATACTGGACAAAGTCGCCTAAGGTAGTTCTAGTTCAACAAACGACCAAGTGGGATAACCTAGATTCATGTCTTCCGGGTTATCGGGTAGTAGAAGTTAATAGGCCTTTAACTACAATGATTACTTTCAGTCACAGAGCATGGTGAAACCATCTCGCCGTGGAATTCCAGTTTTCCTCTTCAAGCGTTCAGCGTGAACACAGAAAAATCACAGCGTAGCTGTCTTCAACGCAGTTTAGATCGCACACGCTGCTAACGTTAGTCATGCAGGCAACATTCTTTAACTTAGCGTAGGGTCAGGCATGTCGTGTGTCTCAAGTCAATCGAAAGGAAGAGTGTCACAAACTTGCGCATTCCAAAACACTCATAGATACATTTTAGCCTATACATTGCATGTCTACCTGGGAAAAGAATAATAATGCTTTTTGAATCTTTCTGCACATCAGCCCCTGCAGGCTGCAGTCTTCAGTTTCTAACAGATGAGAAGGCCATAAGCTTACAGTATTGACACTCTGAAGTGCCCTGTATCTTAAGGCAATCAAATGTGGGATTGAAGAAACTACAAACTTGAGTATGCCAAAATACTCATGCATATCCTAAAGTAATTTCTATCATATGGCTTACCTGTAATAGCCTAAAGATGTTAGTTGTTAGTTGATTAAAACACACCCTGTATGTTTAGGTATCAAAAGGCAAAAACAACTCCTAATTTAACACCAAAATCAAGTCAAGTTGAGGTCAAGAGAGTATATCTTCACAGGCTGTGTCACATATGATGTGGTAACAGCACCTATTGTGACCGCAAGCTTAGCAAAAAGTAAATGGTGAATGGACTGCATTTATATAGCGCTTTTCTACGTTTTACGAGCACTCAAAGCACTTTACAACGTATGCCTCACATTCACCCATCCACACATACACATTCACACACTGGTGGCAGAGGCTGCCATGCAAGGTGCCAACCTGCTACCGGGAGCAATTTGGGGCTCAGTGTCTTGCTCAAGGATGCTTTGATGGGGTCAGGTGGAGCGGGGCTCGAAAAAAGTGGTCAGGTAAGCACAACTGAGTGACCAGGTGTCAGCTCTAGATTACTTACTTAATTATTATCTAACAATTAATTTATTTTGTAAAGTTTAGGAAGCACAACACAAATAAAACAAGACTACATTAATGTGATTCACTACCGTGCCATAGATACCATCTGTGATGTTGTTGTCATAGATTTATGCCAAGAAGACAGGGATAACAGGCATAAACTATTTGCCAGCATAGGAAGTGATAGAAGAACAAGGTCAGAAGCACAAGAGAAGTGCCTATTATGTAGCAAAAGAACTCCCTGTTTACTAAACAAGAATGCTGAACTAGATCTAGAAGTTCATTTTTTTAATTATGAGGGCTATTACATTCATACTAGTTGAAAGTACTTGAGTGAGGTTACCTTCCTCTATCCATGTGATGAACCTAGCATTGTTGCAGGGCAAACAATATAACAGGGCAAACAGTTGTGAGATGGTTTCTACTTGGATCTAGTCTGAAGAGTAGGATATTACATTTAAACAGGTCGGTATGTAAAAACTTAAACCCAAGTTTCTGCGGCCAAGACCTGTCCAAATTAGTCAGATTATCAATTTATCAATTATCAATTGATTTTATTTTATTGTCCATTAAATCCAAAGTTGCGAGTGATTTAAACCACTGAAGTCTTCACCTTCAAGAGACACTAATGCATTTGAATTTAACAGGTGTTCCAGATTTGCATGCCCATTTCTGAAAGCTGTCTTTAAAGAACCAATATGGTTCGTTCCCAAGTTCAGTTTGTTATTTAGACTTATCAGATCTTGGAGGACACCACATTAATTTTGTTTCCATACAAGTAGAGAGTTTTGAGATTAAGATTTATAGGTGTAACAAGTCAAATTGTCAATTTGATTAAATACAAAATTTAAGCTTTCTAACCTGGACAGATTTTGATATTTGGATATTTGGAATTTGTGAAAAGTATGTTTATAGTTATATATATTATTATAAGTACATTTTAAACATTTAAGATTTTTTAGTGATGTGATGCTCTGTTCCAGATTGGTGAGGTTATTTTGGGTCAGATCTGCTTTAACTTGAGTGCACTTCTTAAGTTGTCTTGCTGTCAGCACCATCCTGAGGTAAACCTCTCTCTCCCCTCCGCTCTTCTACTTGTAACTCCTCTGTACATTCAAATTAGAATAAATACGGGTGGCTGTCAAAGTCAAATCCAGAATACTCCACCTCTAAGAGATCCTTAGCCATCTTGCAGCAGTTGCTCTACACAGAGCTTCGTCCGGCAACAACGTAAACACGAGACACAAATCAGGTGGCATTTCAAAATCCCAATATGAATATGCTGTTGTATGCAGCTTCCTTTCAATTTTGATTGAAATATTAGCCTACTCTGCCTTAGATTGCTATGAATTTGTGCATTTCCATGGAAAAACTTCCATGCACAGACATCCACAAAGAGTGTCACCAAAAACAAACTGTCTCAAAACACATCTGATTGACATGATTGTGCTACCAACTCAATGTATGGAAATTGCCCAGAAAGCATTTTACTCCTGATTTTTCCTTTAATCCAATGGCAAATAACTGGATCATTGTTAAATTCATGCAGTAATAAATCTTGCAGACCTGTAATGGAAATAACAATTATAGAAACATGTTGTGCATATCACATGATAATAATCTAATTTAAATTCAGTTAAAGAATTGCATTGAAATAGGTTGCAACTGAAACATTTAGAATTGTCATCTCAAACACAGGCCTACATAAAATTATACTACCCAGACATTGTCCATTATTGTTCATTATTGATTGACATAGGAAAACCTGGAATTGTAGGTACTAGTTTTCTGGTCACGGAATATATTGATGAAATATTCTTAAACACTAACCCCTAACACTAACTATTTTCGACCAATAGATTGAATTTAGACAAATTAGACAGTATAATACACACATATCTGTGGCGTGACATTGCAAATGGTGTTTTTTCTACGCAATTTCAGAGATAAACAGAATAGGCAACAACTGAAAATTGAAACAATCTCCCTCTCTCTCATCCTGACTCTCAAAAGGGAAGAAATTCCTCCAGTCCTGTCTATCCCTGTCAGTCTTTTATGGAGTGTCAGTGTTAGTTCTGTCAGGCCACGGAGTTGAGCTCATACCTAAGTCAACTGATCTCAATTGCTCAGCAGATTGCCTACACTAACTAGCCTATTTGCTAATTCTACACAGGGTGCCTTATTTAAAGCTTCACCACCATTCTTCACCTCCAGCAAATTGCAACGCACCTCCTCCCCAACCTCCTCCCTCTCCAAAATCCTTTCATACTGTGTCAGACTGCCTGTCATCTTATCAGGGCTGATTCAAATTTTCAAATTAAAATTTTCACACATCCTCCTGCATTCTGGTGTTTTCTCAGTTGTCCTACTGTAGATACATTACATTTATTCATTACATAGATGGGGGTTCCTCCCCTGAAAATTCGGGATTTGGTAGATATGGTGCCCATGTACCTGTAGCCTACTTTTTAGATGTGTGTCAGATTTAAAGGCAAGTTCATAGTTGAAATTTTTGAATAATTTGATTAGCAGCTAAGCCTAAATACCATCAGTGAAAGTAAATGAATGTTTGAATAACTGTTGCAAAAAACTGTTGTTAAACAAGACAATCAGTTGTTGTACATCAGTCTTTCTTTATTGAAGGCTTTTTCCCACCACTGGGCATTGGGAAAAATATCAGCAAGACACAACAAATACGTAAATACTAAACCAATAAACACAGGCTACAAAAAACATTATGAAAATTATTGTTTGAAAAGTTTTTAATCACCAATGCTACGGCTGGGCTGGGGTGTGTGCTTAAAAAAATTGATCATACTTCAAACAGGCTACATGAATTGTTTCATAATTTATAGACCATTCAGCATGGTCACAACAGCCTAAATAAGTCAATTAATAGCCTACATGTTTGAGGTCATGTTCAAAACATTTTCCATTGATGCATTTAGGGCAAACTAAATGTGGCATATAGGGGTGTACCGCTATCAAAATCTGAAGTGCATAAGGGCTCGGTTGCACTCTTTTTGAGCCGCTTCGCATGCAGACTTTGCTAAAGGGTATTACCCATAGTTCACAGCGTTGTTACGTGAAACAGTGGACAAGCATGGAATCATCAAAAAAGTACCTGCAAACAGTTTACAATTACCAAGAAACGGAAGGATGGTTCCAACGTGACTTTAGTCTAGTTAATTGAATGTTTTATTACAGGTGGTGTCCCAATCATGCAAATATCAAGGTGCCATCAACACTGCCTTGCAAAGTCATAAACAGCGTTCGTTAGTTAGGTTTGTGAGGGCTCAGGACTTAGTTCACAGAGGACACTGAAACTCAGCCTTGTATTTTATCTCTTCACGCTTCCTGTTGCGCTGTTGTTGCATTGTATGGGTTTCATTGCATTCCATGCTTGTACTGCTACCCGCACAAAATGCCATAGATTTCAACAAAGGCTACTTCATGTTTGTTTGGAAATGTTTCATAGAAAGCAGATGGCAACTGAGACTTTCCTAAGATTGGGGAGTGTTCCTTTAAAGAAAAAGGGATGTCACATTGATCTGGATGATCCTGCATGGCTATAGCAGTCCCTCAAAATTGGTAAAAACTGTATTAGATGTTTTGGCTGGGCTTTGTTTAGGCCTCCAGAAGATATATCTGTACCCATCATAGGATCTTATGTTTTTTGTCTTATTCAGAGATTGAAATCACAAAAAGTTATTTCAGAGTCAAAGCAGACCCCAGGTCTAATTTCTCTTTTATTTTCCACCCTAAAGGAGAATTTTTAAGACATGGTCTTATGTATTTTCCACATGTACTTTTGTTCCAATAATGACATCATAACAGAAATAAGAATCATCAGAAATAAATCAGAGGTACATTAAGCACAAAACCATGTAACACATTAGATTAGGGTACACTTATTCTTCATTACCTAGCAGCTTGCAACATGCAAATTAGTAATATGCTAGTCATTTGTTAGTCACCACAAATCACTTATGAATACCTTATTCTAGGTGTTATTTTACCCATAATAGACCATTAACTAAGAATTTCTCCAATATAAACTGCTAATTACTGTTTATTTGTTGTTAGTAAGTTAGTTGTTGTATATGAATTATGATCTTAATATGTCTTGGTTAGATTGGGGCTTACAGGAACAGTTCTAAAGTAACATTTACAAACAGGAACTGTTCTTTCAAGAAGGGAAATATTTGCAATGCACCCAAAGTTACAGCAGGTTTGTTACACAATCATGATATACTCACAACTCCAAAAATAAAAATCTTCAGAATAAATCTAATTAAGACTCAATATCATTCAAAACAAATAGTGCATAGCTACAGCAAACTACTATGGATAAGAAGATTTCAGCTCCCAACCACACACCAGTACCAGTAGCAGACAGGGAAGAGAAGAAAAGGAACAAGGAAAGTAAGCCCATTAAATAGGAATTGAAATGTCGACCTGGTCCCCTGATAAGTCTGATCTCCCATCACTGCTGGCTGACCATAATTTGCCTCCAACAATACCATTCAGTCAATCACAAGAGGAATTGAAAGTCAGTCAACAAATGTTTAACAATCATAATACAATGAGAATACAATGTCTGCAAACAAAGAGATGGCAGTATAGGTACAGGCTATGACAGTCTTCTTTTTTGTTTTTTTGACATCCTCTTACTTGACTGTTGACTGTTTTACATTGTTTTTGCTGCCTATTCTACTGTGGTTTAATTAAATTCTGCTATCAACTAATTTGCACATCAGGCTTATTTTAAATATCTAACGTTACCATTTAAGTAATTTATGTGGACTCAGTAGATGCTTCTCTCCAAAGTGAAGTATAACAACAACACTACATTATGAACAAAACACTTGGCTAAAGTATAATTTAAACATATTAGTAGGACAAGCAATATTAATGGTAGCAAAAACGGCCACTAATCTAAATACTGTATTCTGTTTAATCTATGATGCTATTTAAATGATTACATTTTATCTTTTAACGCAAGCTGTAGAGTTTAGTAAGCACAGCACACACAAGGACATATTGAGGTGAGTCACTCCTCAGCATCTGTTTTGGCACCAAGGGCAAGTCGTAGTTTCTCCCAAAAGACCCGAGTGTCTTGCCCTGCCTTGGGCCAGCTGAGGTACGTGCGTTTGTTCACCAGGGCCCTCATCCTATAGTACAGGGACAGCTGGTAGACCGGAATTTCCTCCAGGAATATCAGGATGAGAACATCCTTTTTCTCATCAAACAGACGGAAGCTGGCCACCTGCACTTCCTTGGAGCACCACTCACTCTCCAGGTAGTGCTGGGTGACGACACAGATAGTCTTGCGGCTACTGTAGATGCCGTCCATGATGTTGTCCACAATGGGTATTCCTGGTTGGAAGTCCCGGTGATGCAGGCATAACCTCCATCCCTGTTCGCCCTCCAGTTTCGGGAGCAGTTCTTTAACAACCCACAGTTCGTCTTGCGTGTTGTAGGAAACAAAAGCATCATACTGGAAGCCACATGACTTGTCTGACCCCTGCTTCTTATTGTCATAGATATATGCCAAGAAGAGATAATAGGCATTAACTATTTGCCGGCGTAGGAAGTGATAGATGAGAGAGATGAACAAGGTCAGAAGCACAAGAGAAGTGCTTAATATGTAGCAAAAGAACTCCATGTTTACTGAACAGGATTGCAAGTCTAGATCTAAAAGTTTAGTTTTTTTCAAATTGGGAGGACTATTACATTGATACTTATTAGCTGAAAGTACTTGAGTGAGGTTACCTTTCTCTATCCATGTGATGAACCTGTAATTACTGCAGTCACAGGTAAAAGTGTTTCCTCGCATATCAAGTAGCCCTAGTCCTGGGAGGGATTCGATTGTTGTTTCACTGACAGATGAAATTTGGTTATCACCGACCTGCAAATAATACAGGTTTGATAGTTTTGCTTGTACAAGAAAATCTAAAGCTTGCAGTTGGGTATCTTTTAAGTAGAGCTGATAGAGTTTTTGCAGAGGGTGAAAAATGTCAGGAGAAAGAGTTGTGAGGTAGTTCTGACTGAGATCTAGTTTGGTGAGTTGGGTATTATCTTTGAAGAGGTCAACATGTAAAAACTTAAGACCTACATTCTGAGCCCAAAAGCTATCCAAATTAGTTAGATGTCGTAGAAAATTTGACGGTATAAACGACTGAGTTTCATGATGAGGTTGATTTAAAACTGAAAGTACTTTAAGATATTTTAAATGACAAAAAGGAGACTTTGTAGAGAAGTTTGTTTTAAGTATGTGGTTATTCTGTATAAACAGTTGTGTTAGATTTGAGAGTCCTGAAAATACATTTGGTGTGAGTGAGTCATCTGTTATTTTGTTAAACTGCAAGTTCAAAACTCTCAGACTAATTAATCCATTAAAAACCCCATTGTTAAGTAATTTTATTTTGTTGTCATTTAATTCCAAAGTTATGAGCGATTTTAAACCACTGAAGTCTTTAGCGTTAAGAGAAACTAATGCGTTTGAGCTTAGTCCCAGATGCTTCAAATTTGCAGGGCCATTTTGGAAAACTCCTTTTAAAGAACTAATATGGTTTGTCCCTAAGAATAGTTTTTTCAGATTTATTAGATCTCGAAAAACACATTCCGTCACAAAGTTTATTTTGTTTCCATACAAGTAGAGAGTTTCAAGATTGTTAAGATTTTTAAATGAGGAACAAGTCAAAATTTTAATTTGATTGAATATAAAATTTAAATTTTCCAACATGGACAGATTTTGAATTATATTTGGTACATGTGAAAATTTATTATAACCAAATTTTAAAGATGTGAGATTTTTTAGTGATGTGATGCTCTGTTCCAGGTCGGTGAGGTTATTGTAGAACAAATCCACTGCTTTTACTTGCGTACATCTCTCTATCCCTGTTTCTGTTAAATTTCTGATTCTGTTATGCCTCAGTATGAGTTCTGTGACAGTTGGAACCAGACAAGTGTTATTTATTTCGAATTTTGCCTCATGCACAGCATTCAATATTAGCTGGGCCAGTGACTTATGAAATGTTTGCAGTATGATACTGAATACCTCTAGAGACACTTGAAATTTAGACACATAAAGCGTCTTTACATTCTTAAAGAATTCTGTGTTTGGTACGTCCCATATAAAACTTCTGTTTGAAAAACAGCCTGAGAGATCAATTTCTTCAAGGTAGGGAAAAATATCTGCAGTGATCCTGAACATGTCTATGGGATTGTGAGATAAATTCAACATTTGTAGTGGGAGAGATGAATTTGAAATGTCAACTGACTGAAAAATGGAAATGTTGTTGTAAGCGATGTGGATTTCTCTCAGTGTTTGCTTCCTGAAAATGGGTTGCATTGGTTTGATATGTCTGAGTTTGTTTACAGATAGTTTGACACTTTCTAAGTGAGAAAAGGCAGAAAATGATGCATTTTCAATTGTTGAAATGTAGTTCCTCTCCAGGAGGAGCCGTTTTAGATTGGTCAGGCCATGGAAGAATTCATTTGTAATAATCGTCAAATAGTTATGACTCAGGTTTAATTCTGTCAAGGAAATCAAGGCTCTAAAAGCTCCTTTCTCCACGCGAGACATTTGGTTGTGAGAGATGTTTAATGTTCCTAAATGTATAAGGTTTTGGAAATCCATACTCTTTATCTCTGAAATTTTGTTATAAGAAATGTCCACATCAGTTACTTCACGTGGGAGTTGTTGTGGGACATGTTTAAGATTTTTCTTGTAGCAGAAAAATTTGATATGACCTTGGTACTTTTGTTGGTCATGTAACTCACAGTCCCCATATGTGAATCCAGCCACATGACTAATATAAACCACAGTGTAGATGGAAGCAACTAAGAGAAGAGCAGTGAGCCATCTGCACAGAGAGGTGTGCATTATTCTTTATGGGCTATATCTTCTTGTAAGTGAAACCCTTAATCATATTATGGTACTTCATCCAGTGATGTGAAATGACTGTGCAGCAGTCAATCTTGAAAGCCTGTAATGGTAATGATAACTATTATACAAACATATTACACATTATTATAGGTTTCATTAAGTAAATTGTAATTGAAATGTATGTACATATATTTCATTTCAACAAAATAATTGCATTTAAACGTGAAGATTTTGAGACCATTTCTTATCTACGGCACATAATACATATTATTTAGGACAAATATTTTTTTTTATACTTTCGAATATCCTTGGTGTCAAAATAATAGTTTTCTCTTTGTGGTATCTCCATTCTGGTACCCAAAAGCAGATGCCATCCATTGCTATTTTGTGGTTAACATTTACCAGATTTAACTAATTCTATCAACAAAGTATTTAGCATGATAAAACTAGAAAATCTCTCGGAGAGCGCAGACTGTATAGGGTCAATGATGCAATGCAAATTCCAGACGGTGTGTTAAACTAGAAGTGAATAAGGCAGGCAACCAGGAGCAGTTTTATATCTGCTCTGCTATGAAGCTCAACCTGGGGATACACTACAGCGCAAGGTCACCCAGGTAACTTTGGGAGTAATCGTTGCACTGAACATCTGTTGTGTCTGAAGTGACATATCGATAGAGTTAGGCATTAATCTTGCATGGTAATATACTTACTTACTTTTTTTTTTTTTTTTTTTAAATCAAACACACAATATATTGCCCTTTGCATAATACATAAATTTATCATTCTTCACATTGACTAAATGAAAACTTAATCAGTGCAATTTATAGTAACACCTGCTGGATTTATGAATAATAGTAACAGAGCTCAAACAATGCTTCGTCCAAACATGAACTCTGAAATGTTATAATGTCGTTGCATACCTACCAGTCGCTGGTTAATCTATTTGGGGAAAAGCATTAATCCTCCTAGACAGTGTAGTTAGCTGCACACTGGTGCAAGACTGTTAGTCTTTCAACACATGTCGTGAGGAGTTATCCGAATAAAAAGGAACAGAAACTTTACATGCTGAACAAAATTCCCTTGTTGCCTTATTATGCTCTCATACAGGATGGATAGATGGATAGATTTTCCCCAGTTACACAAGGTGTTACTATAAAACTGGCAATATTTCACACAAGATGCTCACAGGCAGGGTGTGATTGGTGTGTGTGTTTAAAAAAACATTTGTCTCCCCTTGATTAGGCTATGTGACAGTAAGCAATGCGACTAACAAACATTTAACATGCGACTAACAAACATTATTTTAAACTTAAAATCTTACACATGGCACCTTTAAGAGTCCACTTTCATATGCTTTTCATAAGTGTCAGGAAACATGAAGCCTTAGCGTTCAGTCCCCCCTTTTTTGAGGAAACGACAAAAACTCTAAATATTAGAGTGGGATAGGTTGGGATATTGTAAAAAAAAAAGTCACTGAAATTGCATCTGCGACATGCTGCTTGGCGACGAAAAGCAAGCAAATTGGCCAACAAAACACTTTTTTGTGTTTATTTAGCACAAAATAATGCTAGGACAAATACTTTATCTAGAGATATAGCCTACACCCACAAATGTTTATCATTTTCAAGGACTTTGACTGTAGACTAGCCTATAACAAGCAGATGTTTGCAACAGACATCCCAAGATCCCAAGAATTTTCTGGAAAATATGGATTGTGCTCAGCGTGCAACAGTTGCAGGAACAAATTATAACAGCCCATCACGCAACTTGAGTAGGTGCCACCTGAAATTTCCTAACTCTTAACTGCACTGAAGCCTATATTAACAGCATCATAGTTTGTTTTTTAAATAAATATTCTATAACATATTTTAGTCAACATAGCCTAAGCAGCAGGCAATTGGTAACACATTCGACTGGAAGTACCCAAGCAGTAGGCCTACTGTTTCTGAACAGAATTGCATAACAAAGCTCAGTGCACCAATAGAATTCAAGCTAGTAGGCATGAGTAGAGTCCAGCTCCCCAGCTAAGCACCAGTGTCACCACAAACAGGAAGACAAGACAAGGAACAAAGAGAAAAGTACTCATTAAATAGGAACCAGATAACAGACAATGGAAAGAAGTAAACTTACAATGAAATTCAATGGCATCACAAATGTACCAATCAATTATAATACAATCTAAACAAAGATTATATTTCTGCTTTATTGCAAAATATTTGTTCAAGCTATGACAGAATCAATATTATTTTTACTTGTTTTCATTGACTGTTGACTGTTGACTCTTGTTGTTTAGGTTGTTAAAATGTTTTCTCATATTCAATAATAAATGTATCAATGTTTCTTCGATGTGACACCTGGGAGGACAAAAGAAGGCTTTTCTGGCCGTTACTTGAGTTAATTTTCTAAATTGAAGAATCTGTTTAATATGCCTCTTGTCACAAATCCTGTCTACCCCTGTCAATCAATTATATGTTATTATTGACTGCACGTTGGGTGTTGTTTTTGAGGCTTTTTTGAGGTAAGAAGTTGTAAATAAAACAAGTCAAGTAAAAAGGCAGTGTTGATGACATATTGCCATATGAGTAAAAGAGAGAAACACTGGAATTATGGCCATGAAAACTGTTAATTCATTGTACTCGTATTCTTATCTCAGATGGCGAACGAAGCAAAGCCATGCCCATGTGACATTGGAGACCGGATGGAATATGGGGGACTGGGACAGGAGATACAGATTGAGCATGTGAAGGCTTATCTTGTAAAACCAGCGGTTCATTCAGATAAGGCGGTTATTGTGATTCAGGATATCTATGGATGGCAACTGCCCAACACAAGATACATGGCTGACATGCTCTGCACCAATGGATATATGTAAGTCTCTAATGATTACATTATTTTCTGTGCCCTTTAAATACCTGTTGCATTGACTTGTCCATTTCTTCAGAGCCATTGTCCCAGATTTCTTTTTGGGTAAAGAGCCTTGGAGTCCATCTCATGACTGGTCAAAGTTTCAGGAATGGCTAGAGGACAAAAAGCCAACACAGATCAACAGGTATGCTAAAATAACTAATGCCTTCACAGATCAACAGGTATGCTAAAATAGCTAATGCCTTCATGGCCATTCTATTTCTGTCTATTTCTGATTTAATATACAGATCAGTATTTGAACCCATTTTCAACCCTGCCTTGTTAATAGGCTACACTCATTTGGCATCAGTTGTATTTCAGAGCAGTTCTTAAATAGTTTAAGAACTTTATTTATTTGCTTTTCTATATTTTTCTCTTTTATTAATCTACTCTAATTTATACAATTTCACTACATGTCTTACATTGTCTTACAATGTATCAACATATAAACTCCTTCCTTCTTTGTCTCTTTTATTTCTGCAATTTCAATACATCTTACATTAATATTTTAATGTATGTGACAAATAAACTCCTTGATCCTTGATCCTTGAAATACTTAATGACCACTGAATTAGCACCATCTCTTACAGAGAGGTTGATGCAGTGCTGAAATACCTGAGGGATCAATATGGAGCACATAGACTAGCATCTGTAGGCTTCTGTTGGGGAGGAGTGGCTGTACATCACTTGGCCCTGGAGTACCCAGACATACGAGCTGGAGTATCTGTCTATGGCAAGTTGTCATGAAGTTTATGAAATATTCGGAACAGTTTTCAGCAGTTTAACTTGGCTAATTATAAAAAATAATTGATAGATACTGATAGATAGAGAGAGAGAAAGAGAGAGAGTAAGAGAGAGATACTTTGTGCATCCTGTAGGAAATTCAGGAAATCACTGCTACCATGAAACTGCATTTCACAGCAGTATGCGTCACGGACAAAATGATATTGAGAATCTACATATAGGTTGTGCATACAACATCGGTGTTGCCTTGTGAGAGTTAATTTATAGCTGTGGTGCTTTAAAATAGGAATCATTCGTGAGAGAGAAGACCGGTACCAGTTAAAGTCCCCCACCCTTTTTATTTTTGGAGAGAAAGATGAGGTCATCCCACTTGATCAGGTAGTGTATATTTCTTTTTAGTTCATAGATTCAAGGAAATAATGTAACACAATGTAACACAACACTGGTTCCAATGTATACAATTCTGTTCATGTAGGTGAACGTCTTAAAGGAACGTTTGCAGGACAAGTGCACAGCTGATTTCCAAGTGAAGATTTTCCCTGGACAGACACATGGATTTGTACATCGTAAGAGAGAGGATATAAACCCAGCTGACAAACAATTCATTCAGGAGGCAAGGACAGACATGTTAAACTGGCTTCAAAAGTATATGTAGAACTGGCCTGCATATAGAAGTTATCTACATACAGAGACCAAGGTAGCACTGAATGCATTTAATATTGCTGAAAATAGGACCAAATATTAAACTCAGTTGCTAGTCGATTAAAAAGTGCCAAATCTTTACCAGGCCTTCTTAACCTGGAAGTGGTCCTTTCACATATAATTGTATGTATCATACTATTTTGATCAATAAATTTGGACTAAAGGACTATTACTTTGTTGCAATTTTCATTACTATTTATACTACATTTATCACTGTAATATCAATGCATATATATGGGGTTTGATACAGGAACATTTAAATAACACAAAGCAAGATCTATACAGAAGGTAATGTATGTTCAGTGTTTCATAAGACCACACAGCCTCAATACACTCTTGTATATCTAGAATACATAATCTGATAATCTGAAAAACATTACAAGGAAAAAGCATGGTGGGGGAGTTTGACAAATAATGAATAATGCACATACTGTACATTTCTGCCCTGCTGTGAAATTGAGCAAAAGTGCTTACAGTGTTCAACTAGTTTACTATATCGATTCTGTAAAGGCTGTACTCCATAGTGCTTCCATTAGACCCAAGTGTGGGATGCCTTGCCACACTGTTTTGCAAACATAGTGTAGCCTATCAGCCCAACAGAGGGAGCCATTTACAACTGAAATCATTGAAGATCTGAATAGTACACTTGCCTAACAAATGATGGGCTTAACTAGATCTAGACAAGATGGTATAAGTGTGGCATGAGGCTTATGTGAAAGAATAAATGTGTTTATTTGATTAAAAAAACATTAAAATCACCACAGGTCAACATGGTGTACAACTGAACTACAAAATGACAAATCCACAACCCAGCAACTTTCCCATAGACACACTGAGTAGTCTGTTCAAAACAAGAATTTTCTCTGCAATTTTTGTAAGTCAAGCTCAAATGAATAAACATTTTTGCACTGCATGATGCAGTTTACTATATTTCTACGATCTTGCTGTGTTTATTTTCCAAAAGCTTTTCTAGCTAAGCTTTTTCTAGGGTTGCATGACTACTTAACTTATCAAGTTGTTGGTTATATTAGTTTCTGTATAGTGATCAGGTACACAAGAATTCAGATGTACAAAATGTGGCAGATGAGCAATTAGCAATGTATCAAAGCTATAAACAACACTCTGAAAGACTGGATAAATTGTGTTTGCCTGCAATTACTTTTGCATTCCCTCATTTGTTTTGTGCTTCCTTGCAAAAGTAACAGTATTCTGAGAGAATGCAAAAGTATTACAGATGCTGTATCAGATATAAGGGGTATGTGTGTATTGTACACAGAGTCAGTGAAGTATTTGTTTTCTCTTTACACGAGCATGTTATACTGTATACTGTAGTATGATAAGTTATGACATTTGCCTTTTACCCACACACACAGATGGGCTTGGTCAACATTTTTTCTTGTATAGGCTACCATGAAGCACAGGTGGCTATTATCTTCTCTGCTGATTTTATAAGTACCAGTATGCTGTCATGCAACACGGCACTGTTTTTTTTTGTGTGTTTCCTGCATGTGAGCACCTGAATTTTTTTGTTTCACATGCCCACACAAAACATGCCAGAAAACAGGAAAAGTTTTTTTGTCCTTCATTCTCTTTGGCTTTTTAGCTTACATGTAAAAATGAACCTGTAAATGTTCCTGTGAATATTTAACTGTTTGGACCCCGCCTACAAACGTGGGTGGTTGTAATGCTGATGTCATCCTACCTGGCAACCTGTAATACTCTTCTGAACAACACCAACAGGATCCAGAACACTCACACTGAGTATGAAAGCAATTCTTTAGTAGTTTAATGCTTAATGCTTTAATGCTTTAGTAGTTTATTAGCTTATTTATTGGAATTTTCTAAAAAATGTATTGCAATTTTCTGGTGCTTATGTACAGTACATTTCTGGTGGTGACCAACAGAGAGGATTTTTTACATGCCCACACAAAACAGTCACAGTCACAGTAACAGAACAGTCACACTAAATATACAAATGATTCTTTAATAGTTTTAGGCATTTGTCATCTTGAATGATATACTGTTCCATTGCATCCATAGGCTAAAGTGTAAGAGGAAGCAAAGAAGCAAGCAGAAGTGAGAGGCAATTGAAAGTCACTGTCCTTAAATTGCAAATTACAGACGGTTCCTGTGTATGTCTCAAATTCTATACATTTGTTTCAGATGGCAAATGAAGCAAAGCCATGCCCATGTGACATTGGAGACAGGATGGAATATGGGGAACTGGGACAGGAGGGTACAGATTGTGCATGTGAAAGCTTACGTTGTAAAACCAGCTGTCCAATCAGAGAAGGCATTGTGATTCAGGATATCTTTGGATGGCAACTGCCCAACACAAGATACATGGTTGACATGCTCTCTGCCAATAGATATATTTAAGTGTATTGATTATTTTATTCCCTTATTCTATTTCCTTTCAATGCCCTTTGTATTGATGTATCTTTTGGGGTTTCAGAGCCATTGTCCCATTGGAGTCCATCTAAGGACTGGTCAAAATTTCAGGAATGGCTGAAGGATAAAAAGCCAGCAGACATCAACAAGCAGGCTTATGCTGAAATCGTCAATATCTCAATCTACATCAGATGTAATAGGCTATACAAATCATTTCAAAGGATTCAAAGAACTTTTAATTTGGCATCCGTTGTATTTCAGAGCAGTTCTTAAATACTTAATGACCACTGAATTAGCACCATCTCTTACAGAGAGGTTGATGCAGTGCTGAAATACCTGAGGGAGCAATGTGGAGCACTCAGACTAGCATCTGTAGGCTTCTGTTGGCGAGGAGTAGATGTACATCACTTGGCCCTGGAGTACCCTGACATACAAGCTGGAGTATCTGTCTATGGCAAGTTCTCTTGTGATGTATATTAAATATTCAGATACATTTTCTCCATTTTATTCAAGCAATAGGTCAGTCATGGCATATTGTGAGGGGCAGCACAAGAATATATGGCTATAGATATTTTTGTCGTGTCCCCTCCAGCCATTCCGGAATGTAATCATAATGGATTTCAATCTAATAAATTGGAATTATTTTGAGAATCACTGTTAAAATGGGAATGTGTTAAATCTGAATAGCAAGTCAAGTCTGAAGTACACATCTGAAAAACAATCCTCTGCTCACATAACCACAGAGGCCATTCCCACTGTTCTCTGTACTTTTACTTTGTGACAAATTAAAGTGACTTCTGCATCCTGTTCACTCTGTGTCCCTTTGAGTGCCTGTGTGTTTCAGCAGCATGGCAGAAGCGTTTCAGTGTCTCAGGATCAGTTCAGCCTTCCTATCTGTCTGGATCTTCTAAAGGATCCTGTAACTATTCTCTGTGGACACCGTTTCTGCATGGACTGCATTACTGGCTGTTGGAATCAGGAAGATCAGAAGGGAGTCTACAGCTGCCCACAGTGCAGACAGACCTTCACTCCAAGGCCAACTATTGGCAGAAACACTATTCTATCTGAAATGGTAGAGAAGCTTAAAAATATAGTAATCCAGTCTGATTTCTCATCGCCACTCTATGCTAGGCCTGGAGATGTGGAGTGTGATGTCTGCATTGGTAGAAAATGTAAGGCAGTGAAGTCCTGTCTGGTGTCTCTGTCCTCTTACTGTGATTGATCTTACTGGAAAACTAGAAGATCTGATCTGCTCTCATCATGATAAACTACTTGAGGGCTCACTGATCAGACGTGCATATGTGTGCTGTGTGCCACGGATGAACACAATGGACATAAAACTGTTTCAGGTGCAACAGAAAGAACAGAGAAACAGGTAAGAGAGTATAATTAACCAGGTAATGAACTTTACCCCAAGGCACCCAACCCTGGTGATACATATTATGCACATACACATAACTCCTTTATGATCAGTTCAAAGGGTTTAAAAGTAAACTACATTTTTATCATTGTCATATAGGATGGCAAGAAGGCCCTTACCACACAGGGCATTTTACATTGTTTGAAATGAAAAATTATATTGATTAAGCTGCTTTTTAAAAACGAAACAATGCAGTCATTTTATCTGAACATAGAGGCTTCAAACTCAAACTTCAAGCTCTGACTTCTAGTAAGCAGAAAGAAGTTTCTGCCACTGCCACTGTCACTGTGCACCTAGCCTGGTAATAAAACCAGACCCTCATTCCATGCTTTCATTTTGTATAGAGGCTCTGGACTGGAGATTCGATTGCTTGCTTGAGGTGTTTAAGTTTAAAAAGACTGGATCAGCCCCTGACAGCTTGCCTTGACTGATAGCATTCTAGCTCTGCATTCACAATGCCTCCGTTTGTTTGCTGATTGGACAGATTAAAATGCCTCCTGAGACAACAAGCTCAATGGGATCAAATCCAGACTAGCACTGTAGAGAGATGATAATCAAGTGGAAGTGCTAGGAAGACTCGGCCAGGCTAGAGTGCACTAAGAATGCTTGATTATGCACTATGCAATGCTGTTGATCCAGTTGGCTTGTGAGCCTTTAAGTCAGGCTTTTGACACCAAATGGCATTAAATATTGGCAAGGGATATAACAATACATTTTTCAGGTGACTTTATAAACAACAACAGTTGAAAACACAAGCATGATCTCTAAAACTAACCATAATTCATCAAACTCATTTTGTATGGTTGTCATATGAGCTGGTTTACTTTAGTTTAAGGTTTTTGTATGGTATGATTGAACAGGATATTAGTAGTAAGTGTTAGTACAAACACCAAATACTTGTACAATATGCTAGTGGCATGTTTCATAATACGTAGTCAAATGTGATTACTAAATTGGCTACCTGATTGATGCGATTATTATCTCTTCACAGAAACAGTTGGAGGAGTGCCAGAGAAAATCTCATCTAACAATCCAAGAACTAATGATACATATTCAGCTGCTCTGTGTGTAGTATTCAGAACCTATACTAAACTAAACTATAGAGGGGGGACGGGGACTTATATTTCAGCTAAATGGTGCTGGATAAAGAAAAACACCTTTTTTTCAAAGCTTTTTTCCGGGTGTGCCAGTTAAAGGGTTAAATGAGCAATCTGGTGTGATTCAATCCATATCCCTGCTGTACAGTCCTGTCTGTATGAAAAAGACTGAGAAAATTGTATACAACTTAGACCGAATAGCAAACCGGCATTAACAGACACTACTGATTCCATTGGTATATAGCACTCCTCTGTGTGATTAGCTGTATTCTCAAGATGTCAAGATGGACCACAGTTTGTCACGGCATGGCCACCCCATGTAAAACAAGTCTGGCTCCACCACTGTGGATTTTGGATTTGAATCTATTTGAATGTCACAATAACAAAATGAATGTAACAGAACAAATGAAAGAAAAATGAAATACAACATAGCACCATAAACATAGTTAAAAAAATTAAAGCATGCCATTCATCTGCTCTGAGAAGTTTCGTCTGGTAATTTCTCTACAAAACTCCTGATTCCAATAACACCCCTGCTTCCTCTTGCTCTTCACAGCATTGCTTATGAGAAATGAAAGATCATTCTTTTCCCTGCTCTGAGTGTATTGTGTCTTCACGAGTGAATGACTGACTAGCAGCAGGTAAAATGGCAGACCATGTTTTATGGACTCGAGAAGAGTTCATCTATCCAATCTGGATGTAGGGTCCTCAATGAACAACAATTCCCTGTGGATACATCCTGCATTACAGGCTGCTGGGATCAGGAAGATTATAAGGGATTCTAAAGCCACCCACAGTGCAGACAGACCTTCACTCCAAGGTCTCTTGTGAGCAGAAACACAAGACTGGCTGAAGTGGCAGAGACTCTGAATATTGTGGGATTCAAGCCTGCACTTTTGGCTCACTGTAACGCTGAACCTGGAGATGTGAAATGTCACATCTACTCTGGGAGAAAAATAAAGGTCCTCAAGTCCTGTATGATGTGTCTGTGTTTTACTCTGCAACTTACCTGAAGGCTAATATTGTTTTCAGCCCAGGGAAGAAACACAAATGTGGGTTTTATTGTCATTTCAACCATATACACTTAAAGTTCAAATTACTTGAATCTGTTTATCTCCTGCGTACCCCCTGAGATTAGCTATGTTATATCCCCTACACGAGCCTACCTACTACACCACAGACAGATTTGATAAAACAAGTAATATTTTTGCATACCGGTAATTATTGTTGCACAAACAAAACACATGGTGAACACACAGTAGGCCAATAGTAATATAGTGGAAATTGGGTTGTATTGGGAATAGTCTTTTATATAGTCCTTTTTTCATGTATAGTCTAACTGAATTTTAGCCTATAGTCTATACATTAACATTTTTGCATACCCACATACCCTCTACATTGATATAGAATTTCTCATACACACAAATTGTTTGGGCAGAGTTTGCTAACGAGCAGCAAAACAATTACACACTGCCTGCCAGATAACCAGTTGTAAATGTTAACAAACTGTTATTTAGTTAATTTGGCAGCTTATAAACCACTTTGCATTGGCTTTGTTAACTTGCTCTGCATATTATTGCACAGCTTTTGGATTTTTGCTTTCTTCAGAGATAGCAAGAGGCTGGTGGTCAGCTGGCGTTTTGCTCATCTGTTCTCCAGCGGTCTGATTCTGCCATCTCGCCACAGTATTTTTTGATGTGTTCTTTTCTGGGAAATACCGGCAGACTGCCAGAGAACAAATGAGCAAAAATGTCGGTGGACTGTTAGCTTGGCCTCTGGTGAGCTGCTGGTTGACCACTAGCATCTTACTATCTAGTTGTTGTTTGAACTCAAAGGACCCGAAAAATAACGTGACTGACAAGTTTTTTTTCTGTCTTGCAGGGGGTGTGGTTTTCATCTGTGCTCTGTCTCTTGGTCATTGTGCTATCCAATGCATGCAAAGGCCTTTTGATATGTGTCTGTAGGTGCTTCCATTTGTATTAGGAAGATCTATGACTCGTGATCATCTAGTAGGCTTATTGTGGAGGGGACTCTGTGAACATTAAATTGAGCACCATTTATACGGCATCAGGCATTAGATGACTGGCCTAATGAAATGGCCAAATTCAGTTTGATACCAAATCAGTTCTTTGCTAGAATTCATTTTTAGCAGCAACACTGTAAATAATCAACATTTACTTAAATATCTAAAAATGTGTAATCCATGAGTAATCCACACACATTCAACACACCATCCATTTGATCCATTCAAATAATTCAAAAACTACAATATTTTCCAAGGCATAAATGCCATAGTGCAAACATAGAGGGTGCAGTGGCGAGACAAAGTCCTTTTTTAACAGGCATTAATCAGCACAACTCATGTAAGGGAAGCCATCTGCCTGAGAACGGCACAGGAAGATGATCACAGAAGAATGGGTGATATGGGAGGTCAGAGACATGCTAGGTCAGAGACAGAGACATTCCCAGGGCAGAGCAGTCTACTCAAAATAATAGATCTGCTGGAAGGCAGATGTGGCTCCAGTGAACACTGGATTGTAGTTGTAGATCAGATGTTTCTGCTCCTCATCCTTACTGGCAAAGGAATGGAAATTTTTCTTTGCTGTCAACATGAGAAATGCTTGTCAGATTCTCACATACAGATAATCACCACTCAGTGCTCTACTAATATTCAGTTAAACAGAAGAGATATTTTTTGTCACGTCGATCACAACACTGTACCTTCATTGACGATGAACTGTGCCATGTAAAAGGTGGTTTTAATAGCAGAAGGTGTGTGAGAATAATACGGTTTGCTCCACTCAAAGGCATTCTTCTCAGGGTGCCACTGGGTTCCATAGAAAGGGTAATCATAGGCTACAATTACAGAAAACAGAACACATTAAGCATAATAATTTGCCTGTTTTTATTGTTTCTTGCACTCCTCTCTCTCTCTCTTTCTCTCTCTCTACTCACCCTCCATGGTTGAAACAAACTCTGTATTGCCATCAGTATTGGTGCTCAGAATTTTGTAGAACTTCCTCAATGCGTCATTTTTATTGAAAGTCTGCAAAACAATGTAAAAGTTTTTCTTAAAAGTGCTACACTACAATGTTCTGCAGTGGTGTTATTATGCTGACTCTCCTCTCACCTCCACAGAGATGCTCCATGTGTGGGAATTCTCTGTGATGTTTTCAGTTGCAAGAGCCATCATCAAATCTGGTGGGAAATCTTTAAACAGTCTGCTTTCCATTGCATCTGCTCGGAGAATGTGAATTGTTTTACGAATTGTGATAACGACAAAAAAATATATTTTTCAACAGCCTAATTATGTAATGCTAAACAGATTATACAACAAAATTAAAATGCATTTCCAATACCTAAACACAGTGGTTCTCAAACTTTTTCTTTCCCCACTTTTCACATTTTCACACCGCACCTGGCCCCCAGCATGCCCCCTGAGCCATATTAATCTTCGTATTTTTATGTCAATTCAAAGCTAATTTTCTCACAAAACCTTCATCACAGCAACTAGTGAATAACACTGTTGGAAAGCTCTGGTTGTGCTGACTCATTTGATATGCGCATGGCATGTGTGACAAAAACTCAGAGAAGAATGGGTGTGAGTTCGGGGGGCAAGGTGCGACCGTCGATAGTGTAACGTCTTGCGCCCCACCTGTCATGTGTCCATGCCCCGCTGGTGGGGCATGCTCCATAGTTTGAGAAACACTGCCTAAAGCAAGCACCTGTTTTGCCACCCTACTAATTCTAAGTCACCCCAGTTTGACTTTGTAGCTTGAGGTTTTGCTATGCAACTTTTCAAAACTGACACATCATTCATTTTGTTTATTTTTGTTTATTAACATTTAGTTTTAATCTTTACTCTGTACTGCTCACCCTTTGTAAAGTGAAGTGGCAAAGAAACTCCAGTGGTGTTGGTGTGAGACAGAAGATTTTCACCACAGGTCAGGAGCAACAGCTGCTCGAATCCCAAACATGTTCCCCACACTGGGAAGTAGTCACCCTGGGAGGCTGCCTGTATTTCAGAACATAAAAATGCTTGCTATTCAGGCTATAAAATAAAAGAATTTGTCATAAACAGTGTGCGGTAATGGAAAATTATTTTATCAGTGTGCAGTAACACTTTACTTGAAGGCTTGAATCGACATATGAGTGACATGAGCCTGTCATAAACATGACATCACACATATTATAAACATCAATAACAAGTTCAAGGCTGTTGTCATTAAGTGCCATTTGGATTTTGTAATGAACAAATGAAACAAAACAAATAAAAAACAAATGACACTCTGCACATGCACATTCTGTCCAATGAGCAGAATGAGCAGGTTTGGAGGGGTTCCCAGGACAATATAGTATTTTGATGGCAGAAAAATTGATCTATGAACCCAGCGCAACATTCAAAAGGGTTAGACTTTTGTTAATTAATCATGGGTGTGTTTTGGGTGTAACACCGAATTAACCAAAGAGTGAGTCATCTCCCAATGCCTTTAAGAGCCAGGAGCACACAAAAAACTTGGAATTTTACTGTCATGTTTTCTACCAAACGCACCTTGTAGATGCAGATGCACAGAAGAAGATTAGATCTGATGATCTAATTTTACCTTTGTACTATTTTGTACTTTGTATTGTACTTAGTTGCAGCCTGATTTGTTGTTTTACATGAATGGGCACTGCAATCATCCCTGTAGATGACAGAAGCAAGGTGTGCATGTATTGTGAACTCCCTTGCATTATGAGCCCATAATCAGGTATGCAGTCCATTATCCCGTTTTGATTTTAGCAACAATGAGCTTTGCGCTGGCCAACACCTCTTTTTTAGCTGGCACACCTTTGAAGGTGCAAGTTCATCTCCTATGTAGACAATGTGTGTTTCTGGCGGAAAAAACATCAATGCACTCCTACGATAGTCATGAAAGCTTGCGGCAGTTGCAAAAGCACAGTGCGGCTTTGCATGATTGGGCCATTAATGACAAAAGTCATGAACATTAAAAAAAGTGTCATTAATGTTCATGATACGTCATGTGATGTTTATGACAGGCTCATGTCTGTGTAATGTCAACACCCACCAACCCACCGTGCTTATGCGTTTCTGTTGAATGAAGAAATAATTAAAATATAAAATATATATATAAAAAATATAAAACAGAAATAAAATATTCAAACAGGAAAACAAGAAAGTTGAGTCGGCCTATTTTTAAATTCCAGCCACCTATTGACATTCACATTCAACAGCAGTGGAAAATTATCCATGGTCCCACTGACCTCAATAGCAAGTCTGTAGAATATGCTGGCTGCTTTAGCATAGCCTGAGGACACAAGGCTTACACCACCTCCAGGAAAAAGAATTCTGAAAAATTAAATAAAATAATGTTGTAGATGGTTTTATCACAGCACCTCTCATCCAGAGAAAAAGTTCATAAAAGTCCATTGCCGAATGCAGCACCATACATTCAGTGTAGACTGGTGCTGCATTCAGGAATTAACTTTAATATACTTTTCAAGATGACATTGACAGGAAAACTGCTTCACGTAATATACTAACTTCAGAAACACTCTATAGTATCTGTCTGTACACCGAATGTTATTTTTAGCCTTGCAGGCTTTAAAAAAAATAGGGATTTGTCTAAACTCAAGTCTGTGCCCTTCGCACTGTCATTATACGCTATTTTAGTTGTAAATGCAAAACTGCTTAAAACCCATCAAATTTATATTGTTTTGCTACCACCAATATATTACCAACATTCTACCATATGTAAACAGGCCTGAAATGTCCAGAACTCTTTTCATAAACCGAGAAACAAAACAACCATACACAACAAGGTCAATTATAGTCCTATATATGCATTAAAACAATCAAGTCTGATCTCAGAGCTAAGGGATTTGGAGGAAAAAGTAATGCCACCCTTACCCATTAATAGACTTGAACAGCTGTATGTATTCCTCCTCTGTCTTATTAATGCTGTAAATATTAACATATATGAACAATATGGATATGAACAGCCAGGCTGTGTGTCACACAATTACAGTTATGGTCTTTCTTGTAGGCACACTTACATCACAGGAACCACTCTGGCTCCAGCAGCCTCCAAAAATTTCACATAAGATGCAGCAATGTAAGAGTTTTGCTTTGGCTGTGGATTGAACACCTCCTGAGCCAAGACACCTGTAGAATGGAAATGTGACAAAGACATTATCTCTTCACATTCTCAGCTTAGCTTTTGATGTGATTTGTAGGTATTTTCTTAAAAAGTGAGATACTAGTCATTATTGTGAAAGTAGCCTATTGCGACAGTAGTTTATTGTAAAGAGCTTTGTGATTCCTATTTCTACCTTCAACTCATTTCTATGTCGGTCTGTCTTTATTAACATTTTTGAGGATCTTGCCTCCTTTGATTCACACTCCCATAAACCTGATGTGACAACATTTCAACAGAACCTACAAAAATATAAACTGCAGTTAGTTTTTGCTCCCATTTTCCCAAGTTTCTATCCACAAAAGAGTTTGTTCACAAATGTGGCAAAGAATGAGCATATTTGGCTATGGGTAGGGTAGGCTATGTATATTAGGCTATATCATACGCACTTCACCAGAGGTTACCCGCCTGGTGCATATCCCTGCCTTGAGCGTGTCAGTACAGTCCAAACCCCTGGGGGCAGGCAGGCCTACAAAACCAGTCTTATTTCAGGAAATAGCCTAAACAGCAGCTATGCTGCTATGAGTAACGTTAGTGTGTAGTCTACGAGGAAATAAAATAGAACGAAACCTGGGGCTACAAGTCTTCCACAGAATAGACCTAACCCCTTGTCAAAATTTAAAAAAAGTCTACGCTTAGATCTCAGAGGGGTCACGAGGTAAGAGGTGAGAGGTGACCCTATCCTGATATGTTTTCAAATTCAGTGAGCGAAGACACGTTTCTCGCTATAATGTCTAACGTTAGCTCGCTTTATTTAGCCCACACGTGAACAGATGAAAGTAAACAGATGATGCAAAAACGTTCAAATTTAAGTCCGAAGGGAAGAAGGCTCAGGAACGCTTTTAAAGTTATCACACTTCAGGCTTACGTTATTCTTTCCTCGGACACCAAGCAACTCACCAATTATTGGTCTGTCATTCCTTGCATCGGTTTTCTGAACAGGGATAGCTGACAGACAACTGAGAGCCAAGCTGAATAACGCAAGGGAAAATGCAGCCATACGGTTTTCCTTATGGTAGCTTTCAGGTGAAATAGTTATTTGCCGACCACAGCCATAGCCTACTGTGTATGACGCTCTCTAGGACATAGCTCCTCCCACCTACAGTTTAGCTGAGTAACATTGTGACAGTGCAATTTACACTTTCTGTTCCGTGACAGGACTGTATGGTTACCATCGAAGTTTGAATGACCAAGCTGCCTACTAAGAATTCAAAATCCTGAATTCAAAATCCATTCACCATCCAGTAGCAACACTTACAAAAACAGATCACTGATTATTAGTATAGGCCTACACAATATTGAAAGAAAACATTTTCTTAGGTCTGATGATATTTTGTATTTTATGTAGGCTACTGTATGTCAAAAACAAACACATGAATTTACTTAAAGTAATAATTTTATGAGAAACCAGTGGTGCTATACAGTCTATTGAAGTTGGTGGTGCAATATAAGTTGATCAGATATTTCTGATTCTTGATTCTACTCCTCATTTTCATTGACAAAACAAATGTAAGTCAGGTAGAGTAGTAAAGGAGAACTGCACGGATTACATGCCCACTTACATTTCATAACCTACTGGGAGTATTTCACATTTAACAAAAGTAAAAAGATCCAAGACAGGAAACAAAAGTGGGCCTAGCCCTATCTGGGTAAATAAGCCAACTGAGGAGAGTTGGAGCGACTAGGTCAAACCGGATGTATAATTCTGGATGTGGCTGCTCTCTTCTTTTATCACTCATGCTGGGGATTTAAAAGACACAGGTAATAAACATGTTCGCATTAAGCAACTAAGTGTAATTGGCTAATGCTAACAAATCATGATAGACTTCCCCTACATTGATCTGTCATTGGATAATCGCTGCATGATGGACGCATTAATTTGCAGAAAGATGGCCATTGTTGAGCTTTTGAAGCAACACTAGCCTGTACACAGAATATTTTGCGCAATGCCCAACTTTATACAAAGAAAAATGATCTTCTCTGATAGCTTATAGATCCAGGTTCTAGGACCAAATTAGCAAATGGCCCAACAGGGCCCAAGCCCAGGGGGCCACAGGTCAGAGCAGGCCATGGCAGGGGTCCTAACAAAAAAACCCATGTAGCCTGGCATTCAAGCAGTAGCCTATGATCTCTCATTCAAGGCAATTTTGTGCCCAGGGGTGCTTTATTTCTATAATCCGGCCCTGACAGGCTCATTTTCCCAAAGCATTGCATAGTTTGTAAAGTGCTTGTGACATCATATGTCTTTAGGACAATTTCCTGAAAGCATTGTTGTATAAGAACATCATAAAAATGCTCACAGACTTGTGTGATCTGTTGGAGTGATATATAAACATGTTCAGGAAACACACGGAAAAGCCAAACGAACATTCTTGAGATTGATCGTAAAGATCATGATCCATTGTTATCAAGAAACTAGGCCCTAGTCATTTGGCTGTGTAGAGCAGGTCCAATACACCCCATATGACATTATTTAATTAAGTTTCCAGTTTCACAAAAGGTTTTGCGACATGCTCTTTTAGCAACACTTTATTGGAAGAAAATGCTTTCCCCAATTGTCTGGTTCTATTTTTCACCCATGTTACCCTCCTTTCTTACCAGAGAAATCTGGCTTGTGGTTCTGGATCAGGTGTTTTTGTTTGTCCTCTTCACTGGGAAAAGAAATTAGGGTTTTCTTTGCTGTGAGGAGAAACGTTAGATTTATCTCAAGCATCATAATCTACTAGTGTCTTTGTTTCTCAAGGAAGCTCTCTTCATTCCCAATAATACATACATTTTGTACAGATTTTACAAAGAGCTTAAAATAGCGCACGCTTACCCTCATTAACAAAGTCTGCCATACGGTCTAAAAGGTCGTCTTGATTGCAGATTGCCTGTGAGGCTGGTATGTCTCACTCCACTCAAACATAGTCTGGAGATTCTTTGGTTCTGCTTGCAAGAATGAATACACTACATATACTATACTACAAGGGCCTTTTAAATAACACTAATATAGCTGGCAGTTACCACAAGGTGGCAGTACTCTCACCAAAGCTGTAAAATACTGTCAATCACAGCAACAATGTGTTTTCAAGTCTGACCATATTTGCATTTTTGTTTTACTTTTCGCACACAAGACACCATAACGCCATACCAAAGCTGCAAAACCATCAACTTATTCTTTCTTATAAAAAATATTACATTCACACTTCACACTACCTCGTGTAGGCTACAAACACTCATTGCTTCACTGAACAGTAACCAACCATTGCCTTAATGGTCAAAGGTCAAGTTCAGCGGATGACAACATTACTGTTAAGCTAAAGCTTGCTGTTTAGTTCTGCTCATACTTTGGATGCAGTGTTACTTTAGCCAGGCTAGCGCTGCCTGGTGCTTCTGCTCAATTTCACATTTAGCTCCATCACTGCATCAGGAATCTGTCTGCAGGCTTCGGTTTGCACCATCTTTGAGCTGTGCGGGCCAATCAGCGAACAGAGGGAGGGCCAAAACTGTTAACGTTGACTTCAAACGGTGCGCTCCAGCACGTAACATACGCAACAACTAAACAGTAGCAATTGATGAAGCAGAAAATATCTGCCCACCGTGGAGTGAACGCATGCCAATGGATAGGTTTCAGATGCTTTGCATAAAATGAAACGATGCATCAGGCTAGTGTTACTGATCTGATTAGAGATCCGAGTTTACTCAGCTTTGCCCTGTGACCTTCATGTCAAGGTCATGTAAATTGACACACCTGTTAGCGCTTTACACATTATATACCCTGATGGAGGCTACTTAATGGTCAGAACATGCTGGTTTTGCACATACTGACTAAACTAAATCTTTTTCTGTTCAGAGAACCTCATCCACCTTTTTTGACTGCATTTTCACATTATTCTTTACAATTCTTTGATGGGCATTTTTTCTATTTGTAAATAACAGTGCTGAAGAGCACCTGAATGTTGGTCAGTCTTTCTGCACTTTTCTTACTGAGAGATTCATGCAGCACTCTCCTGTTTTTCTCTGAAGTCGCTTTTGAAAGATTATAGTTGTAGCAGTCCGATGACTGCAAACAAACAGAGTGTCTACCATACTGTAAATATCTAAAACAACAAGCTGTCCTGAAAATGCAGGCCAGCTGTGGCACTAGTATGTGCTTTCAAATGTTTTTTTCAAGTCTTTACAGGTTTAAGAAATCTTTTAAAATAGCATTATCGTAAAACAGATTACAGCTTACTTTAGTGCACTGGTGTCTTATAGGCCTAGTCTTTTGACCTAGTCCAATACACACCCAACATGATATGCTAAGCTTACAGTTCCACAAAAGACAACATTGTTTGACAATATATATTTTCCATTGTTTGTTGCTTTTTTCCATTTTATTTATGGTATGTCCACAATCAATTCCTCCTGATTTATGGAAAGTAATACTTCTGAAGGAAAGAAGAGCCATCAGCACCAGAGAAATCTGGAATGTAGTTCTGGATCAGGTGTTTAAATTCATCTTCTTTACTGGGAAAGGAATGGAAGCTTTTCTTTGCTGTGAAGACAAAAATCAAACCTTTAGAGAACAGAAATAAAGAGCACAATTTCACTCCCTGGTGCACTATATTATCTGTTGACTTTCCAATCTTAATTCCCAATTACTGTATGCACAGTTTATTCAGAAAAAAAGACTCCTGCCTACCCTCGTTGACAAAGAAGTTTGCCATGTGGAAGGTCATTTTGATTGCAGATGGTGTGTGTGGGTAGTATGTCTGACTCCACTCAAATGCATTTTTCTCCGGGTGCCACTGAGTTCCATACACAGGATAATCATATGCTACATAAAAGATACAAGGATACAAGGAAATTTTATTGTCACATGTATATGGTTACTGAGTGTAAAAATGCAGTGAAATTGTGTCTGTTTCTCAGCCCATTTGTGCATGGGGGGAGGGGCAGGAAGGAGCAGGACAAAGTGCATAAAGTGTATATGGGGGGGTGGCTAAGGGCTGCATTAAGATAGGGGGGTGGATGATGCAAAAGTGATGAATAGTGTTGACAAATGGCAAGAGCTATGTGGCTTACTTTGGGTGCGGATGGGAGGGCAAATTACAATACTCCCACACATTAACAAGGAGCACCCAAGAGCAAAGAATTACACAGTGTGATAAATAGGTTTTTAATCCCTTCATCTCTCTCACTTGTTATGTCTATCAAGCCTTTTCATCTTGCTCTCTCTCGCTCTCACAAACACACACAAACACACACACACACACATTTCCAGTGCTGTTCTTACCTTCCATTGTTGAGATGAATTCTATGTTCCCATCTGTGTTGGTGCTCAAAACTTTGTAGAACTTTCTGAGTTCTTCGCTCTTGGTGAAGTTCTTGAGAGAAATCAGTCTGGTTAACACAGAGGGAACTCCACAATCTAAAGTAATATATATATAGTAATATATAGTAAAGTAATATAAGAAAATATATATAACTTTTCCTCGTACCTCCATGGAGATGCTCCACTTATGGAAATTCACTGTGATGTTTTCTGTTGCCAGAGCTGTCATCACATCTGCTGGGAAATCCTTAAAGAGTTTACTCTCAGCAACATCTGCGTCATAAATTGAGAAATAACAAAAAAAATATTAGAAAAAGTACTTTCGGAGACAGCTAAAAGGTAGGGGTATACAAGGTAAGGGGTTAACAGATATTTTGCATAATCATGCACCAGCCCATGTAGAGCTTCATAAGCTATTACTGTAAGAGGACTTTAAAAGTCATATGTCATAGCTGTCAGGTCTGCATCAGATCTGGCCACAACCACGCCCCCTCACTCTGCCTTGCAAACTCACAGCTCATCTCCCCATTCACAGCCACTTCCTGGTGCACGTTCACCTTCACCTGTGTATTGATTTTAACTGGTCTCCACGTTACTTAAGTGTCTCTCCCTGATTCCCTGGCGTCTGGCCTCGTCAATCCTCCCTTGGATCTGTTCCGTGTCAGTCGTATTGTTCCCTGTCTCCTATGAAGTCTCAGTACCTTGCGCCCCACGTTTCTGGACTATCTCGCTGGTATCGTTTATTCCCTTGTTTCACTGTTTACCCTAGTTTGTGGCTTAGTTCAATTCATGATATCCTTTGTGTGTTAGTTATTTCCAGTATCTTCTGTGCGTTATAGTTTTACCCCCGTCCTCAGTTATATGTAACTGACGTTGACTTTCTTTGTAATCCGTCAAGTCGTGTTTAGTCTGTGCCTGACAATAGCTCACTGGCACCTATTATAGTTCGGCTTGAACTGGAGTGATGGGTTCCTCATGTCTGGAGTTCTGACGAGACTGTAAGTGCATAATAGATCCATCAAAAAATGTCCATCAAAATTGATTGTAATAATCAAGTCTGGAGGAAATACATGCATGAATACTTCAGTACCATTTATAAATAGCATTGTCCTAAGTTTAGTAATGTTCCTGAGTTGAAAGTAACAGGACAACAAAAACTTTTGATAAAAATTTTAATTACTCTAGAATAATACTCCTAATTTCTAAAGGCAGTCTTGTTTTTTGCAGGTAAGTTACTAAGAAATGTCTGTGCAAGTGTAAATGCATAAGTGTGAATATGCAATAAATTCACTGTCATATCGTTATACACTGACCTTGTGCAAACTCTAGTGGTAGAGATATTCCAGTGGTGTTTGTCCGACACAGCAGATTATTTCCACTTGTGATAACCAACAGCTGCTCAAATCCCAGACAAGTACCCCATACTGGGAAGTAATCACCCTGGGAATTAGCCTGTGTTATAACACATACAGACACACAGATAAGATGTGCTAGTTGTCTATATCATGTTGTAAAGTATGTCTATGTATCCATATTTGTCTATATGTTGAATGTAAGCTAAAGAGTACCGCAGTCAAATTCTTTGTGTTTATGAATATACTTGGCCAATAAAACAGGCCCCCTCAGACACACAAACATACACACACATACATAGACCTAAGCAGAGTAAGACCTATATACTCTGCACTTGAAATTCAATAGTTTATCATACAAATTATCCAGATAGATTCCCAAAATAATACACTGTGTAATAAATAAGACCAAAGGTATCCCGCTTCTCCAGAATACTAAGCTCTACCGTGTGATTCATAAGTCTGATTAGTCAGCAGCACTGATTATTTTTCTTACAGGAGCAACCTCTTCTTACTTTCTGTACAGCTTGTCTAAATAGAAACAGTATGACTAACCTCCAAGGCAAGTTTATAGAAGATATTAGCTGCTTTTGCATATCCTGATGTCATAAGACTTGCAGCTCCACCCGGGAAGAGAATACTGTAAGAATGAAATATGTTCTTTTTCCATTCTTTTAAACATGGTCTTGATGCTTGCTGATATTTTCAAAAGCTTACCCATTGATAGAGTTGAATAACTGGTGGTATTCTTCCTCGGGACGATTAACCCTGTGAAAGTAACACAGACACACACACACACGCAAACAAACATATGCACATGCATACATTTGGCAACCACACGCAAACACATTTGAGACAGAGAGAGAAACTATGAGATTTTTATACATCTTGCATGCAATCATACTGTACACATTTGCAGCACTTGAAGCTGCTCTTACATTACAGGTACAACTCTTGCTCCGGCAGCCTCCAGAGTTTTGACATAAGATGCTGCAATGTAAGATTTACGGTTTGGATCAGGATTTTTCTGCTCTTGTGCCAATACCCCTAGGAAAAAAAAACAGTTGTAATAAATGAAATGAAAAATGACAATAAATAAATAAATTAATTAAAAACACAGACACTGGACTTAAATCCTGTCATTTTGGTGAGCATAGATACTCACCTATAATTGGCCTATCATTTCTTCTCTGGTCAGTCCGTGGAACAACAGCTGCAGGTATTCCACAGAGTGGGAGAAGCAAGAAAGCCAGAGAGAGCACCCTCATGATTCTTTGTAGAAGCTGTACAAAGGTGTAGCACAATAAGAGACACAGGCTTTTATAAACATTCCTCTTGCCCATGACAGTTAAGTGCCCCACCCAAAGATTGAGAGATCCAGAAGTATAAAAGAAACTGCACATGCACTGCCAACTGTGCACATTTAATAGGCTGCAAACACCAAAAGCCAACTATTGTATATACTGTATGTATGTACTGTACGGAATGCATCCACTCTGTACATTCCAACTAGTTATGTTGCTTGCAACTACAACTTCTAGTCCAACTGGTCTACTTCTAACTGTAGGGTGCTATGTATGGAACCTTCATGTCATTTGATCAAGGTAAAGGGTTTTTCTAAAGGTAGTCTACACCTTTTTTAGATTACATTTTATACATTGCTTTATTCAGTTGCCTTAACAAACACCTCTTGATTCAATCCTGGAAAACCAAACTGAAGTTGAAGGCATGACATCAGTGGGCTACTTATTTATACGAAATGTACATTGCCCTGTTCTTTCCTGGGATTACTCCCACCTGTGATAGAAGTAAGGAAGCCTCTGTTAGTGTTTACCAATCATGATATTACTGAGCAATATAGGCAACCTTAGGACACTAGACTTAGTCGTAGGCACCACTCCAGAAAAAAGAATGCTGGAAACCAACCAACCAACAAACAAACAAACAAATAGGTTTTATAACAGCATTTAGCCTATTATTCACAACTGACACACACAGATTACATAAATAATAAAAAATAAAATAAACTGGATACGTTATAAACATCTCTACAGTGTGTTTGTCTATCGCTAAATTTACCCAATCGTAGGCCTACTTTACGGAAATTATACAACCATTGCAACACTCTATTTCCATTTCTTGGATAGTCTCTTTCGGGAATACTATATTATACAAACTCGCAGTGGCATTGGCACCTTTATTGTAGTGTTCATGACAGACTATGGGCGTTAGGGCTCCGACTACTTTCCTTGAAGCTCTGCAGGATTTCCGTGTTTACGGAAGTCATTACACGCGCTTCTCTCGGTGAGCGGCGGCGCGCGATGGCTTTTATTAGGAAAAAGGAGCGATCTAAAGAAAGGTCAGTTCGAAAAAGTATTATTCGACTTCCTCCATAAGTGATTTGTGTGCTTCGTTATGGAATCAAAGCATTAACTTTAAGAGCAACGGCACTTAGGCCTGTCCAAGGGTACGTGACAGGACTCAGTCCGCCACCTCGTCCTGGCAGGAGGTTTGACTGTGGGCTTAAGCTGTGAATCGAGGTCGCTGGTTCATATCTTTTGGAGGCCTGAAATCAATCCATATAGTTTGATGCTTTATAAACGTGTAATCTTCAATGGCCTATTACCATAAGTATTTTGGACCAAGGGCAACGTAACGTAACATCACCTCGTTAAAGAGGTCCTCAGGAATGTTTTTCTTTAGAGGCTTCTTTATAAGTCTGCTCCCGAAAGCCTTGTGCAAATTACGAGACGTGTTTTTCTTATTTTACTGTGCATGGATTTGAGAAGAAGTCATTTTACTTATACAGTAGAAGCCAAAATAAACGCCCTGCCTATAGAAAATGTAAAGTTCATCTTTGCCTGCATTGCGTCCACTAGATTCTCGCTCTTGCTATTGGATCTAGAGGAGTATTATTTTGAACAACACACGGCATATCAGCTGACCACAAGCTGCTCATCGCAGAACAGGTAAGCTAAGACCATAGGATGTATGGGGGCCTATATCTAGTCTCTGCCTCTGAGATCATTATGAAGTTAAATGTTGAAGATAAGCTGTATAACACAGATTGATAGTTGCACCACAGCAAAAGAGGGTTGAGGTTTGAGGAAATGTCTTAAACATTTCGAAATAGATTTTGGAAATTTAGAAGTTACTAACATGACTCCTGTTTTAATGGCCCCCAGCAAGTTTCGAGGATCTTTTAAAGTCTGTTCAAAATCTGTCATATTTGAACCAGAAGATGCATCTCAGCCAATACTAAAGGTATGGTCTAGTTCATTTACCTTAGGTGAGCACTTAGGTGCTTTTACTCTCTTTTGTATCCCAGTAAAGATCCTACTATGTCTTTTGTCTTTTACTGCAGATTCCACTGAAGGATTGTAGGAGAATTGAAGCCACAGAGGAAAATGAGCGAAATCCTTTTACAGAGTAAGCAGATCGCAAAGCTTTTACACACTGACATTGAGGCTTTTTTGCTCTAAGGTAATGATAACGGTTAGCAAATAAGAAAATCAATAAAATGAAATGAGTACTTAAGAGTTCATTGTCCAAGGATGGTTGTTTGTAGTGTTTAAAGATGAATGCACAACATTAATTATTTTGATGCTGTTTAATTTCAGAAGTAAACCCCCATGTATATCAATGGAAAGCAGACAGGTGAATATCTAAGATTTTAAATATCAATCAGCAGTTTGGCATCTATTGTAATTTGAATGTTCAAGTATTATCTGTCTTTTTTACATTTAGGTTTACCTTATTAAAGATGGGAATGTAGTTGCACCATATAAAATTGAAAGGGTAGGTCCTGTTTAAGGTTGTGCACACCATTGCATATTCTTGCTAATGGTGTCATATTCTGCTAGTAGTATTGTGTACACAGACCTTGCTGATAATTCTTGTGGCCTTTATGCAGAGGGATCAAGACTTTCTTTTCCAACTAGACATATCAAGAAAAACTGAGGATGTTGTACAAACTTTACTTCAGGTATGATGCTGTGTATGTTAACAAATATATGGTAGTCACATTGATATCCTACAATAACCTCAAGGTAGTTTATTGCAGTCAAACACTGATCAAATAATATATCTTACTGAAGTTTTTTTGTTTGTTTTCAGTTGCACAGGGCGTCCTGCCTGGACAAGCTTGGTGATCAGACGGCCATGGTCAGTTATTACACATAAGCACAATCAGAACCAGTCTACATCACTTGTGTGCGAAATCTGACACATCTGTCTCACAGTTACATTATAGTTAAAGGTGTGTAATATTGAGAGGACCATGATGTCTTGTTTTTCAGATCGCAGCAATTTTACAGTCCAGATTGGCAAGAACCTCATTCGACAAAAACAGGTATCAGAAAAAGATCAGATTATGTCTTGTCATATGGACACGTCTCCACGTCTTCAAGACCTGTTCACCTCTGTCAATTTCAACTATCAGGACAGTTTCCTATCCTGTGCTCTTTAGTTTCCAGAGTGTGTCAGAGCGGCCCCACATGGAGTGTGAGGCAGAGATGATCACTCCTTTGGTGACCAATCCAGGCCACGTGTGCATCACTGACCAGAACCTTTACTTCCAACCACTGAATGGCTACCCTGTAAGTACTCACTCCTCCTCTCATTCAACCTGCTGGCACACCTTCAGAGAACATCTGTGGACATGATGTTTTGATGCTAGTTGGGAGGCATTCAGTCTATTTCTGTTGAAAGTTATCTGCTGAATGATAGCTTTCATCAGCAAGTTCATGAGAAAACCACAGCTGGCTGACTGTGAATTATATAATTAGTTATTCATTATAATACTTATCTACCTGTTTCCACTCTCCACTGACTTTAATGTAGGAGTTTCACAGCCTGATAATCATATTGATACTCTATATTCGCCCTAATGGTTGGTCAAGAGTATGTTGTTTGCATTCCTTTTCTTCCCTCTATTTTCTCTCAAGATGTGTTTTGAAAACAGCATTGCCAATAAAACACATGGTAACCTAAGCCTACTTATGAGAGAAATTTGATCGCCTTCCACTGCTGTTTGGTTGTCTGAGATTTTTACATGGCGGAGAGCCTAGGCAACATTTTTCAAAAAGATTGTTTTATTTTTTAAATATAGGGAAACAAGCAACTAAACACTTATGTACACTTGTGTACATGTGTAAACTTGTTATGTACCTTGCACTTATCTCTTGCTCTTCATCTTCATCTTCTCACTCACTTACACATACACACACACAAACGGGAGTACACACACGCACACCTAACGTGCGCATGCAGGCACATGAATCGATAAAGCCTGAGAACATCTTGACTTTTCATCCGTCATCATTAACCACCATCATAAACCATCATTTAGCACAAAGAACCATTGATAAGTTGGCCGGATACTGAACACAGCACTTGCTTTGTGAGCACAAATGCTTACTGAAAAGTAAGGAAAAGTTTTTGCTTATGGAAAAGTTTTACCATTTTGCTCCGCCATCAGGCATTAAGACAGAAAACAAACAGCCCACCGTACTTAAGTAAGGCAGGCTCAAAATATCTTGCACAGAAGGAGCAGAATGCTAGTCTATTTTTTTTCCAAACATAATCTCACATAAACATTTGGCTATGCTATACCAGAATAGGTCAAGGCATTTATTTTCACTACACAAGTTATTGATAGGAGGTTATACGGGTCCTGAGGTCTCTGTGCGGCTTGCGGCCGTATCCTTACACAAAAAACTGACCAATGAACTGATGCATATAACTCAAATAGGTAAAATTATTGAGATTTTGATCCAACCTGCCCACATCCCAGATTTTCCTCCTAAAAAAACAACCTGCACCACCCGACCTGCGGGCTTTTGTCGACCCACGCATCACTAGTCTGTGACCTATTTTGATCTTAAAGAGAAGAAAGTTAGTTGACATAACTACCCATTTAGCACGTGTTGACACATTGACTAAGCCATCAGAACTCACACGGTATGCATGTCCTCTGCCACCATCTCTCTGAGTGACCTCTCCTGCCTCTCTTCCCCAGGACTTGGTGGTGCAGATTCGGCTTCACAGCATCAGGCGCATCTTCAAGAGGAGGCATGGGTTGCGCCCACTGGTAAGTCATGCTATGAAGTTGGTTTTGTTTGTCTTTGTGTTTTTGTTTAGCTTGTCCACTGTGTCACTCTGTCAGTCCTCCTTATTCTGCTCTCACGTCCACGCGGGTTGCATTTGTTTACTGTTGTCAGGGTCTGGAGGTGTTTTGCTCTGAGACGGACCTTTGTTCAGACATTTACCTGAAGTTCTACAACACCAAAGACAGGGATGAGCTCTATTACTACATTGCCACCTTCCTTGGTCAGTTTTATCACTCTGGTTTCTTACACACACACACACACACACACACAAACAGAGAGACAATTATCTTTTGTTTGTTCATAATGCTGATGTAGGTTTCAATGACTTTGAAAAGGCTTTCTCAAAGTTCGGAAGTCAGATAAAAGTGTATCACCACTGATGCGGGCCGTTAATTACCATCGTCAGTGGCAATGGGTTTTCTTTCATGATTCACATCTTAATATCACTCTGCAAGTAGACCATGCAATAACACTTATATACTCTGTATGCACTATGTGTATTACATCTTTCTGCTTTTTTCTCATGCATGAAAAAAACACAATATTCCACCTGCATATGTGCGCGTAGGCGTAGCCAGAGATATGGTTAAGTCAGTACGTGTGTGTGTGTGTGTACCACAGAGAACCACATGGCAGAGCACACAGCCGAGAGCTACATGCTGCAGTGGCAGAAGGGGCACATTTCGAACTACCAGTACCTTCTACACCTCAACAACCTGGCTGACCGCAGTGTCAATGACCTGTCCCAGTATCCGGTCTTCCCCTGGGTCATCAGTGACTACAGCAGCCCACGGCTTGGTGAGGAACATGGAGCACAACTACATAATACTTACTATTGCCTTGACTGCTTTTATTACTTTGACACTAACGTGTAAAAAAACATGTAACACAGACAGGCATAAGGCAGTGATATGGTGCTGCTCATGCCCATCTAGGTGCATCTAGGTCCAATGGATTATTACATCAGAAACACTGTAGATCAAGTTGATTTATTTACACTTTGTGAAAGTAAAGTTAGATGCATAGTAAAGTTAGATGCATATTAGCACATAACCTTATTCTTATCTATCTATCTTATCTGTTCCAACAGACTTGATGAATCCAGCTTCATTTCGGGACCTTAGCAAGCCTATTGGAGCGCTGAACACAGAGAGACTGGAGAGATTATTAGTAAGAAGAAATAGATGCACTGTCTCTTTTCCTCCCTCTTGACTTTTCCTCCCTCTTGTCTTTGCCTTGCTAAGGCGTCTTTAGTGAATCTCATTCAGTTTCTTTTGATTGTAACACAAGGTTATTGGATTACAGATTACATATTACAGATTAAATGTACAAGAAGTGGTGACTCTTGCTTTGTGTGTAGGCACGCTACAGAGACATGCCAGAGCCTCGCTTCATGTATGGAAGTCACTACTCGTCTCCAGGCTACGTGCTCTTCTATCTGGTTAGAGTAGGTGGGTGTCAGCCAAACAGGCAACACATATATACACTTACACACGCACACACACACACACACAGTTTTATAGATACACATGTCATGAGTTATGATATGATATAGTCCTGTCCTATAGTCTAGCATTATAGTTTTCATTGACTAGAAATCAAGAACAATTTGATATTTTAAAATCTTGGGTGTAGATTCTAGATTAAAAGGAAAAACAAATATTCAGATGATTAAATGTGAATGGCCAATATGTTTCACAGCTCCAGAGCACATGCTATGTCTTCAGAATGGACGCTATGACCACGCCGATCGCATGTTCAACAGGTGAGCTGCCACAGTAAAGGCTCAGTTGACGGACACAGTGGGGCAAGGCAGCTCAGTGTGAATCTGCGTTATCAATATGACTGTTGTTTTCATCTAAAAGGTCTCTGATATTGGCTTTTCTGATAACAGCCAGCCCATTTATCAACACAGATTACAAAACAACAAAACAAAACAGAACAGAAATGTCAAAGTCTAAATGTAATGCCATAGAACTCAAAAGCTTTTTATATACTGGTCATGTCACTGTTTTTGGATGAGAGAGGAAGGAGTTTATGTCTCATTTGTCTGTATTCGCATGTTTTCCATTAGCATTGCAGAGACATGGAAGAACTGTTTAGAGGGAGCCACAGACTTTAAGGAGGTGAGTAGCCAGAGCCTAGCATTAGAATCTCTTACAATTTCACACCAACATTAATGGTACAATCCCACCCCCTCTCCATGTTTGTGTCTGTAGTTAATTCCTGAGTTTTATGGGAAGGACTCGGGTTTCCTCCAAAATGAGCTGAATCTAAACCTGGGGCGACGGCAGGGGGGTTGCAGTGTGGGAGATGTAGTTCTTCCTCCTTGGGCTGCAGGTAAAACATGCTTATTTGTCTTTCATTCTTGTCTCCATCTCTGATTCAAATCCTGTTTCCCTCCTGTCTCCTTAATGCACTTCCTCTCTCAGAAAAGTTTCAAGTTGCTCTTTCACTGATTTTGTATGCTCAATTTCAACATAGTAACATCCTTTTTTGTGTATGTGTGTGCGTTTATCTTGTGCTGTTTTTGTGTGTATGTGTAATACAGATGCAGATGAGTTGTTGGAAAAGTTGCGCAGTGCCTTAGAGAGTCAGTGTGTCTCGGAGCATCTGCATGAGTGGATCGATCTGGTGTTTGGTTACAAGCAGAAAGGCACTGAAGCAATAGCAGCTCATAATGGTAACATTCTGTTGGAGCATCTGACTTCAGATCAGGGGTGGCCAAACTAAGGCCCGAGGGCCAGTTGTGGCTCTTTGCTCTCTTTCATGCGGCCCGCCAAAATAAGATGCAATGTGGCCTATTACATTACATTAATCTATTATTATATATCCATTGTACATCATAGTTTCTCTATTGGTGACATTTTTGTCAGTAATATCATTAAACCGTGTAGCATTAGATGACCTGCAGTCACTCTTTCATGTAAAACTGGTCAAAAACAAGGCTCTTGATTTTACATTGGCCATCTGGCCAGCTTAGATTTTTCAGTGTGTTGCCCGGAAACAGAAAAGTTTGGCCACCTCTGCTTCAAATGGAACTGCACTCAATGAGCTTGCCATGCTGTATGTGGAGATTGGAGTTAAGAATCTCTCTCTCTCTTTTTCTGTTTTTCTCTTTCTCTCTCTCTCAGTATTTCATCCATTAACATATGAAGGAGGGATTGACTGTGATAGGTGAGTGAGCTCATCAGGAACAGATTTTTGCTGTCTTGATTTTTGCCTTGTTTCCCTGTGACCTCAGGCCAGCTGAGTGTGTGGAATGAAAGCAGTGTCACTCACATAAAATAACTGATAGAGGTTCCTATAAAATATAATATATACACAATATAGAAATATACTGTATCAGTATACTGTAGCTTCAAATTTGTTTTCAATTTGTCAGTGAAATTTTGTAAGTCTCAACTTTGGGTACATTTTAGCTCAAATTCCTGTATGTGTGTTCCCAGTATTGAGGACCCTGATCAGAAGATTGCTATGCTGACTCAGATCTTGGAGTTTGGTCAGACCCCACGGCAGCTCTTCACTACTGCTCATCCACAGAGGATCACTCCCAGGTTCCACAGTGTCTCCACAGGAACTACGTCCTCCAGTGAACTCTCACCATGTACGCTCAGTTTCTAAAAGCATAGGAGCTCAGCTTAAAAACACACATCCTATTCTATTCCAGTTGTGTATGTGTGTGCATGTGTCTATATGTGTGTATGTGTTCCACTCAGTGTCTCCGAGTGAAGACTCTTCTTTTGAGGACCTGACAGAGGAGAGCAAGAAACTGGCCTGGAGCAACATGAGCAAACTGACTCTTCAGTCCAGCCACAAGATTCACAAAGAGTGAGTTTCCCGTCTGTCTATCTGTCTCTTGGTCCATCTGTTTCTGTCTCTGTTTAAGATTTGTTTAGTTGTGAGTCTAAACACTGTAATGATAACCTTCTCTTTGTTTCCATGGTAACTTAGGGCTGTGACTGGAATTGCTGTAACACGCAGTGGGGCATCCATTTTCACCACCTCACAAGGTTAGTGACGACAATAAAAACTACTTACACTCCACCGTACATTGAGCCATACAAAGTCAGATGTGTCACTAAGCTCTTGTTTCTTAACAGACTCCACTCTGAAGATGTTTTCCAGGGACACAAATGCTTTACAGAGGAGTGTATCATTCTCAAATATGGTTAGTGTTAACATCTGTCCCACATTCAGGGTTACTTGTGGTCTCATTTTTTTCTTTCTGTTGTATCTTTTTGCAAACATTGTACTCTTTTGTATTTCAATATTTCCCCCAAGGCCTTGTCCTGCTGCCTGATGTTGCCTGAGGATCAGACTGTAGTCTGCTCTTCATGGGACAATAATGTGTAAGTAACTTCTCCAAAGAAACAACCACTGAGTAAGATCCACATTTCATGAGATCCATTGGATCCATTGGAGTTCAAACTAGATAGCGCTACGACCAATACATCCTTGTTTGAAACAAGTGACTTTAGTACCTTTTTCTGCTCAACGTTCAAAGAAAAGCTCAGGTCAAATTTCCAAAGTCGATGTCAGAGCCGATTTTCACCATCACAGCCTTATCATTATTGTGCGAAGCCCACTCAACAGCTCTCTACAAAGATAGCGTTATGATTGGTCTTACCAAGCCTGTGTAAGACCAATGGTAGACCTGCAAAGGCTCCAAAGGTGCGTAGCTAGACGTACCCGCTGAACAATACTATTTTTTACTGCAAGGATGTGTCTGGATTTCTAGGCTATTAGACAATACCTTAGTAGACAAAATCTACTGTAAATTTTCAGTTCATCACAGATGCTACATTCTTGACTTGTGCTGATATGGTTCTGTCTGTGTAATCTCTCTGACACCATGTATTGCTCCATAGATATTTCTACTCAGTGGCGTTTGGGAGGAGGCAGGACACTCTAATGGGTCACGATGATGCCATCAGTCAGATGTGCTGGAAGGATGACAGTCTGTACACAGCATCGTGGGACTCCACTGTTAAGGTCTAGTGATGGGTGGCACCCCTTGAACAGAAGCATACAAATGAACTGAAATGACAATTAAATGACCCCTTTAATAACCTGTTGTGGATAAAATAAGATACTGACTGAATCTGAATGTTCTGCCTAAGCCCTGAAGCTTCAGAGTCTTAGCTAGCATGAATCTGCTTCATGATTGGCTTAATGATGCCAGTTAAGTATTGGAGTGTTAGGGCTAGGGGGACATTGGGATTCAGACAACAGCCTACATTGTGTTTCATTCAAACAAACACTCTGTGTGTACGTCCGTGTGTGTGTTTGCTTGTGCAGTTGTGTGTATCTGTATGCCGATGTGTTTACCTAATATGGACATGTTGAAGCAGTGGTAGTGTCACTGACTGACCGCTGGGCTTTGTATCACACAGGTGTGGCGATGTGTGGCAGCTGACATCAACAGCAACAAAAGGAGCCAGTTTGAGTTTCTCGCAGAGTTTGAACATGACGCTGGGGTATGTCGTAATATGTGGGCTCTCTGCTGTCTGTGTAGGGACAAGAAGAAAAAGGTGGTGCTGTGTGCGTCTGTGATGGTGATGTGTGCGTGTGCTGTAACTTTTATAAAAGTAGTAATTAATATTATTATTATTATTATTATTATTATTATATTGCAATCATTTAAATAAGATGTTATAAATGCGTCACGTCAGGTCAATAGCATAGCAGTGAACCCAGCAGGGACACTACTGGCCTCTGGCACTAAAGATGGCACCCTCAGCATCTGGGACATTGGAAGCTTGTCTGTGCTGCATCAGCTGACCTGCCACACTGGCAAAGTCCACCAGATGGCGTTCAGCCCTGGTAAGGAAGTGTGTGTGTGTGTGTTTGTGTGTCTAATCAGGTTCAAATTATGGAATGACTACTTCATACAGGTAACTCTTGAGGTGCTGTTAATTAACATAAACCAATCAGCTCTTAAAGAACTTAGCTCTTGCAGTTAAACTTTGGACTTCATATGCAGCTTCAGTTATGTAGCTTTTGCAACAGCTTAGGCAGCAGGATCCTGAACAGATCGAGGCCACCAAGACCTAACATGCTACCTAGTACCTACATAATGAATTTATTCATTTTGAGAGTTTCCTGTTTGAAATGTGTTAGGAGCATAGAGACTTTAAGGAAGATGTGGTCCTGTTTCTGACGAATCATTTCACAGAACCATTTGCTGAATGATTCTTATCAGTTATTTTTTTAATGTTTTTTGCAGACAGTAGACACATCCTCAGTGTAGGAGAAGACTCTTGTCTGAAGGTGACAGATGTGCAGACAGGCATGCTCATCTCCACTGTTCCGGCAGAGGAGGAGCAAAGGTAAACACAACCGCACTTCCCTTGGAGACAGCTGCAGTACTAGTGGATGGGTGGGCCAGTAGTGCAATACTGTTGGGGTGGGGGCTAATGGGTTTATAATCTGATCTGGTCACATGATTCTTCTTTGGCAACAGATGCTTTTGTTGGGATGGCAACACAGTGCTGTCAGGTGGACAGTCGGGTGAGCTCAAAGTATGGGACCTGCTCAGTGGGAAAGTGACTCGAAAACTGTCTGCTCACACTGGTATGTACTGTATCACACACATACACACTCACTCACACTGATCTGTACTGTAACACACACATACACACTCACTCACACTGATCTGTACTTTAACACACACATACACACTCACTCACACTGATCTGTACTGTAACACACACATACACACTCACTCACACTGATCTGTACTGTAACACACACATACACACTCACTCACACTGATCTGTACTGTAACACACACATACACACTCACTCACACTGATCTGTACTGTAACACACACATACACACTCACTCACACTGATCTGTACTGTAACACACATGCACACACACACACACACACACACACACACAGACACACACACCAGTTATCATATCAGTTTTGCCAGTGTGCTGTGGTGCATGGTCACACTGACTTCCTCATCTATCCTCTAGGTGCCGTCACTGCCATGTGGATGAGCGATCAGTGCAGCACTGTCATCACAGGTGGAGAAGACAAACAGATCATGCTCTGGAAACCACAGTATTAAAATACAAACACACACACACACACACACACACACACACACACACACACACACACACTTGCACCCCTGTCCTCAGGGGGTGGTATTCGTACTGCAATCTCTGGTGCAATAGAAGGGTTTCTGATATACACTGATTGGTGATATGCACTATGTACTTTGTAGCCATTTTCTTGTAGACAAATTAGTGCTGTCGCGGTGGTAGTGCTTGATAGAAGTACCTCCATGTGTGTCTAGATTTACTCATTATGTACATCGGGAGATAGTTTCAAATGTGCCTTAATATCTTGAAAAAAATGATTGAAATGCTACTAAGACCAAGCCTCTTCCTGTGAATCACCCAAACAAGCTCACACATACATACATACACACACACACACACACACACACTACACACAGCAGTGCACATGTACAGGCATGCAAACCAAAAATATCACAGGATGTGTGAAGCTCTCATTAGTGTAACAGTCAGCGTAAAATCTATTGTAAATTACATAAATAGATAGATGTACAGCGCTGAGCTAACTTAATCACCATGCTTCATTCAGGCCCCATGCATGAAAGACTGCAATGATGAAAAATATATACAATTAACATTGAATTAATATTAATATTATAATTGCAAAAAGTTTTTAAGTGCTCATAAACAAGTTAGTTTAAAAATAAATCATACAAACATAAACATTATGAAGATCCCAAGCCCTTCGTCTGCATATTTGTCAGACATTTTCCAATGCATATACAGATGTGCATGTATGCGTGCACAAAGGTACACTCCCACCAGTGCAATTTTATTTAAACCAATGAAAGCAGTGCACATCTTTATACAAACAGCTGATTACAGTGAGCATTCTTATAAAGATTATTCCGAACACAGACATGGCAATCATAGCAATCATAGATGTTTGTGTGTGTTTGCATCCCTGTCAAAACTTTCCATCAGTCATGGAATTCAAAGAATATCATGTGGTTTTGTATATAGTCCAGTAATGGAATGTCAATATAGGTGACTATTATTATTATTATTATTTTTTATGATTGCACATTTTTATTTTAGTCCATCTGCATTTTCAGCATTTTTTTTTACATGAAAAAAATGAGTGTAATTGTGTTTTAATGAAAAAAGTGTTTTAATGGTTTTCTTGAAAACAGGTGTTTATTTATTTTACGAGGCCTAAGCCTGCTTCATGCTCTCAGGGTCGAGAGGGGTAGGCTGCTGTCAGGACCAATATCCACTCACTCTCAGTTACCTTGACTGTGTGATGTGTGTCTGTGGATTCAATAAAGTGTATTAACCCCATGTTAAGTTGCACTCAGTGTGTCTCAGTGCCTGGATAGTCATTTAATGCACTTGATCATGTGTTAAGAAATCTCATTATTATTATTATTATTATTATTATTATTATTATTATTATTATTATTATTATTATTATTATTACATGCTGATGATGACAAATTGATAACTTGATAATGTTATTATATATAATATTAATACATAGCCTACATTCTCTTTTCTGTTGCCAATTTTTTCTCCATTATGAAAACAAAACATGTTTTTTTTCTAAAGCATTACATTGATGAGTTACAAGTAATTATAGATATTAGTACATCTATCATTGTATTGGTAAGCATTGTCCTAGATTTGTACTTATTTTTGCTCATTTAATACACATACATTTATTTTGATAAGTTAATTCATTTACATAAACAATTCAGTGTACTTTACAACAACGTAATATTTTTGAGATGAAAATAATTTAAAAGACTAAAAAGACAGAGGTGAGAATGAAAGGGCTTGGGTTAAGGGGCCCTTGGAAGATCATTGAGTGTTGGGCGCAGGACTCATGCTTGAATCAGCCATGATTGCTGGGCCTGCTGATCTGGGGTCGGTGTTTGGCGCAGGATCGTTGGCTGAACTCACGCTTGAATCAGCCATGATTGCTGGGCCTGCTGATCTGGGGTCGGTGTTTGGCGCAGGATCGTTGGCTGAACTCACACTTGAATCAGCCATGACTGCTGGGCTTGCTGATCTGGGGTAGATGTTGGGCACAGGATCGTTGGGTGAACTCAAGCTTGAATCAGCAATGATTGCTGGGCTTGCTGATCTGGGGTGGCTGTTGGGCACAGGATTGTTGGGTGAACTCACGCTTGAATCAGCAATGATTGCTGGGCCTTCTGATCTTGGCTCCTCACAAATATCACACAGGACAAGACAGGAGAAGTCGCCTTCGTCAGGGATGATGTGGAACACTGGCCACATTGTCCTGCCACGTTGGAATGCGAAATTGGCCATGGAAGTATTAGCGGCAACATTGTAGAATCGCAGGCGCCCTTTCTCACAGTCAATGAACACACCGAGGAACGAGAGCCCCTGTTCTCTCACCAGGGTCATGTCATCGTTATGCAGCGCTGACAGAATACCACCATCTGACACCAGCATCCAGGACTGCCTGTTGTGGCCCCACTGGAACATCTCAGCCTGGCTGCCTGGCTCTGCCTCTTCTGCCACCAAACCCACCATCCAGCTCTGGCACCCTCTCACATCCACCTCCCAGTAGTGCTGACCAGTGGTGAAAGACTGCTCAGCCCTGACAGGCAGTAGCTGGGTATTCAGAGACTGAGTGTTTAGTTGATATGTCCTTGACAAGTCCTTGGCAAAGACCTGTTTTTTATCATCTGACACCATCAGCTTTTTATGTGCCGTGTTTCGGTCAAATGTGATGAATTCAGCAACTGTTCAAACAGAGAGAGTGATAAAGTTGTCAGCTGGACATCACCAAAGTATCAACATCAACAGTTTTGATACATTTTTAATGTTATGAAATCTAAGAAACTGCCTCACTAAAGTAATAATAATAATAAGCCCATACATTTTAGAAAATCTGTTTTATCAATTTGTTCCAGTCAAGGGTTGTTGACATATGTTTGGATTATTTTGAATGAGGATGCTTACATTCCCAGGGATACGGAAGACATGCCTTGGTCTTCTGAAGAATTGCATGAACAGAGTTTTCCAAAGATTTAAGTCTGAGATCATCAAACTTTGGATCTTCCTGTTGGTTGACAAATGCCTTCTCAAGGGTTTTAATTCTGAAATACATATGAAGTTGTGACAAAAGCATTTAGATTTGATTTCAAAAACCTGATTTATGTTCTCATCATTGTAAGGCAATGATGCATTTAAATGTACACATCATTAAGTTATGCTGACCTGATCTCCTGTTCCAGGACTTCCTTCTATGATGAAAAAAAAAACTACATTAAGAGGAACCTTGGTAACAGACCAAATATATAAGTATTAACGATGCTTCAAATAAGATCATAATATGAGAAATTCTTATGAGGTATTACAACATTTAGTAGTACTATGCAAAGATGGCTAGTGATGTGATGTTCATGTACTGATAGTAATGCACACACATTTACACTTTCTATAAAGCCTTTTACACTTTCTTACACTTTTAAAACTTTTTTGTATCATTTTACAAATATCCCATCATAATTCATAACTGTCCTGGCTCCACAAATTGAAACAGACAGACACTAACAAAACATAGCACTGTTTCTTGGGAGAGGAGAAGTGAGAGGTGAGTTTACTCTTTCGTGAAGTTTGTTTGGTCTTTGATATAACTGTATGTTGCTTTGAACAAAAGCATCAGCTGAGATAAGATAAACATAAAAACTCAGTAGACAGTAACAAAAAGTCTTGTTTTGGCAAAACCCAAGCACAACTTTTGCTCACTTCACTCAGAGTGGTAGTAAAGTTAACTTTACCAGCACAGAAGATACACTATCCAGATTTTGCTCTCGTAAGTAGTCCAATTTTTCACGGATGTCTTCTATGACGCCCCGTATATTCTCTCGATTTTGCTTGATCTCTTTGAGTTTTTCCATCATGACATCCTGCTGGGCTTTCAACAGTCTGAAAGCCTGCTTCTTGTTTGCCTCCAGCATGCTTTTGAGCTCATTATATAGAGTTTCAATGTGCACTTTAGACTGGAGAAAGTCCTCCTGTGAAGAGAAGGTCAAGGCTCAATAGAATCCACTTAGCTGACATGATAATATCATTTATTCAGGTAGACTAAGTGAAGTTATCTTATGAGTATGTCTCATTTCAAGCTCAAAGCCAAGCACTTTCTTACCTCTATACTTCCAAGTCTTTTCCGGCTTGATGAAGTGAAATTGCTTGCCTTCTTCATATTTTTCATCATATCTTTAGACTTCTTCATTAGTGTGTCCTGAAAAAAAATGCAAAAATTAAATCCTCATCCATTATGTTTGCCATGCTGCCTATGTCCATGTTAACTAACAAAATTACTCTACATTATTTTATGCCATATACCACTTTCTGGCAGGCTAGCAATAAAACAGGCCATCTTACCATTAGTTTCTTACAAGCCTCTGGGAGACTTAAGTATGAGTGATGGAGGTGATCACCACTAGACAAACAGCTGTCGCACAGGGCAACTTCACACTCCTGGCAGAAGACTATCAGGGGCCGATACTGATGCCTATTGCAGCTGGAGTCCGATGGCACAAATGTCACTGAGTAGCGGCTGGTTTCTGACACCACAGATGAGGAACGCTCTGTAGACATCATTTCTGTAGCTCACTGGTGCTCTAAATGAAACAGGAAAGAGACTGACACTGAATAAGAAAGCGGAGAGATGTTAATTCCTGGAAGGAATGTGAGAAAACCAGATGGCTTAGTCCACCTGCCTCCACATTAGCAATGCAAAACTGCTGGCTCATTATATAAGTGATAAGATCATGCCGTCATCTTGAGTTTTTTGTGTAATTGTAATCACTTGTAACAATTGTAAAAAATACTGTCATTATTGTAAGTTTGTAAAACTTTTCTTAGAATCTGTTTTATTAACTGGATGGTCAAAATATGTTCATAATGTTTCATAATTTATGAAAAGTGAATACAGCATGTTTTCTTGTCAGCTGACTCAGTGAGTCATAAATCTAGGGCACATCTATGAACCTAATTACAGCAAATTACAATAACTGGAATACAGAAGTCATTGGTTTGGAAGACAATGAGTGATACTAACCAGGCATTAGCTTTATGAGTTTATGGGGACTAGTTTTGGTGTGTGTGTGTGTGTGATGGTATTTCATGTTTCTGCCCCTTGCAGTAGAAAGGCAATTTCCTTAACACACTATGTTAGATAGATACGGCCCAAGTTCAACTCAAACAGTCACTGATACGGATCAGTCAAACAACTCCATCAAGACTACGCCTTGCACTGTCTTTGTCCAGAGATTGCTCTGCATTAACTGGAAATCCAAAATTTTTTATTATCAATTCTAGTGAAGTACTTCTATGCCCAAATGAGTCACTACTATGCTGGTGTTTGTGGTAAGTTGGAGGTGATAAATGAACCCAAACAAAATCTCTATTAATGCTTTTAATTCAATTCTAATTTACAGGTTACAAAATGCTGAGCATTCCAACTTGCATTGAAAAAAAAATACACACATTTACAAGTTGCAACACTTTAGTGAAGTTAACAGCCTATCAAAGAAATTAACCATGAACCAGAACACAAATGAGTATGCTTACTAGCCTCCAAACAGGGTGCTAAAACAGCGATTCTTATTTGTTCCTGCCTACACATGACTACTAGACTTCAATAGGGTAAACAAGACTATGCCTGCTTTAGTCACCTTCTAGCCAAGATGAGTGATTTGGTAGTGAGCAGGCTAGATGTGTCAACAGTCCTAAGAGGGACTGCTCACTATCCAAACATGAAATAAAAGACAGAATTGACGTTTTGGGAGGTCAGTTCTCAAGGCTTATATGATTCTGGTCTGTTACTTGGCAGCTTCCAAACCTTTAGACTCGAGGCTGTGTGTAACTGAGTCCAGATGAGATGAGGAAAGGAAATGTTCATGCTGAAGTTTGATGCTGCTTGTGTGAAGTGAGAACTGCTTAATTCATTCTGTTTAAAATGTATTCAAACAGGAAATCACAGGCAACAGGCAAAACGTGTTCCCAGTGTTACATTAAAGGTCCTCCAGCACAGCTCTCCCCAACATAACCGGGCTTCCTTATTGCGCAACCCACCAGATCAAAGGGTTTGCAATGATGGTCAGTAGCGGGCAGGAAGAGATGAGGTTGGCCACGCCCACCAGGGTGACCCCTGAGCTGTCGAGGTTGACCTGGCTGAGCTGCGTCTGGCACAGGAACTTCAGCCCTGCGGGGAAGAAGGGGAACGGGGTTAGTGTTAGCGGCACGGCAGTTGACAGACGCACATCTGGCCTTTGAGATAGCAGAGAGCCGAGCTCTCTCACTCACACTGATCTGTACTGTAACACACACATACACACTCACTCACACTGATCTGTACTTTAACACACACATACACACTCACTCACACTGATCTGTACTGTAACACACATGCACACACACACTGTGATGGTGATGTGTGCGTGTGCTGTAACTTTTATAAAAGTAGTAATTAATATTATTATTATTATTATTATTATTATTATTATTATATTGCAATCATTTAAATAAGATGTTATAAATGCGTCACGTCAGGTCAATAGCATAGCAGTGAACCCAGCAGGGACACTACTGGCCTCTGGCACTAAAGATGGCACCCTCAGCATCTGGGACATTGGAAGCTTGTCTGTGCTGCATCAGCTGACCTGCCACACTGGCAAAGTCCACCAGATGGCGTTCAGCCCTGGTAAGGAAGTGTGTGTGTGTGTGTTTGTGTGTCTAATCAGGTTCAAATTATGGAATGACTACTTCATACAGGTAACTCTTGAGGTGCTGTTAATTAACATAAACCAATAAGCTCTTAAAGAACTTAGCTCTTGCAGTTAAACTTTGGACTTCATATGCAGCTTCAGTTATGTAGCTTTTGCAACAGCTTAGGCAGCAGGATCCTGAACAGATCGAGGCCACCAAGACCTAACATGCTACCTAGTACCTACATAATGAATTTATTCATTTTGAGAGTTTCCTGTTTGAAATGTGTTAGGAGCATAGAGACTTTAAGGAAGATGTGGTCCTGTTTCTGACGAATCATTTCACAGAACCATTTGCTGAATGATTCTTATCAGTTATTTTTAATGTTTTTTGCAGACAGTAGACACATCCTCAGTGTAGGAGAAGACTCTTGTCTGAAGGTGACAGATGTGCAGACAGGCATGCTCATCTCCACTGTTCCGGCAGAGGAGGAGCAAAGGTAAACACAACCGCACTTCCCTTGGAGACAGCTGCAGTACTAGTGGATGGGTGGGCCAGTAGTGCAATACTGTTGGGGTGGGGGCTAATGGGTTTATAATCTGATCTGGTCACATGATTCTTCTTTGGCAACAGATGCTTTTGTTGGGATGGCAACACAGTGCTGTCAGGTGGACAGTCGGGTGAGCTCAAAGTATGGGACCTGCTCAGTGGGAAAGTGACTCGAAAACTGTCTGCTCACACTGGTATGTACTGTATCACACACATACACACTCACTCACACTGATCTGTACTGTAACACACACATACACACTCACTCACACTGATCTGTACTTTAACACACACATACACACTCACTCACACTGATCTGTACTGTAACACACACATACACACTCACTCACACTGATCTGTACTGTAACACACACATACACACTCACTCACACTGATCTGTACTGTAACACACATGCACACACACACACACACACTCACACTGACACACACACCACACTCACTCACACTGTTATCATACACACTCACTCACACTGTTTTGCCAGTGTGCTGTGGTGCATGGTCACACTGACTTCCTCATCTATCCTCTAGGTGCCGTCACTGCCATGTGGATGAGCGATCAGTGCAGCACTGTCATCACAGGTGGAGAAGACAAACAGATCATGCTCTGGAAACCACAGTATTAAAATACAAACACACACACACACACACACACACACACACACACACACACACTTGCACCCCTGTCCTCAGGGGGTGGTATTCGTACTGCAATCTCTGGTGCAATAGAAGGGTTTCTGATATACACTGATTGGTGATATGCACTATGTACTTTGTAGCCATTTTCTTGTAGACAAATTAGTGCTGTCACGGTGGTAGTGCTTGATAGAAGTACCTCCATGTGTGTCTAGATTTACTCATTATGTACATCGGGAGATAGTTTCAAATGTGCCTTAATATCTTGAAAAAAATGATTGAAATGCTACTAAGACCAAGCCTCTTCCTGTGAATCACCCAAACAAGCTCACACATACATACATACACACACACACACACACACACACTACACACAGCAGTGCACATGTACAGGCATGCAAACCAAAAATATCACAGGATGTGTGAAGCTCTCATTAGTGTAACAGTCAGCGTAAAATCTATTGTAAATTACATAAATAGATAGATGTACAGCGCTGAGCTAACTTAATCACCATGCTTCATTCAGGCCCCATGCATGAAAGACTGCAATGATGAAAAATATATACAATTAACATTGAATTAATATTAATATTATAATTGCAAAAAGTTTTTAAGTGCTCATAAACAAGTTAGTTTAAAAATAAATCATACAAACATAAACATTATGAAGATCCCAAGCCCTTCGTCTGCATATTTGTCAGACATTTTCCAATGCATATACAGATGTGCATGTATGCGTGCACAAAGGTACACTCCCACCAGTGCAATTTTATTTAAACCAATGAAAGCAGTGCACATCTTTATACAAACAGCTGATTACAGTGAGCATTCTTATAAAGATTATTCCGAACACAGACATGGCAATCATAGCAATCATAGATGTTTGTGTGTGTTTGCATCCCTGTCAAAACTTTCCATCAGTCATGGAATTCAAAGAATATCATGTGGTTTTGTATATAGTCCAGTAATGGAATGTCAATATAGGTGACTATTATTATTATTATTATTTTTTATGATTGCACATTTTTATTTTAGTCCATCTGCATTTTCAGCATTTTTTTTTACATGAAAAAAAAGATTGTCATTGTGTTTTAATGAAAAAAAGTGTTTTAATGGTTTTCTTGAAAACAGGTGTTTATTTATTTTACGAGGCCTAAGCCTGCTTCATGCTCTCAGGGGTCGAGAGGGGGTAGGCTGCTGTCAGGACCAATATCCACTCACTCTCAGTTACCTTGACTGTGTGATGTGTGTCTGTGGATTCAATAAAGTGTATTAACCCCATGTTAAGTTGCACTCAGTGTGTCTCAGTGCCTGGATAGTCATTTAATGCACTTGATCATGTGTTAAGAAATCTCATTATTATTATTATTATTATTATTATTATTACATGCTGATGATGACAAATTGATAACTTGATAATGTTATTATATATAATATTAATACATAGCCTACATTCTCTTTTCTGATGCCAATTTTTCTCCATTGTGAAAACAAAACATGTTTTTTTTCTAAAGCATTACATTGATGAGTTACAAGTAATTATAGATATTAGTACATCTATCATTGTATTGGTAAGCATTGTCCTAGATTTGTACTTATTTTTGCTCATTTAATACACATACATTTATTTTGATAAGTTAATTCATTTACATAAACAATTCAGTGTACTTTACAACAACGTAATATTTTTGAGATGAAAATAATTTAAAAGACTAAAAAGACAGAGGTGAGAATGAAAGGGCTTGGGTTAAGGGCCCTTGGAAGATCATTGAGTGTTGGGCGCAGGACTCATGCTTGAATCAGCCATGATTGCTGGGCCTGCTGATCTGGGGTCGGTGTTTGGCGCAGGATCGTTGGCTGAACTCACGCTTGAATCAGCCATGATTGCTGGGCCTGCTGATCTGGGGTCGGTGTTTGGCGCAGGATCGTTGGCTGAACTCACACTTGAATCAGCCATGACTGCTGGGCTTGCTGATCTGGGGTAGATGTTGGGCACAGGATCGTTGGGTGAACTCAAGCTTGAATCAGCAATGATTGCTGGGCTTGCTGATCTGGGGTGGCTGTTGGGCACAGGATTGTTGGGTGAACTCACGCTTGAATCAGCAATGATTGCTGGGCCTTCTGATCTTGGCTCCTCACAAATATCACACAGGACAAGACAGGAGAAGTCGCCTTCGTCAGGGATGATGTGGAACACTGGCCACATTGTCCTGCCACGTTGGAATGCGAAATTGGCCATGGAAGTATTAGCGGCAACATTGTAGAATCGCAGGCGCCCTTTCTCACAGTCAATGAACACACCGAGGAACGAGAGCCCCTGTTCTCTCACCAGGGTCATGTCATCGTTATGCAGCGCTGACAGAATACCACCATCTGACACCAGCATCCAGGACTGCCTGTTGTGGCCCCACTGGAACATCTCAGCCTGGCTGCCTGGCTCTGCCTCTTCTGCCACCAAACCCACCATCCAGCTCTGGCACCCTCTCACATCCACCTCCCAGTAGTGCTGACCAGTGGTGAAAGACTGCTCAGCCCTGACAGGCAGTAGCTGGGTATTCAGAGACTGAGTGTTTAGTTGATATGTCCTTGACAAGTCCTTGGCAAAGACCTGTTTTTTATCATCTGACACCATCAGCTTTTTATGTGCCGTGTTTCGGTCAAATGTGATGAATTCAGCAACTGTTCAAAGAGAGAGAGAGTGATAAAGTTGTCAGCTGGACATCACCAAAGTATCAACATCAACAGTTTTGATACATTTTTAATGTTATGAAATCTAAGAAACTGCCTCACTAAAGTAATAATAATAATAAGCCCATACATTTTAGAAAATCTGTTTTATCAATTTGTTCCAGTCAAGGGTTGTTGACATATGTTTGGATTATTTTGAATGAGGATGCTTACATTCCCAGGGATACGGAAGACATGCCTTGGTCTTCTGAAGAATTGCATGAACAGAGTTTTCCAAAGATTTAAGTCTGAGATCATCAAACTTTGGATCTTCCTGTTGGTTGACAAATGCCTTCTCAAGGGTTTTAATTCTGAAATACATATGAAGTTGTGACAAAAGCATTTAGATTTGATTTCAAAAACCTGATTTATGTTCTCATCATTGTAAGGCAATGATGCATTTAAATGTACACATCATTAAGTTATGCTGACCTGATCTCCTGTTCCAGGACTTCCTTCTATGATGAAAAAAAAAACTACATTAAGAGGAACCTTGGTAACAGACCAAATATATAAGTATTAACGATGCTTCAAATAAGATCATAATATGAGAAATTCTTATGAGGTATTACAACATTTAGTAGTACTATGCAAAGATGGCTAGTGATGTGATGTTCATGTACTGATAGTAATGCACACACATTTACACTTTCTATAAAGCCTTTTACACTTTCTTACACTTTTAAAACTTTTTTGTATCATTTTACAAATATCCCATCATAATTCATAACTGCCCTGGCTCCACAAATTGGAAACAGACAGACACTAACAAAACATAGCACTGTTTCTTGGGGAGAGGAGAAGTGAGAGGTGAGTTTACTCTTTCGTGAAGTTTGTTTGGTCTTTGATATAACTGTATGTTGCTTTGAACAAAAGCATCAGCTGAGATAAGATAAACATAAAAACTCAGTAGACAGTAACAAAAGTCTTGTTTTGGCAAAACCCAAGCACAACTTTTGCTCACTTCACTCAGAGTGGTAGTAAAGTTAACTTTACCAGCACAGAAGATACACTATCCAGATTTTGCTCTCGTAAGTAGTCCAATTTTTCACGGATGTCTTCTATGACGCCCCGTATATTCTCTCGATTTTGCTTGATCTCTTTGAGTTTTTCCATCATGACATCCTGCTGGGCTTTCAACAGTCTGAAAGCCTGTTTCTTGTTTGCCTCCAGCATGTTTTTGAGCTCATTATATAGAGTTTCAATGTACACTTTAGACTGGAGAAAGTCCTCCTGTGAAGAGAAGGTCAAGGCTCAATAGAATCCACTTAGCTGACATGATAATATCATTTATTCAGGTAGACTAAGTGAAGTTATCTTATGAGTATGTCTCATTTCAAGCTCAAAGCCAAGCACTTTCTTACCTCTATACTTCCAAGTCTTTTCCGGCTTGATGAAGTGAAATTGCTTGCCTTCTTCATATTTTTCATCATATCTTTAGACTTCTTCATTAGTGTGTCCTGAAAAAAAATGCAAAAATTAAATCCTCATCCATTATGTTTGCCATGCTGCCTATGTCCATGTTAACTAACAAAATTACTCTACATTATTTTATGCCATATACCACTTTCTGGCAGGCTAGCAATAAAACAGGCCATCTTACCATTAGTTTCTTACAAGCCTCTGGGAGACTTAAGTATGAGTGATGGAGGTGATCACCACTAGACAAACAGCTGTCGCACAGGGCAACTTCACACTCCTGGCAGAAGACTATCAGGGGCCGATACTGATGCCTATTGCAGCTGGAGTCCGATGGCACAAATGTCACTGAGTAGCGGCTGGTTTCTGACACCACAGATGAGGAACGCTCTGTAGACATCATTTCTGTAGCTCACTGGTGCTCTAAATGAAACAGGAAAGAGACTGACACTGAATAAGAAAGCGGAGAGATGTTAATTCCTGGAAGGAATGTGAGAAAACCAGATGGCTTAGTCCACCTGCCTCCACATTAGCAATGCAAAACTGCTGGCTCATTATATAAGTGATAAGATCATGCCGTCATCTTGAGTTTTTTGTGTAATTGTAATCACTTGTAACAATTGTAAAAAAATACTGTCATTATTGTAAGTTTGTAAAACTTTTCTTAGAATCTGTTTTATTAACTGGATGGTCAAAATATGTTCATAATGTTTCATAATTTATGAAAAGTGAATACAGCATGTTTTCTTGTCAGCTGACTCAGTGAGTCATAAATCTAGGGCACATCTATGAACCTAATTACAGCAAATTACAATAACTGGAATACAGAAGTCATTGGTTTGGAAGACAATGAGTGATACTAACCAGGCATTAGCTTTATGAGTTTATGGGGACTAGTTTTGGTGTGTGTGTGTGTGTGATGGTATTTCATGTTTCTGCCCCTTGCAGTAGAAAGGCAATTTCCTTAACACACTATGTTAGATAGATACGGCCCAAGTTCAACTCAAACAGTCACTGATACGGATCAGTCAAACAACTCCATCAAGACTACGCCTTGCACTGTCTTTGTCCAGAGATTGCTCTGCATTAACTGGAAATCCAAAATTTTTTATTATCAATTCTAGTGAAGTACTTCTATGCCCAAATGAGTCACTACTATGCTGGTGTTTGTGGTAAGTTGGAGGTGAAAAATGAACCCAAACGAAATCTCTATTAATGCTTTTAATTCAATTCTAATTTACAGGTTACAAAATGCTGAGCATTCCAACTTGCATTGAAAAAAAAATACACACATTTACAAGTTGCAACACTTTAGTGAAGTTAACAGCCTATCAAAGAAATTAACCATGAACCAGAACACAAATGAGTATGCTTACTAGCCTCCAAACAGGGTGCTAAAACAGCGATTCTTATTTGTTCCTGCCTACACATGACTACTAGACTTCAATAGGGTAAACAAGACTATGCCTGCTTTAGTCACCTTCTAGCCAAGATGAGTGATTTGGTAGTGAGCAGGCTAGATGTGTCAACAGTCCTAAGAGGGACTGCTCACTATCCAAACATGAAATAAAAAAAGACAGAATTGACGTTTTGGGAGGTCAGTTCTCAAGGCTTATATGATTCTGGTCTGTTACTTGGCAGCTTCCAAACCTTTAGACTCGAGGCTGTGTGTAACTGAGTCCAGATGAGATGAGGAAAGGAAATGTTCATGCTGAAGTTTGATGCTGCTTGTGTGAAGTGAGAACTGCTTAATTCATTCTGTTTAAAATGTATTCAAACAGGAAATCACAGGCAACAGGCAAAACGTGTTCCCAGTGTTACATTAAAGGTCCTCCAGCACAGCTCTCCCCAACATAACCGGGCTTCCTTATTGCACAACCCACCAGATCAAAGGGTTTGCAATGATGGTCAGTAGCGGGCAGGAAGAGATGAGGTTGGCCACGCCCACCAGGGTGACCCCTGAGCTGTCGAGGTTGACCTGGCTGAGCTGCGTCTGGCACAGGAACTTCAGCCCTGCGGGGAAGAAGGGGAACGGGGTTAGTGTTAGCGGCACGGCAGTTGACAGACGCACATCTGGCCTTTGAGATAGCAGAGAGCCGAGCTCTCTCACTCACACTGATCTGTACTGTAACACACACATACACACTCACTCACACTGATCTGTACTTTAACACACACATACACACTCACTCACACTGATCTGTACTGTAACACACATGCACACACACACTGTGATGGTGATGTGTGCGTGTGCTGTAACTTTTATAAAAGTAGTAATTAATATTATTATTATTATTATATTGCAATCATTTAAATAAGATGTTATAAATGCGTCACGTCAGGTCAATAGCATAGCAGTGAACCCAGCAGGGACACTACTGGCCTCTGGCACTAAAGATGGCACCCTCAGCATCTGGGACATTGGAAGCTTGTCTGTGCTGCATCAGCTGACCTGCCACACTGGCAAAGTCCACCAGATGGCGTTCAGCCCTGGTAAGGAAGTGTGTGTGTGTGTGTTTGTGTGTCTAATCAGGTTCAAATTATGGAATGACTACTTCATACAGGTAACTCTTGAGGTGCTGTTAATTAACATAAACCAATAAGCTCTTAAAGAACTTAGCTCTTGCAGTTAAACTTTGGACTTCATATGCAGCTTCAGTTATGTAGCTTTTGCAACAGCTTAGGCAGCAGGATCCTGAACAGATCGAGGCCACCAAGACCTAACATGCTACCTAGTACCTACATAATGAATTTATTCATTTTGAGAGTTTCCTGTTTGAAATGTGTTAGGAGCATAGAGACTTTAAGGAAGATGTGGTCCTGTTTCTGACGAATCATTTCACAGAACCATTTGCTGAATGATTCTTATCAGTTATTTTTTTAATGTTTTTTGCAGACAGTAGACACATCCTCAGTGTAGGAGAAGACTCTTGTCTGAAGGTGACAGATGTGCAGACAGGCATGCTCATCTCCACTGTTCCGGCAGAGGAGGAGCAAAGGTAAACACAACCGCACTTCCCTTGGAGACAGCTGCAGTACTAGTGGATGGGTGGGCCAGTAGTGCAATACTGTTGGGGTGGGGGCTAATGGGTTTATAATCTGATCTGGTCACATGATTCTTCTTTGGCAACAGATGCTTTTGTTGGGATGGCAACACAGTGCTGTCAGGTGGACAGTCGGGTGAGCTCAAAGTATGGGACCTGCTCAGTGGGAAAGTGACTCGAAAACTGTCTGCTCACACTGGTATGTACTGTATCACACACATACACACTCACTCACACTGATCTGTACTGTAACACACACATACACACTCACTCACACTGATCTGTACTTTAACACACACATACACACTCACTCACACTGATCTGTACTGTAACACACACATACACACTCACTCACACTGATCTGTACTGTAACACACACATACACACTCACTCACACTGATCTGTACTGTAACACACATGCACACACACACACACACAGACACACACACCAGTTATCATATCAGTTTTGCCAGTGTGCTGTGGTGCATGGTCACACTGACTTCCTCATCTATCCTCTAGGTGCCGTCACTGCCATGTGGATGAGCGATCAGTGCAGCACTGTCATCACAGGTGGAGAAGACAAACAGATCATGCTCTGGAAACCACAGTATTAAAATACAAACACACACACACACACACACACACACACACACACACACACACACACTTGCACCCCTGTCCTCAGGGGGTGGTATTCGTACTGCAATCTCTGGTGCAATAGAAGGGTTTCTGATATACACTGATTGGTGATATGCACTATGTACTTTGTAGCCATTTTCTTGTAGACAAATTAGTGCTGTCGCGGTGGTAGTGCTTGATAGAAGTACCTCCATGTGTGTCTAGATTTACTCATTATGTACATCGGGAGATAGTTTCAAATGTGCCTTAATATCTTGAAAAAAATGATTGAAATGCTACTAAGACCAAGCCTCTTCCTGTGAATCACCCAAACAAGCTCACACATACATACATACACACACACACACACACACACACTACACACAGCAGTGCACATGTACAGGCATGCAAACCAAAAATATCACAGGATGTGTGAAGCTCTCATTAGTGTAACAGTCAGCGTAAAATCTATTGTAAATTACATAAATAGATAGATGTACAGCGCTGAGCTAACTTAATCACCATGCTTCATTCAGGCCCCATGCATGAAAGACTGCAATGATGAAAAATATATACAATTAACATTGAATTAATATTAATATTATAATTGCAAAAAGTTTTTAAGTGCTCATAAACAAGTTAGTTTAAAAATAAATCATACAAACATAAACATTATGAAGATCCCAAGCCCTTCGTCTGCATATTTGTCAGACATTTTCCAATGCATATACAGATGTGCATGTATGCGTGCACAAAGGTACACTCCCACCAGTGCAATTTTATTTAAACCAATGAAAGCAGTGCACATCTTTATACAAACAGCTGATTACAGTGAGCATTCTTATAAAGATTATTCCGAACACAGACATGGCAATCATAGCAATCATAGATGTTTGTGTGTGTTTGCATCCCTGTCAAAACTTTCCATCAGTCATGGAATTCAAAGAATATCATGTGGTTTTGTATATAGTCCAGTAATGGAATGTCAATATAGGTGACTATTATTATTATTATTATTTTTTATGATTGCACATTTTTATTTTAGTCCATCTGCATTTTCAGCATTTTTTTTTACATGAAAAAAAAGATTGTCATTGTGTTTTAATGAAAAAAAGTGTTTTAATGGTTTTCTTGAAAACAGGTGTTTATTTATTTTACGAGGCCTAAGCCTGCTTCATGCTCTCAGGGGTCGAGAGGGGGTAGGCTGCTGTCAGGACCAATATCCACTCACTCTCAGTTACCTTGACTGTGTGATGTGTGTCTGTGGATTCAATAAAGTGTATTAACCCCATGTTAAGTTGCACTCAGTGTGTCTCAGTGCCTGGATAGTCATTTAATGCACTTGATCATGTGTTAAGAAATCTCATTATTATTATTATTATTATTATTATTATTATTATTATTATTATTATTATTATTATTATTATTATTACATGCTGATGATGACAAATTGATAACTTGATAATGTTATTATATATAATATTAATACATAGCCTACATTCTCTTTTCTGATGCCAATTTTTCTCCATTGTGAAAACAAAACATGTTTTTTTTCTAAAGCATTACATTGATGAGTTACAAGTAATTATAGATATTAGTACATCTATCATTGTATTGGTAAGCATTGTCCTAGATTTGTACTTATTTTTGCTCATTTAATACACATACATTTATTTTGATAAGTTAATTCATTTACATAAACAATTCAGTGTACTTTACAACAACGTAATATTTTTGAGATGAAAATAATTTAAAAGACTAAAAAGACAGAGGTGAGAATGAAAGGGCTTGGGTTAAGGGGCCCTTGGAAGATCATTGAGTGTTGGGCGCAGGACTCATGCTTGAATCAGCCATGATTGCTGGGCCTGCTGATCTGGGGTCGGTGTTTGGCGCAGGATCGTTGGCTGAACTCACGCTTGAATCAGCCATGATTGCTGGGCCTGCTGATCTGGGGTCGGTGTTTGGCGCAGGATCGTTGGCTGAACTCACACTTGAATCAGCCATGACTGCTGGGCTTGCTGATCTGGGGTAGATGTTGGGCACAGGATCGTTGGGTGAACTCAAGCTTGAATCAGCAATGATTGCTGGGCTTGCTGATCTGGGGTGGCTGTTGGGCACAGGATTGTTGGGTGAACTCACGCTTGAATCAGCAATGATTGCTGGGCCTTCTGATCTTGGCTCCTCACAAATATCACACAGGACAAGACAGGAGAAGTCGCCTTCGTCAGGGATGATGTGGAACACTGGCCACATTGTCCTGCCACGTTGGAATGCGAAATTGGCCATGGAAGTATTAGCGGCAACATTGTAGAATCGCAGGCGCCCTTTCTCACAGTCAATGAACACACCGAGGAACGAGAGCCCCTGTTCTCTCACCAGGGTCATGTCATCGTTATGCAGCGCTGACAGAATACCACCATCTGACACCAGCATCCAGGACTGCCTGTTGTGGCCCCACTGGAACATCTCAGCCTGGCTGCCTGGCTCTGCCTCTTCTGCCACCAAACCCACCATCCAGCTCTGGCACCCTCTCACATCCACCTCCCAGTAGTGCTGACCAGTGGTGAAAGACTGCTCAGCCCTGACAGGCAGTAGCTGGGTATTCAGAGACTGAGTGTTTAGTTGATATGTCCTTGACAAGTCCTTGGCAAAGACCTGTTTTTTATCATCTGACACCATCAGCTTTTTATGTGCCGTGTTTCGGTCAAATGTGATGAATTCAGCAACTGTTCAAACAGAGAGAGTGATAAAGTTGTCAGCTGGACATCACCAAAGTATCAACATCAACAGTTTTGATACATTTTTAATGTTATGAAATCTAAGAAACTGCCTCACTAAAGTAATAATAATAATAAGCCCATACATTTTAGAAAATCTGTTTTATCAATTTGTTCCAGTCAAGGGTTGTTGACATATGTTTGGATTATTTTGAATGAGGATGCTTACATTCCCAGGGATACGGAAGACATGCCTTGGTCTTCTGAAGAATTGCATGAACAGAGTTTTCCAAAGATTTAAGTCTGAGATCATCAAACTTTGGATCTTCCTGTTGGTTGACAAATGCCTTCTCAAGGGTTTTAATTCTGAAATACATATGAAGTTGTGACAAAAGCATTTAGATTTGATTTCAAAAACCTGATTTATGTTCTCATCATTGTAAGGCAATGATGCATTTAAATGTACACATCATTAAGTTATGCTGACCTGATCTCCTGTTCCAGGACTTCCTTCTATGATGAAAAAAAAAACTACATTAAGAGGAACCTTGGTAACAGACCAAATATATAAGTATTAACGATGCTTCAAATAAGATCATAATATGAGAAATTCTTATGAGGTATTACAACATTTAGTAGTACTATGCAAAGATGGCTAGTGATGTGATGTTCATGTACTGATAGTAATGCACACACATTTACACTTTCTATAAAGCCTTTTACACTTTCTTACACTTTTTTTATCATTCTACAAATATCCCATCATAATTCATAACTGTCCTGGCTCCACAAATTGGAAACAGACAGACACTAACAAAACATAGCACTGTTTCTTGGGGAGAGGAGAAGTGAGAGGTGAGTTTACTCTTTCGTGAAGTTTGTTTGGTCTTTGATATAACTGTATGTTGCTTTGAACAAAAGCATCAGCTGAGATAAGATAAACATAAAAACTCAGTAGACAGTAACAAAAGTCTTGTTTTGGCAAAACCCAAGCACAACTTTTGCTCACTTCACTCAGAGTGGTAGTAAAGTTAACTTTACCAGCACAGAAGATACACTATCCAGATTTTGCTCTCGTAAGTAGTCCAATTTTTCACGGATGTCTTCTATGACGCCCCGTATATTCTCTCGATTTTGCTTGATCTCTTTGAGTTTTTCCATCATGACATCCTGCTGGGCTTTCAACAGTCTGAAAGCCTGCTTCTTGTTTGCCTCCAGCATGCTTTTGAGCTCATTATATAGAGTTTCAATGTGCACTTTAGACTGGAGAAAGTCCTCCTGTGAAGAGAAGGTCAAGGCTCAATAGAATCCACTTAGCTGACATGATAATATCATTTATTCAGGTAGACTAAGTGAAGTTATCTTATGAGTATGTCTCATTTCAAGCTCAAAGCCAAGCACTTTCTTACCTCTATACTTCCAAGTCTTTTCCGGCTTGATGAAGTGAAATTGCTTGCCTTCTTCATATTTTTCATCATATCTTTAGACTTCTTCATTAGTGTGTCCTGAAAAAAAATGCAAAAATTAAATCCTCATCCATTATGTTTGCCATGCTGCCTATGTCCATGTTAACTAACAAAATTACTCTACATTATTTTATGCCATATACCACTTTCTGGCAGGCTAGCAATAAAACAGGCCATCTTACCATTAGTTTCTTACAAGCCTCTGGGAGACTTAAGTATGAGTGATGGAGGTGATCACCACTAGACAAACAGCTGTCGCACAGGGCAACTTCACACTCCTGGCAGAAGACTATCAGGGGCCGATACTGATGCCTATTGCAGCTGGAGTCCGATGGCACAAATGTCACTGAGTAGCGGCTGGTTTCTGACACCACAGATGAGGAACGCTCTGTAGACATCATTTCTGTAGCTCACTGGTGCTCTAAATGAAACAGGAAAGAGACTGACACTGAATAAGAAAGCGGAGAGATGTTAATTCCTGGAAGGAATGTGAGAAAACCAGATGGCTTAGTCCACCTGCCTCCACATTAGCAATGCAAAACTGCTGGCTCATTATATAAGTGATAAGATCATGCCGTCATCTTGAGTTTTTTGTGTAATTGTAATCACTTGTAACAATTGTAAAAAAATACTGTCATTATTGTAAGTTTGTAAAACTTTTCTTAGAATCTGTTTTATTAACTGGATGGTCAAAATATGTTCATAATGTTTCATAATTTATGAAAAGTGAATACAGCATGTTTTCTTGTCAGCTGACTCAGTGAGTCATAAATCTAGGGCACATCTATGAACCTAATTACAGCAAATTACAATAACTGGAATACAGAAGTCATTGGTTTGGAAGACAATGAGTGATACTAACCAGGCATTAGCTTTATGAGTTTATGGGGACTAGTTTTGGTGTGTGTGTGTGTGTGATGGTATTTCATGTTTCTGCCCCTTGCAGTAGAAAGGCAATTTCCTTAACACACTATGTTAGATAGATACGGCCCAAGTTCAACTCAAACAGTCACTGATACGGATCAGTCAAACAACTCCATCAAGACTACGCCTTGCACTGTCTTTGTCCAGAGATTGCTCTGCATTAACTGGAAATCCAAAATTTTTTATTATCAATTCTAGTGAAGTACTTCTATGCCCAAATGAGTCACTACTATGCTGGTGTTTGTGGTAAGTTGGAGGTGAAAAATGAACCCAAACGAAATCTCTATTAATGCTTTTAATTCAATTCTAATTTACAGGTTACAAAATGCTGAGCATTCCAACTTGCATTGAAAAAAAAATACACACATTTACAAGTTGCAACACTTTAGTGAAGTTAACAGCCTATCAAAGAAATTAACCATGAACCAGAACACAAATGAGTATGCTTACTAGCCTCCAAACAGGGTGCTAAAACAGCGATTCTTATTTGTTCCTGCCTACACATGACTACTAGACTTCAATAGGGTAAACAAGACTATGCCTGCTTTAGTCACCTTCTAGCCAAGATGAGTGATTTGGTAGTGAGCAGGCTAGATGTGTCAACAGTCCTAAGAGGGACTGCTCACTATCCAAACATGAAATAAAAGACAGAATTGACGTTTTGGGAGGTCAGTTCTCAAGGCTTATATGATTCTGGTCTGTTACTTGGCAGCTTCCAAACCTTTAGACTCGAGGCTGTGTGTAACTGAGTCCAGATGAGATGAGGAAAGGAAATGTTCATGCTGAAGTTTGATGCTGCTTGTGTGAAGTGAGAACTGCTTAATTCATTCTGTTTAAAATGTATTCAAACAGGAAATCACAGGCAACAGGCAAAACGTGTTCCCAGTGTTACATTAAAGGTCCTCCAGCACAGCTCTCCCCAACATAACCGGGCTTCCTTATTGCACAACCCACCAGATCAAAGGGTTTGCAATGATGGTCAGTAGCGGGCAGGAAGAGATGAGGTTGGCCACGCCCACCAGGGTGACCCCTGAGCTGTCGAGGTTGACCTGGCTGAGCTGCGTCTGGCACAGGAACTTCAGCCCTGCGGGGAAGAAGGGGAACGGGGTTAGTGTTAGCGGCACGGCAGTTGACAGACGCACATCTGGCCTTTGAGATAGCAGAGAGCCGAGCTCTCTCACTCACACTGATCTGTACTGTAACACACACATACACACTCACTCACACTGATCTGTACTTTAACACACACATACACACTCACTCACACTGATCTGTACTGTAACACACATGCACACACACACTGTGATGGTGATGTGTGCGTGTGCTGTAACTTTTATTATTAATTAGTAGTATTATTATTATTATTATTATTATTATTATATTGCAATCATTTAAATAAGATGTTATAAATGCGTCACGTCAGGTCAATAGCATAGCAGTGAACCCAGCAGGGACACTACTGGCCTCTGGCACTAAAGATGGCACCCTCAGCATCTGGGACATTGGAAGCTTGTCTGTGCTGCATCAGCTGACCTGCCACACTGGCAAAGTCCACCAGATGGCGTTCAGCCCTGGTAAGGAAGTGTGTGTGTGTGTGTTTGTGTGTCTAATCAGGTTCAAATTATGGAATGACTACTTCATACAGGTAACTCTTGAGGTGCTGTTAATTAACATAAACCAATAAGCTCTTAAAGAACTTAGCTCTTGCAGTTAAACTTTGGACTTCATATGCAGCTTCAGTTATGTAGCTTTTGCAACAGCTTAGGCAGCAGGATCCTGAACAGATCGAGGCCACCAAGACCTAACATGCTACCTAGTACCTACATAATGAATTTATTCATTTTGAGAGTTTCCTGTTTGAAATGTGTTAGGAGCATAGAGACTTTAAGGAAGATGTGGTCCTGTTTCTGACGAATCATTTCACAGAACCGTTTGCTGAATGATTCTTATCAGTTATTTTTTTTATGTTTTTTGCAGACAGTAGACACATCCTCAGTGTAGGAGAAGACTCTTGTCTGAAGGTGACAGATGTGCAGACAGGCATGCTCATCTCCACTGTTCCGGCAGAGGAGGAGCAAAGGTAAACACAACCGCACTTCCCTTGGAGACAGCTGCAGTACTAGTGGATGGGTGGGCCAGTAGTGCAATACTGTTGGGGTGGGGGCTAATGGGTTTATAATCTGATCTGGTCACATGATTCTTCTTTGGCAACAGATGCTTTTGTTGGGATGGCAACACAGTGCTGTCAGGTGGACAGTCGGGTGAGCTCAAAGTATGGGACCTGCTCAGTGGGAAAGTGACTCGAAAACTGTCTGCTCACACTGGTATGTACTGTATCACACACATACACACTCACTCACACTGATCTGTACTGTAACACACACACACATACACACTCACTGCACTGATCTGTACTTTAACACACACATACACACTCACTCACACTGATCTGTACTGTAACACACACATACACACTCACTCACACTGATCTGTACTTTAACACACACATACACACTCACTCACACTGATCTGTACTGTAACACACACATACACACTCACTCACACTGATCTGTACTTTAACACACACATACACACTCACTCACACTGATCTGTACTGTAACACACACATACACACTCACTCACACTGATCTGTACTGTAACACACACATACACACTCACTCACACTGATCTGTACTGTAACACACATGCACACACACACACACACAGACACACACACCAGTTATCATATCAGTTTTGCCAGTGTGCTGTGGTGCATGGTCACACTGACTTCCTCATCTATCCTCTAGGTGCCGTCACTGCCATGTGGATGAGCGATCAGTGCAGCACTGTCATCACAGGTGGAGAAGACAAACAGATCATGCTCTGGAAACCACAGTATTAAAATACAAACACACACACACACACACACACACACACACACACACACACACTTGCACCCCTGTCCTCAGGGGGTGGTATTCGTACTGCAATCTCTGGTGCAATAGAAGGGTTTCTGATATACACTGATTGGTGATATGCACTATGTACTTTGTAGCCATTTTCTTGTAGACAAATTAGTGCTGTCACGGTGGTAGTGCTTGATAGAAGTACCTCCATGTGTGTCTAGATTTACTCATTATGTACATCGGGAGATAGTTTCAAATGTGCCTTAATATCTTGAAAAAAATGATTGAAATGCTACTAAGACCAAGCCTCTTCCTGTGAATCACCCAAACAAGCTCACACATACATACATACACACACACACACACACACACACACTACACACAGCAGTGCACATGTACAGGCATGCAAACCAAAAATATCACAGGATGTGTGAAGCTCTCATTAGTGTAACAGTCAGCGTAAAATCTATTGTAAATTACATAAATAGATAGATGTACAGCGCTGAGCTAACTTAATCACCATGCTTCATTCAGGCCCCATGCATGAAAGACTGCAATGATGAAAAATATATACAATTAACATTGAATTAATATTAATATTATAATTGCAAAAAGTTTTTAAGTGCTCATAAACAAGTTAGTTTAAAAATAAATCATACAAACATAAACATTATGAAGATCCCAAGCCCTTCGTCTGCATATTTGTCAGACATTTTCCAATGCATATACAGATGTGCATGTATGCGTGCACAAAGGTACACTCCCACCAGTGCAATTTTATTTAAACCAATGAAAGCAGTGCACATCTTTATACAAACAGCTGATTACAGTGAGCATTCTTATAAAGATTATTCCGAACACAGACATGGCAATCATAGCAATCATAGATGTTTGTGTGTGTTTGCATCCCTGTCAAAACTTTCCATCAGTCATGGAATTCAAAGAATATCATGTGGTTTTGTATATAGTCCAGTAATGGAATGTCAATATAGGTGACTATTATTATTATTATTATTTTTTATGATTGCACATTTTTATTTTAGTCCATCTGCATTTTCAGCATTTTTTTTTACATGAAAAAAAAGATTGTCATTGTGTTTTAATGAAAAAAAGTGTTTTAATGGTTTTCTTGAAAACAGGTGTTTATTTATTTTACGAGGCCTAAGCCTGCTTCATGCTCTCAGGGGTCGAGAGGGGGTAGGCTGCTGTCAGGACCAATATCCACTCACTCTCAGTTACCTTGACTGTGTGATGTGTGTCTGTGGATTCAATAAAGTGTATTAACCCCATGTTAAGTTGCACTCAGTGTGTCTCAGTGCCTGGATAGTCATTTAATGCACTTGATCATGTGTTAAGAAATCTCATTATTATTATTATTATTATTATTATTATTACATGCTGATGATGACAAATTGATAACTTGATAATGTTATTATATATAATATTAATACATAGCCTACATTCTCTTTTCTGTTGCCAATTTTTTCTCCATTATGAAAACAAAACATGTTTTTTTTCTAAAGCATTACATTGATGAGTTACAAGTAATTATAGATATTAGTACATCTATCATTGTATTGGTAAGCATTGTCCTAGATTTGTACTTATTTTTGCTCATTTAATACACATACATTTATTTTGATAAGTTAATTCATTTACATAAACAATTCAGTGTACTTTACAACAACGTAATATTTTTGAGATGAAAATAATTTAAAAGACTAAAAAGACAGAGGTGAGAATGAAAGGGCTTGGGTTAAGGGGCCCTTGGAAGATCATTGAGTGTTGGGCGCAGGACTCATGCTTGAATCAGCCATGATTGCTGGGCCTGCTGATCTGGGGTCGGTGTTTGGCGCAGGATCGTTGGCTGAACTCACGCTTGAATCAGCCATGATTGCTGGGCCTGCTGATCTGGGGTCGGTGTTTGGCGCAGGATCGTTGGCTGAACTCACACTTGAATCAGCCATGACTGCTGGGCTTGCTGATCTGGGGTAGATGTTGGGCACAGGATCGTTGGGTGAACTCAAGCTTGAATCAGCAATGATTGCTGGGCTTGCTGATCTGGGGTGGCTGTTGGGCACAGGATTGTTGGGTGAACTCACGCTTGAATCAGCAATGATTGCTGGGCCTTCTGATCTTGGCTCCTCACAAATATCACACAGGACAAGACAGGAGAAGTCGCCTTCGTCAGGGATGATGTGGAACACTGGCCACATTGTCCTGCCACGTTGGAATGCGAAATTGGCCATGGAAGTATTAGCGGCAACATTGTAGAATCGCAGGCGCCCTTTCTCACAGTCAATGAACACACCGAGGAACGAGAGCCCCTGTTCTCTCACCAGGGTCATGTCATCGTTATGCAGCGCTGACAGAATACCACCATCTGACACCAGCATCCAGGACTGCCTGTTGTGGCCCCACTGGAACATCTCAGCCTGGCTGCCTGGCTCTGCCTCTTCTGCCACCAAACCCACCATCCAGCTCTGGCACCCTCTCACATCCACCTCCCAGTAGTGCTGACCAGTGGTGAAAGACTGCTCAGCCCTGACAGGCAGTAGCTGGGTATTCAGAGACTGAGTGTTTAGTTGATATGTCCTTGACAAGTCCTTGGCAAAGACCTGTTTTTTATCATCTGACACCATCAGCTTTTTATGTGCCGTGTTTCGGTCAAATGTGATGAATTCAGCAACTGTTCAAACAGAGAGAGTGATAAAGTTGTCAGCTGGACATCACCAAAGTATCAACATCAACAGTTTTGATACATTTTTAATGTTATGAAATCTAAGAAACTGCCTCACTAAAGTAATAATAATAATAAGCCCATACATTTTAGAAAATCTGTTTTATCAATTTGTTCCAGTCAAGGGTTGTTGACATATGTTTGGATTATTTTGAATGAGGATGCTTACATTCCCAGGGATACGGAAGACATGCCTTGGTCTTCTGAAGAATTGCATGAACAGAGTTTTCCAAAGATTTAAGTCTGAGATCATCAAACTTTGGATCTTCCTGTTGGTTGACAAATGCCTTCTCAAGGGTTTTAATTCTGAAATGCCATATAGAATACATATGAAGTTGTGACAAAAGCATTTAGATTTGATTTCAAAAACCTGATTTATGTTCTCATCATTGTAAGGCAATGATGCATTTAAATGTACACATCATTAAGTTATGCTGACCTGATCTCCTGTTCCAGGACTTCCTTCTATGATGAAAAAAAAAACTACATTAAGAGGAACCTTGGTAACAGACCAAATATATAAGTATTAACGATGCTTCAAATAAGATCATAATATGAGAAATTCTTATGAGGTATTACAACATTTAGTAGTACTATGCAAAGATGGCTAGTGATGTGATGTTCATGTACTGATAGTAATGCACACACATTTACACTTTCTATAAAGCCTTTTACACTTTCTTACACTTTTTTTATCATTCTACAAATATCCCATCATAATTCATAACTGTCCTGGCTCCACAAATTGGAAACAGACAGACACTAACAAAACATAGCACTGTTTCTTGGGGAGAGGAGAAGTGAGAGGTGAGTTTACTCTTTCGTGAAGTTTGTTTGGTCTTTGATATAACTGTATGTTGCTTTGAACAAAAGCATCAGCTGAGATAAGATAAACATAAAAACTCAGTAGACAGTAACAAAAGTCTTGTTTTGGCAAAACCCAAGCACAACTTTTGCTCACTTCACTCAGAGTGGTAGTAAAGTTAACTTTACCAGCACAGAAGATACACTATCCAGATTTTGCTCTCGTAAGTAGTCCAATTTTTCACGGATGTCTTCTATGACGCCCCGTATATTCTCTCGATTTTGCTTGATCTCTTTGAGTTTTTCCATCATGACATCCTGCTGGGCTTTCAACAGTCTGAAAGCCTGCTTCTTGTTTGCCTCCAGCATGTTTTTGAGCTCATTATATAGAGTTTCAATGTGCACTTTAGACTGGAGAAAGTCCTCCTGTGAAGAGAAGGTCAAGGCTCAATAGAATCCACTTAGCTGACATGATAATATCATTTATTCAGGTAGACTAAGTGAAGTTATCTTATGAGTATGTCTCATTTCAAGCTCAAAGCCAAGCACTTTCTTACCTCTATACTTCCAAGTCTTTTCCGGCTTGATGAAGTGAAATTGCTTGCCTTCTTCATATTTTTCATCATATCTTTAGACTTCTTCATTAGTGTGTCCTGAAAAAAAATGCAAAAATTAAATCCTCATCCATTATGTTTGCCATGCTGCCTATGTCCATGTTAACTAACAAAATTACTCTACATTATTTTATGCCATATACCACTTTCTGGCAGGCTAGCAATAAAACAGGCCATCTTACCATTAGTTTCTTACAAGCCTCTGGGAGACTTAAGTATGAGTGATGGAGGTGATCACCACTAGACAAACAGCTGTCGCACAGGGCAACTTCACACTCCTGGCAGAAGACAATCAGGGGCCGATACTGATGCCTATTGCAGCTGGAGTCCGATGGCACAAATGTCACTGAGTAGCGGCTGGTTTCTGACACCACAGATGAGGAACGCTCTGTAGACATCATTTCTGTAGCTCACTGGTGCTCTAAATGAAACAGGAAAGAGACTGACACTGAATAAGAAAGCGGAGAGATTTTAATTCCTGGAAGGAATGTGAAAACCAGATGGCTTAGTCTACCTGCCTCCACATTAGCAATGCAAAACTGCTGGCTTATTATATAAGTGATAAGATCATGCAGTCATGCAGAGTTTTTTGTATAATTGTAATCACTTGTAACAATTGTAAAAAAATACTGTCATTATTGTAAGTTTGTAAAACTTTTCTTAGAATCTGTTTTATTAACTGGATGGTCAAAATATGTTCATAATGTTTCATAATTTATGAAAAGTGAATACAGCATGTTTTCTTGTCAGCTGACTCAGTGAGTCATAAATCTAGGGCACATCTATGAACCTAATTACAGCAAATTACAATAACTGGAATACAGAAGTCATTGGTTTGGAAGACAATGAGTGATACTAACCAGGCATTAGCTTTATGAGTTTATGGGGACTAGTTTTGGTGTGTGTGTGTGTGTGATGGTATTTCATGTTTCTGCCCCTTGCAGTAGAAAGGCAATTTCCTTAACACACTATGTTAGATAGATACGGCCCAAGTTCAACTCAAACAGTCACTGATACGGATCAGTCAAACAACTCCATCAAGACTACGCCTTGCACTGTCTTTGTCCAGAGATTGCTCTGCATTAACTGGAAATCCAAAATTTTTTATTATCAATTCTAGTGAAGTACTTCTATGCCCAAATGAGTCACTACTATGCTGGTGTTTGTGGTAAGTTGGAGGTGAAAAATGAACCCAAACGAAATCTCTATTAATGCTTTTAATTCAATTCTAATTTACAGGTTACAAAATGCTGAGCATTCCAACTTGCATTGAAAAAAAAATACACACATTTACAAGTTGCAACACTTTAGTGAAGTTAACAGCCTATCAAAGAAATTAACCATGAACCAGAACACAAATGAGTATGCTTACTAGCCTCCAAACAGGGTGCTAAAACAGCGATTCTTATTTGTTCCTGCCTACACATGACTACTAGACTTCAATAGGGTAAACAAGACTATGCCTGCTTTAGTCACCTTCTAGCCAAGATGAGTGATTTGGTAGTGAGCAGGCTAGATGTGTCAACAGTCCTAAGAGGGACTGCTCACTATCCAAACATGAAATAAAAGACAGAATTGACGTTTTGGGAGGTCAGTTCTCAAGGCTTATATGATTCTGGTCTGTTACTTGGCAGCTTCCAAACCTTTAGACTCGAGGCTGTGTGTAACTGAGTCCAGATGAGATGAGGAAAGGAAATGTTCATGCTGAAGTTTGATGCTGCTTGTGTGAAGTGAGAACTGCTTAATTCATTCTGTTTAAAATGTATTCAAACAGGAAATCACAGGCAACAGGCAAAACGTGTTCCCAGTGTTACATTAAAGGTCCTCCAGCACAGCTCTCCCCAACATAACCGGGCTTCCTTATTTCGCAACCCACCAGATCAAAGGGTTTGCAATGATGTCAACATACCTTGGACATGAATGAACAACTCCAGAGAACTGGACAATACATATGAGATGGATAACACAGGGAAAACGTGCAGAATAAATCATAAGGAAACAAATTAAGTTTTCGATGGAAACTTGGCATGTGTTTAGGGGGACAGTCAGGACTATGACAAAAAAAATCCATCAGCAAGTTAACGTTTCAGGGTCATTTAGGTGGACATTAGGTGCTCATTAGGTGGACACGTTTAAATAGTGTTGTTGAGACTGCTGGTTTATATTTGCTGAAGAACATGGCCGACATTTGAAGCCTGTGAAATAGAACATGGTGTGCAGGGTGTGGTGTGGATGAAATGACAAACAGTGACCAGACATGCAGTTTTTTGGTGTGAATCTATACACAGTAATTGCACATACAGTTCAGGCATTCCACTGAACAGTGAGCAGATGTGTTGTTAGCGGGCATACTAGTCTCTGGAGGACTCCCAGCATGCATATTAGGCCCCTCTGGCTCAGAGGTTTACACACGCGCTGAGGCGGCTCAGACCAACCGATGTGGGGAAACTCAATTAAGCCCTCATCACTGACCCTCCTCCCTCAGAAGCCCATAGTCAAACCTGAGGACAATATTTGCTCTCGTCAAAAAAAAAAAAAAAAGTACATTAACAATACAGATATATGCTTGAACACACCAGTGTACATTTTCCTTACAAATTTGATTGTAATGTTTAAACAGTGTCAGAAAAATGAAAATTTCTTTGGCTTCTATCCTGGACAGTGTTTCATTAGTTAACAGTCCAAAAAGAAGGAGGAAAAAAACAATATAAACTAAACAAACAAACAAATAATCCAAAAACAATCAGAGAGAACACTGGGCAAAATCAGTCTGAAAACATTTAGTTGTGATAATCATAAGCATAAGGTGCAACTACACAGGACACAAATAGCTGTCAAACTAAGCATGACTACTTGGCAGCGGAGTGGACAAACCCCTAGATCTCACTGAACTAGACGTCCCATCAAAAGCCATTCTGGCCCGGGAACTCATTTTACTAATTTTAAACAGCACATAACTAAGGTGTATTCATATGGGAGGGGGCTGTTTGTCTATCGGCAACTTCCAACGGTGGTCAGACGACTCCAGACAAAATCCTCCCCAGTCCGATCTCTGAAGGCTTGTAACCACAAGCCTGCTCACGTCTACCCTCAGAGACTGAGCCTTGGGCCCCATTACCATGCAGGGGCCAACAGACTCAAGCTGCCACCGTGCTGGGTGGCTGAGATGGGACAGGTTTCGCTCGCTTGCTCTCCCTGGGAGGATGGAGAGTGTGCTGGGGGCACGGCACCTCAGTTGACGGCCCTACCATTGTGGTTGTCGTCATCGTCATCATCGGACACCTGGTCAAGCGGGATGACGCGTGTGTGGCTGGCACGGACGCTGGTCAGTAGCGGGCAGGAAGAGATGAGGTTGGCCACGCCCACCAGGGTGACCCCTGAGCTGTCGAGGTTGACCTGGCTGAGCTGCGTCTGGCGCAGGAACTTCAGCCCTGCGGGGAAGAAGGGGAACGGGGTTAGTGTTAGCGGCACGGCAGTTAACAGACGCACATCTGGCCTGTGAGATAGCAGAGAGCCGAGCGCTCACCGTGGTCGGTGATGCGCGTTCTGCTGAGGTTGATCTTCACCAGCTCTGAGCAGTGGATCAGGCCCCTCCTCACCACAGTGTCTCCCACTTGAGTACTGGCAAGACCCAGCACCTGCAACGCATCCCAGACATTAGACAAGCACCCATCACTGAGTGCTGACCCACTGTGGTCAGAACAGAAACCAAATAAAAGTATGTAAATAAGTGCAGCATGGATCTCTTGATATGAGTATTTTGAAACCAAATCCAAACAGATTTTTTTTTTTTGTTGCCAATTATAGTAATAATGTTGATTATGGTTCTTAGCCAGTACAATGAGTGATGCTAAGCAGAAGAGATTTGTGAGTTTATTATTTTTTCAGTGTGTTTGTGTGTGTCTGTCTAAAGAGCCACATGTGGCAGATGTTATGGTGTCAACAGGTGTCTGAGGGCTGAGCGGTGGTCTCCTGAGGCAGGTACCTGCAGATGTGGCAGACGTGTGATGAGGGCGGCCACCCCGCGGCTGGTGACGGCACAGCGGTCCAGACACAGCTCCAGCAGCTCCTGCAGGCTGGCCAGCGGAGGCAGTCCTGCGTCGGTCACCTGCGTGTTGCACAGCGACAGCTTCTTCAGCCTGAGGGCACAAAGAGGGACAAAGCTGAGTAGAGATTTCCTTTAGTGACATCACTGATGTGCGTGTGTGGGAGGACAGAAACGGGGATCAAACAGAGTATAGATTAACTCTAATGGTGTGTGCGTGTGTGTGTGTGTGTGTGTGATGGTGGGTCTCCAGACCTGGTCATGGCAGCCAGGTGTGTGACCCCTTGGTTGGTGACGTGGGTGTAGTCAGTCAGGTCCAGCTCAGACAGCATGGTGAGGCGTGAGAGGAAGATCAGACCACTGTCCGTCACTGAGTGTCTGCCCGGAAGAGTCAGCTGAATTAGCCTGAGACCTAGCAGAACACAGGAGAACACACACAAACACACACACACACACACGTGTATATGAGTATGCTTATGTCATGCTACAATCATTATGAGAAATTTCAAAGACAACAATAAAGCAAACTAAACCCCAATTGTACCAATAGATCACAAGACCAAGACACAGGCATGCGCACACACACACACACCTGAGATGAGCTCCAGTGTACGGTTGCCATCTGTGATAGGGATGCCTGCCAGGCTGAGAGCAGACAGGGTGGAGTGGGTTGCCAGGTGCTGCAGAGAATCCTCCCTGACACCAGTGCCGTCCAAGTGAACCGTTTGCAGAGTGCGCAGCTCAGCCAGGGCCGACACATCTGATACCTGTGCAGAACAGCAGCAACACAGCTCCTGACCTACAATGCTGCACAACTATAACAGGTCCTAATACAAAATGCTTTCGAAAGCCCAAAGAGAAGACACTAGGAAATGCGACATGATCAGTATGTGTATACGTGTATATGGACCATATAAACTTCATGAGGAGACGATAGCTACATTCAAAGTTGAGGTTTAGTTACAAAACAAAAGGAACAGGCAGCACCTTGTACTCTTTTCTCTTAAGTTGAATGCTGGTATATTCCTACACATTACTGATAAATGGGCTAAAACCTGAAATATTCTAGTCTGGCTGTTTCAGAGGTTATATGGTTGAAATGGAATTATCCATCTATTGTGTGAATACTAACGTTTGTTCATGTGTACAGTATATGCAGACAAGCGCAAATGTCTGTGCAAAATGTGTGTCAACCTTGGTGTGTTTGACGCTGAGCAGACGCAGCTGTGGCGTGCAGGAGGGCAGCTCAGCCAGCGTCGCCTCGGTGATGGCCGTCTGGTTCAGACTGAGCTGGACAAGGGAGGGCGGGGCGGAGCGCAAGTACAGCACCATGCCGCTATCGCTTACTTTGGTCTGATCCAGCGCCAGGAAGGACAGACACTTCAGACCTGCCCACAAAAAGAGCCAAAGGGTAAGCACAGGACAACTGAAAGACCAGAGAAAAAGAGAGAGTGAGAACAAGAAAGAGAAATAGTACTAGCTTATTCTACAGCTCTCCAGAATGCTCTAGCACATTCCATCGACTTTGAATTTACAACGTAGGGAGGTCAGATAAAACTGTGTAATTACCACTGCAAACCACTGCAGTAGGTGTTGGGCTTCAGAATCATGTCACTCTGCAAGTAGAGCACTTATCATAGAGGAATTTACTTGATAGAAATAGTAAATGGTTGGTAAGGTGTGTTCTAAAGAATGTTTCAAGATAAATGTGTGGCACACTACTGGTTTATGAGTGGAGATCACCAACTGATAAAACTAGTAGAATGAGTACATTTTAAAAGACATATTCTGTGAAGTTTCTTTTCTCTTGTTCTATTCAGCAGCCATATAATAAGCTAAGGAGAATATATTTTGCGTCGGGGCACTGCTTGACCGATAAGAACTTGCTTGCATTGACAGGCAAACAATACATTATCCCTTACTTAGCACTATGGGTGAATTCTGATTAGTGGGCTGTAGCCTAACCACTGTACCTGTGATATATTGTAGGCAGGAGTCGGTCAGCTTGGTGCAGGACGACAAGTTAAGGTGCTGGAGCTTCAACAAACTGGACAGGACCGAGAGTCCAGAGTCTAGAGCAACAACAGATAGACACAGCAAACCCACATCAAACAAGCTCCACTGAAAACAGAAATACTTTTTTACCAAGACTACTAATCCTATGCACATGACCGTGACTTTCATGACAACTACAATCTTGGCAGGCAACACACCCTTATCATTGATGCATGGCATGCCACTGCGCTTACATAATGTTCCAAGAACAATCTCATGCATTTGACACTATGTAACCTGGCCTACACCCGCCCCTCCCATCTTCCTCTTGTCTTGCCTGTGATGAGTGGAGAGTTGACCAAGCTGAGGTGCTTGAGGGCAGTGAAGGCTCTCAGCTGCCGGAGGAGCTCGTTGGTGGAGTAAGAGTAGCTGTTGAGCACCAGCTTCTGAAGCGGGCAGCCGAAGAAGAGCTCCAGCATGCGAGGACGCAGCAGACGCTCGCGAGCCATGTGACCCAGCAGCAACTCAGCCAACTCCGGGGTCAGGCCTGCCAGACTACTGCTGTACTGCATACTGGGAGCTGAGGAGGGACAAGGGGGAGAGAGGGAGAGGGAGAGGGAGAGGGAGAGATGGCCATTGGTTTTCTGGGTATTTCACAATGATTTTAAATAAGCACACCAGCAGCAATAAGAAGACACCACCACGACACAATCCAAAAACACAGGAGACCCAGTCTGGGTTCAAATTACTGATTCTTTGACTAGCCCTTTCATGGTCTTCACATTACATGAAATTTCTGTCGTGACAAATTGCTCTCACCACTGCATCCATCTCCATACCCTCATTACTCTGGTTTACATCACAAACTTAAAGGAATAATCTGGCGTTAATCAGTCCATAGCCCTGTTGTTCAAGGTCCCTGAATGCTGTCAATAGGAAAAGAACCAGAAAATAAACAGACTGCATTTATTTAGCGCTTTTCTACTCCTACAAGCACTCAAAGCGCTTTCCAACATAGGCCTCACATTCACCCATTGACACATCGGTGGAAGAGGCTGCCATGCAAGATGCCAACCTGCCACCAGGAGCAATTTGGGTTTCAGTGTCTTGTTCAAGGACACCTCGATGGGGTCAGGCAGAACAGGGCTCCAACCTGCAACCTTTGGGTTCCCAAACAGCACCTCTACCACCTGTGCCACCATAATAACAGACTAGTAACTAATGTTAACTGTCAGTTCACTACTCGTTCTATGTTACAAGGCTATGAATTGATTCACACTGGATTTCTCCTTTAATACTGTACTATTTTATGAAGTTACAATACTGTTATTTTGTAATTCCGTACAAACACTTTTCACCTCTAATTATGACTACTAAACATATAAAAGAAATATCCTAATATCATTGATTATTGATATCAAATAATGACAGATCTGAAACAGTCTTTCCACTCTCACACGGTGCAGACATATGTTAAAAAGCCCAGCTTATGAAATGACATACACAAATTCGCCAAGGGCTGTTTTGAGATCAGTTAAAGGCTTATGAAAAAAGCTGATGGGTAAGACTCAAGGAAGAGGATCAAGGAAGAAGTTTCTGAGATTGAAGATAAGGGGAAAACACCACACCTTGTTCTATAAAAGGAGGCTGCCACGATTGGTAATAAATCATGCGTGGAAAGACTCAAATATTTAGGTCAAATTAATTAACTGGAAGACATCCTTGAAAATCGCAACAAACAAATAGAGACGAGCCTTTTTTTCAACACACTCCCCATGTAGAACACAAACAGGAACGCCACAGGGCAGGGAGTGCCTTGATGTAATTAGAAGTCAGGCTGTTGATTCTTTAGGACGGCTCACCAGTCATGAGGGTAACTGTGGCGCGAGTGGCTAAGACACAGAGGGAGGGCACTGAGGGCGTTCTGAAGGGCTTCTTCGGGGGGGAGGGGTGACCCTGGGGTGCCTGCAGGTCCTCTTGGTGGGCTGCCCTTTCCAGACGCTGCACAGCAGCTTGGCCCACCACACCTGGCAACACCTGCGGCTCCTCTGGGTCAGCAGGGTCAGCAGGTTCAGCTTCCCTACACACACACACACACATACACACATACACACACACACATACATACATACAGACACACAAGAACTGATCAATCTCTTAGCAATTCTGGTACCAATGTAATACACCGGATTATACAGTTAGGTAATGGAACCGTTACAACAATCTTGGTCATGAGGCTGTTTGTGGATATCCTCACAGGTGTTGTTATCTACAGCACTCAGCCTTCAGCTTTGTGCCTGTGTCCGAACCATCCGTGAGGATATCCACGAACAACCATGAGTGTTACACTGCTTAATCAAGTACTAAGGCCATTCATACTATCCCTTTGAAGCAGTGAGAGCTTACTATCTTGCCAACAATTTGGTGCATCACTGTCAGTTAATTCAATCTGGATTTGAGTACAGCCGGATCATCATTGAGCAACATCAATGGAGAATCTCCTTTCTTGGCATGATCCCAAATAGGCCAGTAAACTACGTGCTGGAACCCTAAAATCAATAAATGCAACCAGTTTGGAGCCAATTTTATAACCATAGCAAGATCTTAATGGAAGTATAATATAGCATGCATGATGTTGACAGTTAAATCATTTTTGTTAAACTAAAAACACAGTATCTGAAAAGTCTTTTGAAAAAATCTTTTGAAAACTAACTGACAAATTAGGGGAGGATAAGACAAGGCTACAAGCAACACAGTGTGGTTCTTTTTACGTTAGAAATGACTACTGACATGTTGATGCTTCAATAAAGAAGAATTATGACATTGTTTGCCTGAAACATTATACATTACATACATTATACATTATATACATTAATACATTATACATTATAAACTATCCTCAGATCAGATTGACTGGCTTGTCAATGTCTGAGTTCAGGCACAGTGATTTATGCCCTGAGGAGAGCAAGTACATGCCAATGCCTGCAAGCACACACAGTCATGTGTAACAAACATGCACAAATTTCAAAAATCACCTAAGGCGATTTCCATGATCCGGCCATCGATGGCGTGGCTCCAGGGGACCTCGACGGTTCTCAGGGAAGAAGGGCAATCTCGGCAGACCTGCAGTCACGCCAGGGAGGAGAGAATATATCAACATGCATTCTCTACAAACAACTCCCACTATTCACAGCAAAGGCTAACAATTGTATAATCCCAATTGGCTGGGCTACTTCTTTAACTGCAAACTTGGCTATTGCTTCGTTCTTCAGTTATTCACAGTAATTCAGATAAAATAACTTTAAAATAACCCCTACACACACACACACACACACACATAATGACAAGACATGCCTCTCAGCAGCATTCTAATTCCTCAGATGGTGGGCTTCCTCACTCCCCTCTGCACTCGCTCATGTGCAGTATCAAGTCCAGTGTGAGCACACTGTGAACAGAGGTGGACTCTGCACACACTCTAGATCAAGAGAGAAACTGGGCCAAAGCCTGGCCATTCACCTCTTGCTCAACCTCCACCCTTTTTCTGCCCTCATTCCCCGCTGTCATTCTACCAGGTGGCTCTGGATTGTAACCAATACCAGTAGCCGGAAATTTTGAAACCTGAATGAGGGCCAAAGACATACACCTGGCTTGTGTTTTCCTAGGTGCTGCTTGAAAGCTGCTTGACAAGCTGCTTGGGGAGCACGACCAGAGGTGCGGTTTACCGTTAAGCAGGCGCTGAGGGTCAGCTTCCTCCTCGGGATTCTCCTCGTCCTCGGAGCTTCCCCCGTCTTCAGCATCGCCTGGAACCAGCTTGTGACCCCGGCCTAAAGGACAAAGATGTGTTCTTTTTTTAATAGGACCTGAGGACCTCTCATTTAAGTATTCTTTATATAATGTAAATATACATGTTCATATACATTGCCATTAACAAATGAGAACACATTTGCAGTATTTTGCCTAGTAGGAATGTGTATAGTTAGCGTGAGTGTTGCGTTCCCTGGTTGCCATGTCATTTTAAGAAATCCCTTGCACAGTTCTGAGCTATGGCTTTTTTTTCTCCCAAAAAATCTAGGTCTTCTCACCCCAAAAATGGGACGGGCCTGAGAGCGGTGGACCCACACCAGGGATGCCAGCATAGCCAAGCGCCTCCTCCCACAGTTGGTGTGGCAGTGGAGGAGGAAGGCCTGGGTGCGCCTCCTGCTCCTCCTGCAGCCCGGCTGACACCTCTCTTAGTGGAGGGGCTGGCTGGTGGTCAGGAGCTGGGATGGGCACAGGGGCAGGGGGTGGCGTTAGCTCCTCCTGTGGCTGCCTTGAGGCCGGTTGGGGCGCTGGGCTGGGGGGGTCGGCGGGCGTCTCGGGTGGAGTGGTCTGTATGCAGAGGGCAGCGTTGGGTGTGAGACCCAGGGAGCGTAGGGAGCAGGCCAGCTCTGCCTCACCAAAGCGTTTCCGTGGAAATCCCTGCAGCAGGGAGAAGGCAGGCAGGGAAGGGTGGCGCCCGGCAATGTGTGCCACCACCTGGCGAAGGGGAGCATCTGCTGGAAAGCGCTCCCGCATGGACTCCCCAGAGGGCAATCGGATCTGTTCAGGCAGGACCATAAACACAACCAAAGCAGCAATAAGCTGGTGTAGCCAGAGCAACAGTTTATGCCACTAAGTGGTAGACTACTTAAGAATTGATTGCAGTGAAACAATTTCATAGTCACAATACTCAGACTTACTTATGTGGCTCACATTTAGGATTAATGGGCCCATTACAGCAGCCATTTTTCCAGGAAGTGGCAGCATAAGCACAGGTGTAATTAATTACGGCCAACATGATGATTCTGAGTGTGTAGCAGAATCAGATCCTTACTGGATGCCACTATTAATGTGCTTACCCTGCCTCACCCTGGGGGGTGTTAAGGCACTCTATAGGCACAACGGCCCCCAGCTTTTGACTTCTAAATCACTGACACCTACAGTGTTCCAGGCTTACAGAGTTTTGCCTCACCATCAGAATGCAGTGGTTATCCACACTGGTCTGAATGCGTCCCCCCAGCCTCTGCCCTGAGCCACTGGAGTTGGGGGTCTCAGCAGAAGCCTCTGGCTGACTTTTCACCTGCAGGTTACGCCGGTCCTCGGCAATCCGCTTAAGCACAAGCTCACGCTCCTACAGGAAGTACAAAAGCATGGAATTCACATGGAAGTATGCAAACAAGCCCGCACACATACATCTGTGTTACTAATCTGTGATTTCTTATTATGAAAAAAATAAATTCAATTCAGTTATATTATTTTTATACAGCACCTTTTACAATAGTATTGTCTCATGGCGCTTTACAGCAAGGAGCACAGGCAACAGGGGCAAGGAAAAACTCCCTTGTGGTAGTATAAGAAGAAACCTTGGGCAGATCCGCGACTCAACCCAACTGCCAGGGGTCATACAACATTGGTTATAGACTACAATTTGTTCATGATTTAATAATAACTCATATCATAAAAATCATAAAAAACTTAACTCCAAAGTACTGTCCCACATAATCATATGGTAGCCAAGCCATAGGTGTAAGTTATGGCTGGATAGATATAATTATAATAAAGGCCAGACAGACATTGTCTCTCATGTAACTGGAGTGATGTGTTTGATGTTTCATTTCATTTAAGCAGGTTCCTTAACCACTACGCTACCACCGCCCAATAGTTTAAATGTTCATGTATGCATGATAGGCATCACATTCCAAAATTATGATGTAAGTTAAGGCTGGAATTTACTTGCTATCAGACCAAGCGTAAGCGTATGCGCCCTCCTGTGACCCACTGTGTCCTGTGTGCAGACTAGCTGCAGCATTACGCAGTCAATACCCACAATAGTGGAGGTCTCCACTTGGGACAGACCACAGTAATATCAGATCATTGTTTACTCTCATGATTGCCCCCAGCCTAGTTCTCAATATTACGTCTTGCGGTCATTGTTTTTTTTTCTTGAGTGATCACCTCCTACTTTCTTGTCAATATTGCATCTTGCGAACACATTGTGTGACCCATGCACTAAATGATTGCAAAATGAGCTTGCTAGCCATGATGTGTACACATATGACAACAAGTAAATTACAGCACTTAGCCACTCACACATAGCACAACTACCACTGAAATTTCAATGCAATGTGTTACTTTATCTTTGTCTGGCCTAAAGCTCATTTTTACTAGAGGGGCTCACTTGGGTTACAAACCAGCTTCACTTAGCTGCAGTTGACGAGTCAAATCTGACAAGTTTGACACAGTAGTAGAAGGTCCACATCAACCAGTTACTCACATCTCATCCTCCGTGTTGATCCCACCCATAAAGTTTGGTTCAACTTGTAAACAAAACTTCTTGAGTACCAAAATAAAGCATAGGAAGATTACAAGCAAAACTTTTCTAGGAACAGAGAGCTAAGCACAGAGGTTTAGCTCAGTAAGAACAACTCTCTCAAATCTCTCAGCTCTCAGCTGTAAACACTGAGGCTCGTTACCTGTTTCCTCTGCCTCCTCTCTGCCCGCGCCTCCTCAGCTACTCGGAGTCTTTGCTGCTCCTCAAAGTTGCTGCGGTCTTGCCTGATGCGCATCTCCAGCGGTGGAGGCTCAGCAGAAGGGCCTGGAGCAGGAGCCGATGGTAGCAGGGGGCCCAACGTCAGAGACGCACCTGTGGACATGTCCAGAGCTGAGAGCGTTGGGTGGAATATGCTAAACTTGAGTAGGACATGAGTCGCATTTGGCTCAAGTATTTTACACAGAAGATGACCACCTGCAACCTGGGGTGGTGGTGGCACAGTGGTTAAGGAACCCTGCTAGCATAGTAGACAGGGATATTGTGGATTTGAATCCTGGCTGCCACCTTGAGCAAGGTACTTAGCCTTAGTTGCTCTAGGGGAGACTGGCCCTGATGTAACAAATAAAAGCAGTATAATGTGACTCTTAATGTAATGTAATGTAAATTTGACTCTTATACTTATCTAATGACAACGATTACCGGTCTACCATTAGATTTCAACCTGAAACACCAGACACCTAAAGAAGGCCACTTGCCTGAAACATTCCTAAGTGTACATTTCCATGTATAGTATTGGACGTTTTTAGAGATTTCAACATTATACATAACAAAGTTCCTAGGGCATCAGGCTCAAGTTCTTACAATACTTGCATTTAATTGGATTCTTGGGGGATTACAGACTTTCAGTGGATTAATCTGACAGGCTGGACTTTTGGTGTTCTGGAGTGGAAATAAAATCTACAGTAATAATAAATAATTCAGACTGGTCTTTGTGAGAAATATCTGGAAAAAAAAACTTAAAAATAAACAAAAAACAGACAGTCATTAACATAAATAATTAAGTACCATATTAGCCCAAATGTAAGATGATATTTTTTCCTGAAAATACTTCTGGACAAAGGGGGATTATCTTACATTCACAGACTTGACAAAAATAATGAAAAAAGCTTTTTTTGTGTGTGAGGCCTAAATGAATTGGCAGTGTCTCATTGGCTTACAACCGCCACACATGATGGAGAGGTAAGAGATTTTCTTGAACAAATTCAAAATCAGCCTCAAGTGGCGTAAAAGAATGACTGGGTTTACATGCACTTCAGTATCCCTTGATCTGGTGTTGATATATTCGGGAATTGATGTTTAAATGCGCACAAAGCCGACACTTCATATTCGATCATATTTGGGATACAGAAGTCTCTGATTGAGAATGAGTCTTGTCCAGCTCCTGCACAGACTTTGAGGAGAAGCTTTTTCAGTGGTAGTCTGTGATTAAACTAAGAAAAACTCACTCATACAGATAGGCAATGCTGAGCAAATATCAGTGTTTTTCCACATGCCTACATCTGCTACTGCTGCAAAGAAAGGGTGAAAATCGGTTACTGTGCGGTGTAAATGAGAAAAGCAAATCACTGTTGAGTGTCTTGCAGTCTTGCCCCCCCCCCTTTGACACGCAAGGTTGTAGCCTACCCATTACCCAGACCTCTGGGTAATGCATGGCTTTCTGCCTTGTAGTTAGCCTACAGTGTATTGTTTGCACTTTCAAGTATAATTCATATTGCAGCCTACTATTCATTCAATTTAAAAGTGACAAATTTATCCACATTAATTGACATGATCTCATGCTTTAATTTATAGTAATAAATTAAGTAACTTTTTAAATGTTTTCCAATGAGTTTTCACCAGCATTTTCAAATAAAATAAAATAATTTACTATATAAGGCAAAATTTGGACTACAAAAAAGCTTTCTTTTTTTCCCTAAAAAAGGGGGGTCGTCTTATATTCTGGCCAATACAGTATTTAAAAAAAAATATTATCATTCTGCCACACCAACCTGTTCTCTCTGGACTGTCTTGTGTGCAGTCTTGAAGTAAAGGGTTGGGTGGGTTGAAAGCAGAGAAAGCTGTCCCTGTGGGCTGGCTGGGCTGTTTCACCAGTTTGTGCCTGGGACTTCCACCTTGCAGGAGCCTGGATAGAACAAGAGCCATTACTGTATCTCTATGGTATGGAGAAAGTTAGAACATTTTCCAACATTCAAATTCACATTCTATGCATTGTATTGTAATGTGTTTCAATTTTATTTTTAGCTATCCTATTCTTGCAGTTGAAACAGGAAGTGCATCCAAACATTTTCAATGTTAACATTCAAATTCACATTCAGCATGGCCAGACCTTTCAAAAGCAGTTTTGTTGGGTGGTGGGGTGCATCATAAGGCTATCTGCCCCACACCCTACAAGAGACTGACACTTCAGGTCACACTACATCTTATCTGTATAAGAAACTGAAGCAGTAAACTAATACTTCAACATAATATCTACTGTTGGGACTTTGCTCTGTTGGAGCAGATATAATTGAAAACAATCCCAACTCACCATTCTGCAGCCTCCGGCACTGAAAAGTGTCCTGCTTGGACAGCCGCCTGAATTTGGTCTTCACTAAACCCCATCTCATTAAGGGTGCGGAAAAACTCCCCGATAGTCTACAGCCGTGAACACAAGGAGAAATGGAGGGGCATAATTGATAAATGCATATCAATGTGGAAAAAAAAACGTGAAAGCAAAATAAATACATCACTCACATAGAGCGCAACAACGGACAGAATGACAGATATCCGAATATCAGGAGTTCAACGACTCCAAAAATCGTCTTGATGCTGTCTAGTTAAAATGAACATTGCTGATATTCTAATCAGCTGTTTCACTACAATGTGCAACCTCCTAACTTATGTTAGCCTGCAAGTTAGGCTAGCTGTTAGTTGAACTGTAAAGATGTTGGCTAATGTAAACCTCATCTTAAACTTACTGTCAGTGCCGAGCCAGACAGCTTGGAAAGCCCTAACGTACATTAATATTTTCGTACCTCGAAAGTAATTTCTTGTACTTTCTTGTAACAAAATGTAAAAAGAGGTAAACAACGACTGATAAATAAGCTAATGTTGACATGTAAGTTATGATCCAGGTAATGCTGAGATACCAACACTATCAGAACTTCTAATTACCAGTAACATGTTATTTGACAAGGTATGAAGAAATTGGACTGTAATGTTAAATTTATGGCTATAAAGGTGAGTCAAATAACATCCAGAGATGTCGTGCTAAACGTTAGCTAGACAGTAAGAACTTAGCTATCCATGCCGTTTGCAAGCTAACAAATAAGTTAGGTTAGCTAGATTCCGTAAGCCTAGGCCCAATCACAGCAAACAACGCGTAAATCCAGCAAATACAACTACAACAACTACAATTTGAAGTTCACAAAGACTTCGCTTATCGGTAACGTTAACACTATGATTTACTAATGTAACGTTGTCCTAACCAATGCAAAGTAGCAACTCAGCATTAGCTATGACGCCAAGCTGACATAGGTTAACGTTAGCTAAAAGATGTTCAGACAGTTGACAGACTTTGTTGGATTTAGCCTCAACATTATTTCAGTAAGTTATTTCGATAACTTAATCTGCCCGTGATAGCATGATGAAATAGCTGCCATTTTCATTTTGTTGTCTAGTTAGCATAACGTTACTTGGATAAAAGACACATTTTCGTGGGTTTTAACGTTATCTGGTTTAATCTCACCGGAGAGGAATCCATGCGCACAACACTCGGTTTCCTCTAGAAAATGCTTAAAGAGCAGGTAAATATGCCAAGTTGCTGCGTTGATTGTCTTATGGCTATTTGCTTGCTAGCTCTAAAAGCTAGTTCAAGCATCAATTTGCTTTGCCAGTCAACATTTACAAGTTTCGTCCACTTCGCGTGACCACTGAATCCAGTAGTTATGATTGACTGTATAGGAAACGCCCCCTGCAGTAGGAGTCTACGGTACGTGTCGCCCCTGAACCACTTAGCGCAGTTGTAATCGTTCTTGAGCCAGAGGGACGGTCGGTAGGTCTATCTGAGAGGTTTTCACTGTCAGTTTTGGTAAGATATAAAATATAAGAGTAATGATAGCACTACCTTGGTGCTTGGTAGGCCTATTTACTATTTATGGGATGTAGGCCTGCAGGTAATGTGTAGTGCTATATTAATTATTACTAGGCTAATATCCCCCCTAAAATTTCAGAAAACTTGCAATACAACAACGTTGACCTAATAAAAGTAATTAGTAGGCTACACTTTATAAGGATAACTGATACTTATACCAGTGGGGTACAAGTACCCCTGGAGGTACTTGGATCAACTGAAGTGACAAAATAAATCTGTGAATGGGTTTTCAGTTGTCACCAACAAGATAACATGGAAAAAGATATTACACTCAGATTATCCTCAGTGCAACCCAATTGCAACTACATTGTTGTGTACAATTACCCTGACAAGATAGACTATTACATCAAAATGTACAGTCTGGCCATGACCGATAGACCGGGTTGAATCCAAGGGGTGGAATCAGTGGTTGTCTTTCAAACTGCCTCTGCACGTGGATAAGCTGATAAGCTACAGCTAGGCTATGTCAAGGGCTAGGCTATGTCACTCTATAAGGACAGAATGATATGATTGGTCTGACCAAACCTTGGAGGAAGACCTAATCAGGACCTTATTTTTAATAGAAAATGGTCCGTAATGCAGGAGGTTTGCCCCAGTAGCCTATATAGAATATAGTACAGATCTCCTCACCAAAAATCACAATGAGACCTTACTGACTTTGCACACATCCACCCACACACACCTGCCTTACAGCTCTACAATTCTACTCCACCAACTAACAAACCCACAAATCTGACATTCACTATACTCATCCCCATCACCACACTTACACACTGCACTGACATGCACATTCATACTCCTGATTCTCTGCATACATGCTTTTCATAAATTGCATTCTACCCTCTTCCCTTTCCAATAAACTGACATACTACTTTTAATGGAACACCGCCCCCAGGTTGTTTGGTTGTACAGATTTATTGTAGTTTGGTTTCACCGCCTTCCACTTCCTGCCCAATACCACACAGCCCCCATCCCCATCTTGTCCAACTGACCTGAGTAAAGTGCATGGGAAGAAGAACTAATTAGACATTTGAAATAAGGTAAAGAGGCAGCAATTGACAGTGAATACGCCATCACTCTGTGTAAGGCATGGACTACAAAGTCCTTCATCGGCAGAATGTCCGCAGAGGCAAGCTCTCCAAAATCTATCCTGACACAGATCCCACCTGTCAAAAATGTCTCAGCACCCCTTCCATTTCATCCCATATGTTTTTCTCAATACAATTAATTGCCCCCTTTTGGTCCTCATTATTATCAGTCATGGTACCCCATTCCAAAACAATTTGCATGAAGCCTGGGTGTTACAGTTGCCAGATTTTTTTCTACACTGAGAAAATGCCCAGTCATTTTACTATTGTGCTAATTTTATAAAAAAGAGCCCTTGTTTTAGTCAACAACCGCGTAAAGTGAGCGCACAAGTCAAACATGCCCTCATTCTCTTGATAAACTGTCTTATGTAGTAGAAGTAAGGCACTGTGCCATTTCAGGAAACAGTAGGTGTCAGGATGGTGAAGACATTACACTAAACCCATTGACCGCTATCTTTTAGGTGGTCCAAGAAGAGATACTCCTTCCAGGCACTGTGCCAGGCCATGTCCTTTGTCCCAGGCCATGTCCTTTGCATTTCTCTTAGCCCGTCTACTCATCCGTCTGAAGTGGAAGGACAAGCTTCTTTACATGGCCTGTTAGGTTATGATACCTTTAAAATGTTCCACATTTGAGGCTCTTCTAAGAATTATAAAGTTTGACAGCCCTCGTAAACTACTTTAAACTTACCCTCTGCTATGATGTGAATTAGTGCCACGAGACAGACCATGATAACTTTGAGACAGAGGACAAGTGGCATGAGACAGGAGGCATGCACAAGATACCAACGACAGAACAATTTCTGCTAGTATTTCAAAAGCAGACTAGCTCATTTGTCAGGTTCTGGCCTATTGCTTGGAGCTTGTAGAGTTTATTACGCCAATAGCCTACCAGACTAGGCCTTGGCCGGCTCTGCAATATCTAGGCGAAGTGCGACCCCTACTGCTTAAATATTAACGTCCAGGCGACGTTAATATTTTTGTTAATAACATTTAGTTTACCTGCGCCTACAAGTACTTGGCAACAGGGGTAAATAAAAGAAGCGACTTGTCATAAACTGCTCTCGGCCTATTTGCAAGGAGAATTATTGAGTTTTGTTCACCCGTAAACTACAACGTACCAAACATCAAAAATTCTCTGGAGGGACTGAAAAATATGTATCTTGCTCTCACGCACGCGCACGATGCATTTGTGGTTGTGAAGCGGGAGGGGGCACAGGGGCACGGACAATGAGGTAATGCTAACAATTTGTTACTTTGTAATGTTGTTTTTTGAGAAAAAGAAACAATACACTGAAAACACTGAAGCCAAATTAATACACGCTTTTCTCCGAGAGACGTTACACCCGACTTAAGTTATCAGTGCTGTGCTGTGCTGCAGGCGACCAGCAGTTACATTATCCCCTTTTTCTTGGTTAAAGTTAACTAATATTACCAATGTAGCGTAAAGTCTAAATAGTGACCTGACACCCTAAACCTGAAAGAAAAGATAACAAGTATGTTGAATGAATCCAGTAAAAACACTGGTCGAAATGAAATGACAGCTTACTGGGTGCCCATATGGATGTGCGTTTTATGTTGTCCACAGTATGTCTTGGAAATTTACCTGACATGATTAGTGGAAGCTTGCTATGCACTGTGTGTCTGAGCTACGTGTACCTTTTGAGTCGTGACATTTTCCGAACATCAGTTACCGAAATATAGCTGAAATGACGGGCTAAAGATAACCGCTAGCTGGCCACGTTCTCTCATAGTGAGTGATCTTCGGTAGCTTAGACTAGTTGCCGAGTCACAAGAATCATTATGTACTGTAACGTTACTGTATACATTCATTTGACAGAGTGCCTGTCATTATCTCTATTTTGAGTATGAGTGTCAAAATATTGGAGTCATTCTTCTTAGTCTCTAATAAATCTGAGCTAACTGAAGCTAGCAGTGATGCATCAATTGTGGGTGTGGTTTAATAGCTGATGAAGCTTAGGGACATTTATAGTATACTCCTAAACAAACTTACCGTCTAGGCTACTTAATAAAGATGGTAAACAACTGGACAACTGACAGTAAAAGATGACAGAAGAATATGGCATCTACAAATGTAACTTGGTCACTTAGCCTAAACCTTGGTCATTTTACTTGCTGTCCATACTAAGGACTGCACCTGCAGTTGTTCCTTGAAGACAGAAGTGTCTGTGAGCAAAATCTTTTGCTCTGTGAGCAAAATCTGAGACGGCCTAGCATGGGCTGTAGCTGAGAATAATGGCCTGCTGGAGGCTGTCAGATATAAATCTGCAAACGTAAATTTGAGTTTCCTTCCACAATAGTTGGAGTTAGGCCTACTGTCTTGTATGCTTACACTTATAATTCAAGAACTTGTAGATCTGTAGGCCTCCCACATTATCTGTAAGATAAAACAATAAAAAAATGAGGACATTTTTACAAGTGCAGCTCGCACCAATTAGTCTGTTAGCCCCATCATATAAAAAGTCCAGATTGAACAAAGGCTGTTGTAAAGAGCTCACAGGCTCGGCCTGGGGGTTGTTTTATGTGCTTAGCTCACTCTAATTCTGTCAGCAGCCATATGACAGGATGGGTTGAGGAAGTCAGTCCTCTGTTAGACAAGTTTTGCACACATTTGCACATCTGCTGTCTATGTTAAAAGGGTTTGGTTTTGGATACTTAATGACAGTAACTGATTCATTTTGAAGGATAATCGAGCATTAGGCCTATTTTGGTATATCACTCTTGCCACAGTAATCCACACTATGGTCAGTGTTGCTTGTCCATAGTGTCATCAAGAGTGACAATAATTAGTAGAAGTAAGCCCAGTCATGTACATACCAAAGACTAGCACAAGATGACATGATTGCAGATTTGAGTTGAGCTTATGTCCTGAATAGAGTGCATATTTTAATGTGACTAGAATTGCATGAAAAATGCTACCCATGTGGTCTAAAGAAACCAAGACAAGCATATGACCTAACTGTTTAGAATTATATGTTGCTGTAAGTGTCTGGATGCGGGCTGCAGGTGAAGACCTGATTCTGAGGTGGTCTCCACCAGAAAGCCCATCTTAAAAAAACAAAACAAAACAAACAAACAAAAAACGTATGCTTTTGCCTAACCAACCTACGCACCTCGAACGCAGAGACTGCTATGTGAATAGGCCTTAGTCTCGCCCTGAGCGGTCGCTCCCTTAATGTCGGTCTCTGAATGCAATCTTCAGTTTGGCATAGGCTAGGCCTATGTATTTCCTGCATGCTTCTCTGTAATACTTCTCAATCAAGTGAAAACCATGCAGAAGTACTGTAGGTATCATGACGTTTTGTGACATTCCACACCCTTACTCTGTAAAATGTGTTATCAGCATTTCCTGTTGCTTCTTTGTCATCTTAGGAAACTTGGCCAGGGAAGTAAAATGTCTCCTGAAGGTGTGTGATATGATATGTTCATTGAGCCATATTAATGTATTCTTTCATTTCTTTTTTTTCTAATGGTTTACAACAGGTTTATGTTTTGTGGAAATGTTTTATGATAAAAACCCACCAGAATTATGACATTGCATCCATGAAAGGAACTGTTATTATTATTATGTTATTATGTTTCGTCTCCGCTTCCCACGTCTCCATACCATTGTTCCCATTGTTTTTAATAGGGAGGAGTGTTACAGCGTGGCCTTTGTCAAGCATGGGTTCAGAGCACGTCTGTAGCAGAGGTTTGGACTCAGTTCTTTCAGCTCCTATTGTTACGCTAGACCAATTTTCAGGCTGACCCATGCAGTCGATGTAGTGAATAGCAGATCATGGAAATGTATTTTTTCCTCCCATAAAAAAGTAGAGGTGAGATTAAATAGCAATGCGATCAGGGAAGTCAAAATACAAATTCACAGGCTTTGTAATAGCCATGTTATTCTTGGTGGCTGTTCTCTTTACAATAGTGGTTGGAAATGACTGCATTGTACTGTGTTTGATAATGTCTTTGTAAACTTGGGGGGGGGGGGGGCAAGTTGGCTTCACATTGATTTGTTTGTGTTTAGATTAGAGGGAAAAACAGCCATGTTTTGTAGATTATGAAAGGTAGTCATTTGATGCAGGACTTGATTTGAACAAAGATATGTCTTTTCAGTTGCAGAGTTCTGTGATGCAAGCACACTGTCATATTTATTCATGTAAGTTGACTCAGACCTCCTGGTCATGTACTCAAAACTGTCTGCCCTAAAGGTAAAGACCTTCAAACGTTTTTTAAGATAGCACACAAGAAATTATTTCCTGCTATTATTTTCTACTTTGTATTCTCTAGCCTGTTTGATGTCATAGCACCTCTCCAAGTCTAGGCACAGTGGAAGTCATTGAGTGTGAGGTTAAGCGTGAGAGATCTTGGTTGGTTATGGAATGCCTAGACACTGAAGCCCTAAACACTTTTAATCCCAGAAGTCCTCTTCTGACTCGGTTGGCACCCATGCCGCTTCATTTCCCTGAAAATATCTTGCCAGCCCAGTGCTTTCTCGATGGGAGTTTAAGATTTCAGGTCTATTGTTCTTTGTTTTATTGAGACCCTGGGTGCTATTGGTCCTTGCTCAGCTCTGTTCCTTCCCAGTGCTTGGCCTAGTTGGTGTCGTCATGTTACACATCCTAGGGGTTTTAGCTCCAAATAAAATATACTGGAGTGTGAGAAATTTCACTGACCTTTTGTCTACTAGAAACATGAGCAGGCCTCAGCTGTATTGTGTATGCAACTCAGCTCACCCTTCACATCTAGTTAGCAGATCAAACACTGATCAGAATTGTGGATACAGGTGCGATTAAATAATTATTTTGTGAGTGAAGGTCCAGATTATATTGCTTTCCTTTTTTTATACCAACACAAGCTCCAGTGTCCTGAGGGCTGGTGTTGCAGACTGGGAATATTTACGTCTTTGAAATAATGCACGCAAAGGACAGTATCCACATGTATTAAAGCTCTGCGAGTTTAATATATGAAGCATGTATGTTCACTGTGACCCCATATGTAGCCCATGGGAATATGAATGCCTTTGATGAGAGGCTTGGGAGCACAAACAGACTCTGGACCAAACAGGATATGGCTGCATACCTATGGGTATGAATGGACAGACGGTCAATTCATTGCAGCAGACCATTCTTGATGTTGCTCAATTGTCAATTTAGCCTTTCGCCAACATATGGATTTTCTCTTGTTCTCCTGTACACTACAAAGATGGAGGCCTTTTTAGGGATTGCATGTTGAATAATCTATCATCAGTGGTCTTCAGCTGGACAGGTTGACATGAAGTTCACCTTTTTATTTTTGGAGGGCACAGATCCCCCCAACAGATGCAGTGTGCCCTAATGTCCTCTTCTCATACTGCAGTACCCAGTGGCAGCTGTTGTGTAGCATGCCAAAACAACAAAGTCCACAAACAACCAGGCTGAGTTGAACTACCCGTGTTACTCTGAAAAAAAGTTAGCACCAGCAAAGTTAGCAGAGAGATTAGTTATGAGAGAGAAGACAATATGAGATCAGAATATTAAATCACTGGAGAGAGAAAGACAATTCCTGTGGTCTGCCTGTGGCTCTGGAACCACTCCTATCCCAGTAGGTGCATATCTTAGCATGGGTGTGCCAAACATCATCAGACTTGCCAAGTGGCAGGGCCCTGTGAGGTTTGGACATGAGTCTGTGAAACCGTTGAAGCTGTTGGAGCTGGAACTGAGGCAGTGTTTGCAGGACAAGGGATCTCAGTCGGAGTACCACTTAGTGGCAGGGACTCTTCTGAGAAGAGAACCAGCCAAGCTATTAATTAGCATTGCTGGTAAGTCCCCATAGAGACTTGGGCATTTGTGATCTAGGTACAGGCCAACAGAGTAGGTTACATGGTGAGATATCATCTACCACAGAGATATCCACACTTCATATCACATACTGATTAATCAACAGTCATATCACATACAACCTTTCTTAGGGTTAAAGCAATGGAGTGGCCCACACAGTTATTAGCCTATGTTTAGTGTGTTGTTGGCTGATCAGCTGTCTATGATTTTAGACTGCTCAGAACAAATGAGAACAGAACACATTGATGGACCTCATAGAATACTTCTGTCCATGCAGTAGAATGTAGGGGAATCCACATGCTGTGGGCTTAATATTGATCCCAATGTGTGTTACTAGGGGCCGTTTGGGAGTTATTCCTCAGTGTTTTAATTTTCAGTCCAGTTTGAATTTAGATGATTTCCTGCAAGTAACCAAGAATGCCACCGAAAACCACCAGCACAATTTTCTTTCTTATGATTCCAAACTGGTCGACCTCATAAACAAAGAATTTGACTCTGCTAAAAGGGATGAAAATAACCATGCAATTTCTAGCCAAAAAACATGGTTGAATACTCATTATCAAAGTGTAACAGGTGGCATCATCGCCTACAAAATGGATTTTGTGATTTGAATGGATTGCATATCTTCCATGAATATTGATATCATATTAGGATGTCCACATTTATTCAAATGACCCTCAGAAAAAAAGATTATAGAATGCCACCCATTACTGAGTTTATTCCTTTCTCAAAATTTTAGCAATAAAGACATGCAGAAACATGAAGACGGTATAATCCAGTTTACTCTCAAATATCTTGCTGCCACATCGGTACCTGTTGTGAATGGACTGTTTCTGATGCCCAGCCACAGCTCACCATGCACCTCTTCTATTCCTGGAATTTTGGCAAAGAGAAAATACCCCAGGGTTTGAGGCAGTGTCCAGATATAACATAGTGGGTTTTTACCCCCAGCTACTTCATTCAAGGACATCATGTGACTCCTGTGTTTGTGTTTTTTAAGCTCACTGACACATACTCACGAGCAGACACTCACTCACATGCACAAAAATGCTTCAAGGCTCACACATATCAGCTCATGGTTCTCGTCCCTCTCTCTCATAGTAGGCATATTAAAGTACAAAATCTTCTGTCAGAACTTTTATTTCAATGGCCATTTGTTGGTTACAGTGTTTCTCTATCCTTTCTCCATCCTTGGATATTATTAGTTAAGCACAGCCATGGTTAGAATTACTCCGAACTATCGCTACCGCTTCTGGAGTGAACAGAGTTGAGTCTTTGTGTGTATAATGCGAAAAGCTTTGCACATCTGGGCTAGGGGGACCTGCCATTCGTCTCTGTAGATCCTCTAGAACTCCTCTGAACGTTCCATGTACAGCCATTTAGGCCTAGGTTTCTCTAAAGATGGGTTCAAGCCAGGTTTCCTGCTGGGTCGTTCAAGCCATTCTTTGCCCCCCTCATTCCACTCCCGCATTGTCTTTCTTGTATGCTAGGTGTCTCTTGTCCTGGTGGGAGGACAGTCCGCTTCAGCACAAGCTGAGTGCTGAGGTCAAGTTGCCCAGTCCCTGTCACTGCCAAACATTCCCAGGTATGATGCTACCACTGTCATGTTTACTGATGGACTGGTATTAGATTTTGGACAAGTGATGAGCAGTGAGGAGTGGCTTCCTCTACACATGATGCATCAAACTAAAGCCGTAAAGAGGAGTGTAATAAAGAGAGTTTAATTAGACAATTGTCATAAAACGTCATCGGCTAAGGAGTGCTTGCTTGAAGTAAAGGGCATAGAGGGTGGTGTTCCCATACCGTACCCCATAGAAGGGGATAGGCAGAGGGTGAGATGGTTCATTACATCTCCAGCTTTAGTGAAGAGTAGAATAAAATTTCAGGCTATATAATCTTAGTTTTTGTGTGGGTGGTGTGGCTGTTGATGGTGTGTTGCTGGTGACTTCCTCCTCCACAGCTGGTGTTATGGTTTGAAAGGTGAGGGAGAAAGGTTGACTCATTTCAGCCAAGATAGTCTCGCCAATCTAATTTTATTTCCCAAATTAAAAGCTTCCACGCTTTTGTGTTGCTGTTGACACTGGCTAACTGAGCAGTCTCTTAAGTGTGTGTGTGTGTGTGTGTGTGTGTGTGTCAGAGCTGAGTCATTATTGAGTTGTTACCCCTGGTCACATGGGTGCTTGTCAGAAGTCTGAGCAGAGGAAACATAATCCAGAGGAGGAGGGATTGAGCCATCAGTCTGCTGTGTGAGCCGCGAGGAGCCCCTGCCTAAAAAAGAACTCTTACACACGGTCTTCTGGTCTTCTTTTCCACCTCTCTCACCTTTTCCCTCTCTTTCTCTCTGTGTCTGTCTGTCTCTCTCTCTATATTTCTTCTCTCACTGCACAGCTGCTGTTCCTCCACAGTGCCCTGGCTCTACACTACGATGACAGTGGTAGCCCCACAGCAGTAAGCACACTAAGGTAAGATGGTCTTTCATTCATTGATTCATTGATCCATTCATACTCTCCCATTCTCTAGCCATCTCTAGTGTTTGTCCAGCTGTCTCCATTGTATCTTTCATGGATTTGCTCCCAATGCCTGCTCCCACAGCCCCCCCCCCCCCCAGTCCTGATTGTGTGTACACTTCAAGGATGAAAATGAAAGATTATAGTCGCTATACAACTTTCCTCTGGCATTTGTGTGCTGGATGAATTAGGATATATTATCTATTAGAGTAGGATTGCTTTCTAAAATCTAAGGTTTATAGAAATGTTCCGTAAACTGTGTGATTCTCTCATCTTACACAATTTGGACATCAAACTTTAAACTAGGTTTACTCTCCATGCTTAGTAGTTTAAAAATGTAAAACTCTTAATCTCAGCAACAGTGTTACCTGGCGCAAAGGCAACTTTTCCGTGAAGAGCTCTTGAGAGATTGGGATTTTTCTTGTTTTTTGCAGTCCACTAAGCAAGGGTGTATGCACATTACAGCCCAGACTCATGGTAGACAAGGCGGTATCACCACTAAGAATGCAGTCTGTGTGATATAGCTTAAATCATTGTTTGGAAACTAAAACTTTGGAAATGAAAAAGAAAAGTAGCTGTTCTGCCTCGTAGTCAGTAAAAGAGTGATGAGGTACTGCAGAGATCTGGCAATCAGACGGAGACATGCGTCCTGTCTTGTGAGTTTGATAAGACAATTAGACCATCAAGCTTTCCCAGGGTTCCACTGGCTCACTCTCTCTCTCTCTCTCTCTCTCTCTATATATATATATATATATATATATATATATATATATATATATATATATATATCTCTCTCTCTCTCTGTCTGTCTTATTCTCCCTGGGTGTTTGCATATGTACGTGAGCATAAGGAAAAATACCTACTGGTATATGTGTGAATGATATAATTATTCTAATGAGGACCTGGATTTGAAAATATTTCTGTAATGAAACACTGAGACGTATGTAATTCCTAGCTTCCCCGCTCACCCATGCACACAGTTATCCATAAGCATGCATCTGCCGACTCTTAAATCAGTCTGAAACTGTCATCCAGTGGTGGTGTGCTTTTCCAGCTGGACAGACGACGACTGAAAACAACATGTTGTAAAGATGTGGGTAAGCTGGCTAAAGCCGTTCCTCGTCCATAAAACTTGCAAGGCAAACTAGTACTTGCTTGCAATACTCTGTTATTGTCCTCTTGTTATAAGAAAGCTATTCCTCTGTGAGGGTTTGCACATTGTGATTCTGTGTCTATTTCAGGATTGGCATTTACCGTGTCTCTCCAATTTTTTTTGTCTGGAATAACTTCTTTTAATGTCTACTCAAAAAGCAACCCACACACCCCTTTGTATTTGCCAAAAGTGAAAAGACATGTCATAAAACTATACCCGTGTCTGTAATTTGGCGTCATCTGAAGCCTAGGATGAATGGCTGAAAGCCATTCCTGAACATGGTCAGAGATTACTTTTCAAGTAAAATGTTTACTTTCCCATTCATGTCTACTCTGCCCACTTACTCTCATTCAAGTGTTCCTTGAGGAGTTTTTTTGTAGGGTATTGAAATGAGGGGGAAACAAATTGACACCTACTCTTGTATTTGTGGAACTTACCACATCCTGACCACAAAGTAAAGCTTTTTTTAGATCTTGACCCTGCCAGCACATAGGTCTCCAACAAAGCTTTTAATTCTAATTAGAATCAATTAATCTGTATTTGTATCTAATTTTTTCACTGAATGAAATGTACTATTTTATATATATATATATATATATATATATATATATATATATATATATATTCATGAGATGTTTTGGACAATTAAACTCAAAAGTGAATCTAAAAAAAAAAGACCGATGAATGTCACTGTGCAATTTCAGCAAGTCTTTAGGGAACCAGTGCTAAGAAAGAGTTGTCTCACTCTGCTGAGTCACCACCAAAAAAAGCCATGCTCATCAGCTGAGAGTGAGAAATGAGCTACCTTCCTGTTGCTTTCCATGCATTAGGTCATGTGTTACTGGTCTGCTTTGAAAACAGCCCTCCTGTAGCTGTTTCTTCTCTAGTGTTCATTCCAGAGCTGTAATACTGGTTAATTCAGCCATACAAGTTCATTGTGTCTTTAGGCATGTGGCACTTCTAGTTGTTTGTCCTTCCAGTTTCCCAATGTGTGTGATTGGGAAGCACAAGGAATACCTGACAGTGTAATCTGCTGTACATTCTTTTTGCTTGAGAAAAGTAGTAGTTTTGCTATTACTATAACTATTGTTCTTCCTGGTGCAAAGGCTACAACAGTATGAACAGTATGAACGTACAGGCCCCAAGACACAGGAGGTGCAACTTTTGCCAGGTACCAGCCAGCGAGGTTGTAGAATGTGACACAACAGAATATTTAGTAATGTGTCACACTCATGGTTGAGCCGTCAGAAGACTAGACATCTGAGAGGTTGGTGCAAAGCCTGGTAGCAGCAGCAAGTTTTCTTACACAATTTGATGTGTGTGTGTGTGTGTGTGTGTGTGTGTGTGTGTGTGTGTGTGTGATGGTGTGTAATAACCCCCCCCATATACCTAAGTAGTGTTCCACCCCCAGTTATTGGAAAAAACAACCATCATCATCACACATAGAACTGGGCTTCCCATGAGCAACAGCACAGCACTCTTTAAGCACGGCTGGGGGCGTCTTGTATTTCTTTTTCCTTCTCAGTAGGTAGGTAGGCAGCCTGTTGAGTGGGTGAGGAGGACTTTTGTGGTACGGCAACTAAAAATCCTCGGCTCTGACATAAGAGATCAGGCCCTCTGGCAGTAGGGCTAGAGTAGTCCTGCTGTGATGGGTTTGGGTGTCCTCTAGGAAATGGGGCCCTATTACCATGGAATGACATGACTCTCTGTTATTATAGGGCACACCGTTATTTTGTCTGTTAAGTGCATTAAATTACGTTTTAAATTCAATACATATGTTTTTGCCTTTTCCCATGCTCTGGGTGACCAAAGCAGTGTCATTATTAGAATTCATTATTAGAATTCTTATGTGACATTTTATGCAATTGACATTCCTGATTGATTTTAAGTTTCCAGGAATCTAGCATGTAAGGATCAAGGGAAAAGTATATGAGTATGTCTGTACTATGCAGTAAGCTATTAAGATATTGTTCCCATCAATTGTATAATAGACCATTTACTTATTTATTAGTACAGTTTGATCTTTATCATTAATTTCTGTTAAATTCAAGGTTGAGACTTTCTAACATTCTAAAATTGTATCTCAGATGAATTCTAAAATGGTACCTGTCATATCTAAATGCTCTCAAGAGTAAATAATTTATGGATTGCAACCCAAGCATGCATCTTGCGTGCGTTTTCTCTATTTAAAGTTTTTACAATGACTAATGTTTAGCCTTATCAGACTATAAAGATATCAGGGCCCTTGTTTTTTTTATAAGATATAGCCTACATAAAAAAATTAACAAGCATGGGACAATGTTTAGGTATTTGGGGAGATTTTTGTTGTTGTTGTTGGCCATTTGGGTTGATGAAAGATGGAAACTTTAGGAGAAATTTAGTTCCATTTTAGAACAGGTTGTCTTGATTTTGTACTAGTAGGTCTGGTTCAAGGGAAACCTACATTGTAACAATGTGCTGTGACATTGAAAGACTGCTATGTATTCCAGGAGGTTCATTTTGTTTATGGGATCAGTGTTTTGTATGTGTCTACTAGGTAGATGCTGTAGCGTTTTTCAATATTGAACATTATAATTTCATTTCACTCAGTTAGGTCTCAGTTAGATGGTGTTAACAAAAACGTGTGACATGTGTCTTGCCCCTACTGCAGCTCATGTGAGCCATTTAGAGGTCAGACCTAAATGTCTTCCACTCACTTTAAGAATCTGTAAAAGCTGTTCATCTTTCGTAAGGGGAAAGGCATCCACAGCTGCCTGTACTTACAGTATACATTGCATTCCGTGAAGTCTATCATCAGTCTTGTCTAGATTAAGTGGGAATTGCTGCGTGTGATGTTACCATTTCCTCTTGGATTTAGGCCTCAGTTGTGTGTCTTCCTGTGCAGCAGCTCTGTGTCAAGAGCCACGTGCTGCTCCTTATCTTCATTAACGTTCCACAGTAGCCACTCCTGCTTATCTAGTTGTTATCAGTTGCTCAATACTGAATCAGTGTCGACAACTTGGAAGTGCCTTTGGGCTGAGTTCTCTGTTGTACATTGGCTTTGCTGTTTCTCCTTCAACCAAAACGCCTGTCACAAAACAAAATGCTATCTATGATTCAACTTTATTCTCTTGGATTAACAATTCATTAACTAATTAACAAATCAAATTTAACAAAAAAAATGAAAGTGATGAAGATCTAAGTATTTGTGCTGGCTTGTTTGTCCAGACCTGACCCCCTACCCTGACGCACAGAGGCCAGTGGAGGTGCGCCCAACACCCTGGCTAATGAACTGCTCCAATCATGCATCTCCTCATTTGCTCTGCCCACAGGTTATGCTGCCCATAAGTTCCTGCCTGAGTCCCAGTGAGAAAGAGAAGGGCTAAAGCCTGACCCAGGTGTGAAGCAGTCAGCTCTGACAAGCCCCAGCCCAGTCCACAGCCCGTAGCCCACAGGTGCGCCCCGGAGCTGGAGCCATGAGTGACCCCCAGAACCCCAGCCAGGTCAAGGACACGGCGTTACTCAGCAGCTACACTGTGAGTGCATCTGCTCTCTCTTGAGCCAATCTATGGAGTTTTTTAATGGTGAAAATTACGTAGTTAACGAGTTAACAGTAGATGAAGTTATACTTGATTGGTAATTATGTCTTGGTATTGGTATATGTCTTGGTATTGGTAATTATAAAATTAATCTATTCGGGCTGATATGGATATAAGGTTTGATGCAGCTTACCTTTACTAATTGCAGAGCAAGTACAGTCAGTGCTGTGTGTCTGCAGAATAACTGAACTCTATAAAAGCAAATCATATAAGATATAGATCATACCGGTACTACAACCTAAATATTATCCATTTTTGAAAACAATTTGCAAATTATTTGTGCTTGATAGTGGTATCGCCAGTGTCCTACATCTTCCAAGAAACCCCATACACATCTCTCTTTATCAACCTCTCCACATGGAGCAGCTTCCCCTTCTTGCTTTGATTCTTCCCCAGTCAGACATTCGCCACAATCACACTCCTCTATATGTCTGTGTTCCATGTCCTGAGCTCACTGTTTTTGTGTGAACTCAACAATATTGCTCCAGAGGACAGTGCCAAGTTTTTCTCTCTCGCCCCCCGCTCCCCCAGCTGCACATCCTCTCTGGGCTCGCGTTATGCCTCGTCAGCCTTTTTAGGACCTTTTTAGTTCCAAAAGTCAACTCCTTTTGAGTTTAGGTTTTTAGTTGAACTGTTTACCTCCATAGCACTACTGCACAGTATGGCTCACAGGGGTTTTCTTCCTCTGCCTCGATGTGTTGTGGCTCTAGGGTCGTTCTGTTGAGTAATATCTTTGTCAGGACTAGCTCATTTCCTACACCAGGATAGTTTTGTACTCCTGTGATGGACCTTGAAAGTCAAGTTGAGTAGAACCGCTGGTCATCTACTTTGAGAAGAAAGCTGTTAGGACTTGATGCAGAGAACTCTGGACCATGTTTTCACCTCTTGATCATTTTTGTCTTCTGTGGCCAGTTCATTTTTCAGTGAGCAGTTCACTAGAGACCAGAGAGCCAGCTGGCTAGGCACTGTGTTATTACAATGGGTTGAAGCCCAGTTTGGTTTGTTAGGGGCCATTTCCAGAGGCCCATGGATCGATTTTAGCATACAAACAGAATCACTGTTTTCAGTGACTTTTTTTCCTTTCAAAATATTTTTTTCTCCAGTCAGCTGCCCTCTTCTGGTCCAGCTGTGTGGCATTTCAGGTATCACTGGGTTTTTCCCTTTGCTCTTTTGAAAAGATTACTGCTCATAGTCCGTATTAAAAGTTTGTATGATCCAGTTAGGACACTAGATCATACACAGTTTAAGTTACTGCCCGTTTGCCATCTTCAATAGAGTATCTTCTTCTTGTTCAGCAAGCATGACATGCCACAGTATGTACCGTTAGGCAAGATAAAAGCATATTAGAGGTCAGGAATGTTCTTTATAAGAATTTCCTTTCATTTGACATCTTAGGCATCCATGTGTTATTTTAGTCAGTGGCTTAAGATGAAGGTCACAGGATGGAATCTCATGCAGATTGAACTCAAAAAGATTTCCGTTTGCGCACTGATAGAACATCTTGTGGGATCAAATTTGAAAACTACCGAGCAGAGTTTATCCCACACTAGCTTAGAAGTTGCCAGTTATCCCCAACCATGCCCTTTACTGTAATGTGGCCCAGAGAAGCTGTCGGTCTGCATACTTTCATATCAGAGGGGCTGCTTATTCCGTGTTGTTTACTTTTCTGTGAAGGACAGGCTTCTGTAGGGTGAAAAATGTATGTTAATCCTGATTAGATAAACGCTGAAGTATTATCTCATGGAAACAAGATAATTTTTCCTCAAAAGGTCATTTGCTGTGGATGCTACTGTAATATCCTTGACCTGCCTAGACACCTACACAACTTTGTTTACATACACTTGTGCTCTTGCAATCAGAACACAGATTTGCAGTTTATTGGTTTTGCATTCACCTTGAAAGTTGGCAAAAAGCCTATCAATGCTTTTAATACCGTGCATACAGTTGATGCAGAACTAAGATTACACAGGTGCACAAAAACTGTGAAAACTTGTGTAAGCTACTTGTCAAAAGTCAAAGCCAAGGTCAGCTTTATTGTTATAAACAAATATCAATATAATGACAATACTTGTCTGTTTGCTTTACTATTAACTTGTGTTTAATATTCAGTGATATTCAGTGAGAAGATCGTGTCTAAAATTTCATGTTTTTTTCGTCGTTGAGTTGTATTTATCATATAAAATTATATAACAATACTGTAACGTAAAGCATAGTATACCCTCTGATTGTTGATCAGCCACTCTAAGCAAGCCAAGAGTGAACCTTTGCAAGCAACCACTTTACAATGCATTCTGCCTGGAAACCAGTGCCATTTTACAGTCTACTTAGAATAGTCTACTGTGTCTAGAAGCAGTTGCGTTTACAACCCAGGGACAATTATACAGACATAGCAATCCTTTATGTCACCGATAAGTGTATTTGCTGTGTGACTGCATCTTAGCTGTAATTGGCTGACGCCCACAAAGCAGCAACAGTTGCTCCCTTGGGTTAATGATTACTCTTAAAGCAATGACTATATGAGTCTGTGGTTTTGGTTTTGAGGATAGTCAAGACAATCAGTAATTGGATTTTGAAAAGGGGGCGGTCATTGTGAAACTAGTCTATATCCACTTCCTATTGCTTGGGTAGTCATGTGAACAGTCACTCGGTGAGAGTTCCCCAGAAAATGGCCAGAACTGCCTTATGACGTGTGTGAACTCAATGAAGGCAAAGGAACAGCCACTCCGTTGACAAGGTTGTCCAGGACTAGACGGACCAACACCCAGAGATCAATGGATTTTCTTTATTCAAAGGTCAGTTCGGTTAAGTCATGGGAGAATCCTGACTTATATCGCCCTACAGTTACAGGTCAGGGTACATGTTGAAATGTTAAAAACGGCAGCTCCTAACCAATATTTAACACCCCATATGGTTACACAGATGTGTGGATAAAAAGTCATGATGTTACCAGGAATGCCATTTCAGCCCCTGTTCTTAAGAAATCAGACTCACTGCTTAGATAGAGTTTTCAATTTCTATTTAGGTTAGCATGTAGCATCATGACTGAAGTTAATATTTGATTTTGATAAGAGTCACACTTGTCAACAGTTACGGATGTATGACATCTACTTGTGGCATGGAAATTGGGTAATATTTCAATTGTTTCTTGAGCGCATTGAATCATAAAATATTTAGTTTATATGTTGTACTGACAGGTTCAAATAGAATGCAGTGACTTTAATTATTTTGGTCTAATCAAATATCAATAAGAGCCATTATTTTCCCTTTTCTTTCTTGTTTTTCTTGTTACTTATTTTAGCTAGCTCCTTGTTCCTGTGAATATTTAACCTGTCCCAAATATTGGCATTTGCAGAACTTTTAGGCCAAGCTTTGGACCCAGTTTGAAAGCTTGTTTTTCTGTTGTTGTGTTTTTGTTGTTTTTTTAAGTATCAGTGGCAAATGGGAGATTTGAGACAAATATTTTTTTCCAATGAATGATTGGGAAAAAATGGTAACAATGGTAAGGAATCAGATTGGCAGTGGGGTCGGTGAGCTTCAGCTGGCTTGATGCCAAGAGGTTTTTGTCCCTTCTTAGGTTTCAACCATTCCCAAAGTGTGGCAGCCAGGTAGCCAAAGTATTTTGAGTCTGGCATACGATTGGCCATCTGAATGAATTGGTAATGGAGTGGTAATCCGTTACCCTCTGCATAATCCCTCTGTGTCGGCAGAGAGTGGCAATAGGTAAGAGATGAGTCATGGACTTATGAAGGCTGGTCTAATTGTTTGTAAACCCTGGGATGTCATCACAAGAGGATCTCCTTGCAGTAATGCATTATTGAGGTTTCGCTGTCCCTCAGTGATATTATTTGTGTCTCTTGGTGCTAACATGTAATTTGTAGACTACTTGGAGAATAGCACAAGATATGCTTCACTTACCATTTATTCTCTGTGTGCTGTCTGCTCTCCTATTCTCTGGTGCCTCTGGTGTCATCTATGTTGATATCATGAGCAGAGAGAGAGGCAGTGTTGCTGACTCAGAGGGAAGTTAAGCATCTCCACGCCACTGCTAATCCCTGTCTAGCTAAGTGCATCTGCAACCACGACTCGGTTCCTCTGCTTTGGACAACAGGTTAGAGATGATGGCTAATGGGAATAGCACTTAGTTTCGGCTTAAAGAGGGTTTGGGTTCATCTTCAACTATTGGAGCGTCACTTCTCAAGCTTCTATCTGTGTCTGCTGGTTTAGGGTTAAGATATATTACTATATTATATTATAATATATTATATATATGGGTAAATATGATGGCAAAATTGTAGATAGTTTGTTGGGGTCCACCCCCACCCGTTGAGGTGTTGTGTGAAGTGTGGCCCGTCCTTTCGCCTAGGTGACATGTTTGACTATTCCGAGCACAAGGTTAGATCAAAGAGCTTGAGACATAACCTGGTGCTAATGTCCATGCCCGCTCTGCAGACTTTAAGAGCCAACATGCCATTGTCAATATTTATACTTGACAGTGTTTAAGATAAAATAAGCGGCATTGTTACTGACCAAAATCAAACAACCGTGTGCCCTTATGAAAGTGTTTGTCCTCCACATGGAAAATGGACAGTATTTGTTTTAATTACACTGTGAATACAGCCACATACACATATACTAGTCAGGACACAAGTTATTGCACAAATGTCATGTGACCAGAGAAATAGGATGAGAGGCAGAAGGGGGAGGTGACGTGGGGGGAGGGCATTGGCAGGTGGGGGATAGAATGATAGAATTATTAAAGTGGTGTCATGATGTGATGTGCAGACTTGCTACTGCTACTAGGCACAAGGCCGTCTCCAGCCTCGACACCTCAGCCTCTGCACGGGCTGGCCCATGAGTCTGGTAAGCCGTGTCACTGAGGGAGGATGCTGGGTCTTTATTTATATCGCTGTGAGGATTCCTGTCTGCTTTGGGATCTGTGTTACTTTTCTGACACGGGAACCCTGTGTCCCCTCGATACAGAGCGTTTCATATAGCACAAGTGCTTTGGTGTTCAGCTTGATTTCTCAGCTGAGCAGATTTTATCTGCAGGAGTTTATTCAGCTTTGTCTTTTTGCTGCATTTTTAGTTTGCTTCTAGACAGATTCAATCAGGACTTACATGTCACATTTTTTTCCCCCGTTCTTCCAACTGCTGGAAACTCGACCCTGAGCAAGGAAGTGTGCCATACCTTGGGTGCTCTGTTATTGCCAGGTAACTTTAATTAGCCAAGGTTCCCCTTTTCTAATGAAACACTTGGCATTTCCAGAGGGGAACATGAAATTAATATCTGTATTTTGGTTGCCTTAAATACCACGCAGACAGCTGTCATGGATAATCGCAGCATGGTATAGTCATGAGAGCCAAAGGAGTAACTGTTACACAGTGTGTAAAGCTAGTTAGTGTAAGTAAGAAGTACTGTCTCCATGTGGTGATTGCGTGTTGCTTTTTTAATTTTGCGTTGATTTTTTTTAAATTAATTTTTGTAATCGAAGAGTAGTCTTAGACTAGCTTCTTGGTCTTGGTGTAGAGAAGCCTTTATAATTTCAGTGAAAATTTAATTTTAATTACAGTAAATTGAATTGAGCATTAGGGAAAGCAATGGTTACAAATGTGTATGTACAGAAAGCAGTACTACAGCCCACCCTGTGAGACAGCACTTTTTCTGCAGTTGTTTTTGTGAAGTTTGCTTCTGCTGACGCTTAGGTTTTCTTTCACCTTCACAACTAGCCTTCACACTCCCTCACTAGCTGTGGGGATTTACTGTCAAGTGTTCAGAGATGGAAAAAAAGCCATCTATTCTGGTGCAGGCCAGCCTCAAACCTCTCCTGCTGGCCGTCCTACAAAAATGTTTACATGGAAAGTTATGCTTGTGGTTTTGTTCCTTAATGTGAAACACATTAGCAACTATTTTGATTTAGCTTTTTTGACTTTACATATTGAAGAAAATTGCACTGGTGCACATTGCATTTGTTAGATTTGTACACATTACATTTGTACATATTTGTAGATGCAAATTGTATGTGTTTCTATTTGTCTTCCATCCTGTCTGTGCTGCTAGACAAATAAAAATACCCTTGTGCATGTGAGCAGTGTGACTGATACAAAGCTGCTATAAGACTGCATTAGCTCTTTTTAATTCAGTGAGTGCCACTGACAGCATGTTGCTGAGTAGTTTTGAGTGCAGGAGAGTGGGTTAGGAAACTTTCTCAGGGCAAATTTGCAAGGTTATGGGAGGGCTACAAGGGTCAGCATTAAGTCAATATTGACCCTTTCCTCTATGCTCAGAGAGATTTATCAATACTATGCACTGGCCCCTGCAATGTTCACAGATCTGTGTGGTATGCTGCACAGTATTCACAGGCCCTGCACCTATATATCATGGCATTATTGGTCTCTAACATTCATTCATAACAAGAATTGTTTTTTAATCCTCCTGTCATCAATTCTCTCTGGGTATCCATTTAGCACTAAGGAGGTATCTAATGCAGGGGTTCTCAAACTTTTCCATGACAAGGCCCCCAAAGGCCAGGTAAGGCCCCCTATATGGAAAGTTTGTTACTAAACACAGTGACAATAGCCTACTTTGACAAATTAAAAAAAGAATGAACCATCTCCTCAGCTGGATGTTTTTGATTCAAATGCTTTTGGACGGTTTTAAGGACTCATAATGGATTTCGAAGCAGAGAACACATTTGAGACACTTCATATCCATTTTTATGCGTGACTGTAAATCCATTCTTTACATATGCTGCTTCATACTTGGACAACTTTCTTAGCCAATTCTGTTTTCACAATTGTGTCAGAAGTTTGGTCAGGTGGGTTATTAGGCTGCTCGTCAGGTCTTTTTCTTTTCAAAAATGTGTCCATTTTAGCAGAGCTAATCAGCTATTATAATGCAGTTTTATAACAAATCTGAGTATTTTGACAGTTTCATTTATTCAATTATTTATTTGCTTTTTCTTTTCCCTCCAACTTGCTGCGGCCCCCCCGGCACCCTCTCGCTGCCCCCCACAGGGGTCACAGCCCCCAGTTTGAAAACCTCACTTTAAAAATGAATTGAAAACTTCTGAAAGGAGTCATATTCCTACATTGAGTATCGGAGTTGCATAGTGTGATACTAGGCTTGCCAAGTACGTTTAGGCAGCGAAAGAGATGATATATTGCCCATTTCAAGTAAGTCATAAAAAAGGAATTTGAAGTGCAGTGTGTCCCTTTTTTTTTAGTCTAGTGTGCTTAAGATGTTTATTTCCCCTTCAGAATTCTGTCCCATTATGTCTAGTTGATTCCACATTGATCAAATGCACTTTTTGAGTTTCCTTACCAATGTTTTCTTGCATTTTTTGATTTTTGTTTATTTAATGCCGTCCATAATATTAGCTTCACACATGTGCAGCTGAATATTTATATATCTAACACTTCTGTACTTGTATTTGTCTGCTGATGTATTTCTAGCTGTGAGTGCCTATGGAAATGTATGTAATAGGTGAAAAGGCACAACCTAGGTTTATTGAAGCACACCAGTGGCAAGGCAGTGGATCATTGCTGAGGGCCATGCCTGTACATTCTGTGATGGCATGGCCAGCATATATCATATCATATATTATATATCTTTATAAAACTGCATTGCACATGCCCTGCTAATGCTTGACATTCCAGACATGTTCACAGTTAAGTAAAACATGAAAAATGTTGTGAATTTTGTCCCAAAAAAGGACGCCTCTAATATGGACCCCAGGAGCTCTGGTCCTGGTCTGGGGGCATAGCATACATTCTTAGCATGACAAGATACCTCTGAAAAACAATTGTTATTCTTCAAAGACCTTTGGAAGTCCACTCCACCTAGGCTGATGCAGCAGCAGCAACAGCATCTGCAGAGGTAGAAGCATATCTCATGGTCTTCCAATTGATTCGGGTTGCAGTGGAAGTGGCATTTGCCTAATGCTGGAGAGGGGGTCAGGGGTTGATGAGATTAAACGGCCGGTGGACCGGCCAGCCGCTCATTAGTTCACTGGCAGCTGGAGAGATGCCACCCTCAGGGTTACAGACCCTAGGGGAGCTCTAATCTCCTCATGATGTCAGAGAACCCACTCATTAATGGCAAAGCACAGGAGGATCTGTGGGTGGAGTGGGGTGACCCTGGGTGCTTGCGGGATGGCTTTCCACACTAATGCACCTGACTGGATGATTGTCCCTGACATTCTGAAAAAGAACCAGCATGGTAGAATCAATTTCACCAGTGTGCCTTCACAGGGGGCTACCTATTACCTTTGATGTTGTCCAGTACAGCTATTGTTCAAATAGCCATTCATTTTTTTGTTGTCGTTATGTTGCTATCATACAGATGCATACAGATTTATACAAATGTTGCCTTGTGTGAACATGGAGAGGTTCAAGGGGCTCTTTCTTTGATAATGTGTCCCTCTAGTGGTGACAAGAAGGAAAGCATACCTTCAACAGCATCTCACATAATTGCCAGAATCTCTAACTAAGTCTGAAGGCAATACTGGCTGCTTACTGTACAACCATTAAATAAACCAATTTATCGAAAACCAATTCAGCAGAACACATTGATCACAGTGTGCAGTGAAGTCATCGACTAAGAGACCACTTCCTTGAGATTGACAAATGTGTCCACTCTTCATCTTGTACAGTCAGAGTCAACAGCCTCATTGTTGCGTGGTGGAGCTAGGCAGCAGCACGAGGAGGACGATGGTGACCTGAACAAGGCCCTGGGGGTGCAGCGATTCCAGCAGATCCTCAGCCCCACGCCCAGTATCCCCGATGAGCAGCACCGCACCTGCCATGAGGAGGACATTGAGTGTGAGTGAGCACCCCCAATACAGGCTCTCTCTCTCTCTCTCTCACACACACACACACACACACAGCAACTACAACACCACCACCTGTCAAACAGGAAAAAGTTCTTGCTTGACATACAGTATATAGACATTTGCTTACATGTTGCTGAGATCAGACTATTAAAGGAGGAATCTGGTGTGAATCAATCCATAGCCCTATTGTTCTAGGTCAATGAGTGCTGTCTGTAGGAAAAAGAACCAAAAACTTTGTTATAACAGACAGAACAGCGAACTAATAACTAACAACGGAATGGGGCAAAGCAAAATAAAACTGAAAGTGAATTTCTGTGCCCCATTTACTTAGTATTAGCTGCCAGTTCACTATTCTGTCTATGTTGTATTCAATTTTCTCATTCTTTTTTCCTATCAATAGCCCTTGGTAACTTCGAACAATAGGACTATGGATTGATCACACCAGATTTCTCCTTTAAGATTTACACTTAGTGACATGTATTTAGAAACTCCTTGTATGCTTCATTTTTTATATTTGGATGTAGAATGGATAGAAATGAATTAAATTTTTTTTCAATGCTGATGGTGCATAAGGAAATGATTTGTCCCCTGCAGATCATCGCAGCTCCTCCCACCACATCCACCGGCCTCTGTCCAAGCTTCCTGGAGACAGCAAGAGGAAGAAGACCAGCAAGAAGAAGAGGAAGGGCCGCGACCACCACAGCAGCCCTGGGCCTGGAGGAGCGCCCACTGTAGAGGAGGGAGAGGAGGAGGAGGAGGAGGAAGAGGAGGAGAACACAGTGGGGAAGAGCAGCACCGCACATCAGGGTGAAGAGACGGATGCCAGTCCAGGCGTGCAGGTAATGCTAGCCATGGCTGCTCAATAGTTTCCCACAGATTTCTCATAATTTTTGTCCCTGAATAGCACTTAGTGTGACAGTGGGGCATAACATAAGGAAACATAAACTAAGTTTGGCCAAACACCAGTGATTTTCGTTGTTGTTATCATAGATAAGTCAAGGGACCAAAACATACTCAGCTGATATCACTTTTACTTTTTCTCTTAAAAAATGTTTCTCACTCTTTGATTATCAATATGCCCAGGGATTAATTTAATTACTCTCAACTACTCAAATTCATTGTTGCAACTCTAAATTGCAGTGCTGTTGAGAAGCTTAAAGGTAGGGTAAATAATGAATGATGCTGAACAATTTCTAACATGTGACACTTTTTTCTAAATCCTAAACCCTAAGCCCAGAACCTTCAAGTGCTGTCAGTGGGGAAAAAGAATGAGAAAATTTTATATAACATAGACCAATTAGTGAACTGGCAACTAACACTAAGTAAATGGGGAACAGTAATTTATTTTAAGTTTTATTTTGCTTTGTCCCATTGAATTAACATTAGTTATTGGTTTGTTATTGAGTCTATGTTGCATATTTTTTTCTGGTTCTTTTTCCTACAGACAGCATTCAGTAACCTTCAACTACTAGGGCTATTGAATGATTCACATTGGATTTCTCCTTTAACTGGTGTGAATCAGCTCCATGATTGACTGATTCATGCTAGATAAGTCTTTGAGGGTTTAGGGGTCAGGGTTAGAGGGGACATTGGGATGTATGTCAGCTCTGTCCTTGATGACAATATGCTTCTGATAATGAGAATAAATGGACCAAATCTAAGGCAGCACTCATCCATAGATGGATGTTTGAGGGTGAAAAGAAGCTTTAAATATTCCCAGAGGGATGGCCCTGTCTGCCACATGTGGTCACCCTGACACGACGTTCCACATCATCCTCTCTCCTCTCCCCTCTCTCCTGTCTTTGTTAATATTTCAGGAAGGCCTCTATCATTTATTTAACGGGGTTGTTCAACTATATGACATTTGAAACCTTTTGTTTAAATCCTGACTTTTAGCTTATCTACACTAAACTTGTTTTGCTATCAGTGTCTCCTTGGCACCTTGATAAAGGTTGACAGCAATGATACTAACTTTCAAACAATCTTTTATCTGAAGTCAATTATTTTTCACATTATTTACTCATGGGTGATGTGTAGGTCATGTGAAATAGTGGTAGATTTCTGTTCACATGAATTTACCATGTAAATCAATTTAAATCCATGTCAATTTCAGCAATCTTATGTGACGGCGGACATTAAACTTTCTTCTGCAATTTCACTGAGATTTCACCTCATGTGTCCTTTGCCCCCAGTTCTTTGTGTCGTCTGAGGACCCCCACCTGGCCTCCACCGAGGCATCCGAAAGCCCACACCCAGCCCGACATGTCTCTGTGGTGCCCTCCTCAGCTGCGGGCATGGGCCCTGAAGACTCCACACCCACTGAGTGAGTCAGCCATCCCGCCATTCAGATTTGGCACAGACCAAATGTCAAAAGAAGAGTGACGTTACTGTCCTGATATTTTTATCAGGAGGTCTGATGTTTTTTTTCTGTTCTTGTGATATCCTCTCTATTTTCCTGTCTCAAATTGCCCACTCCCATGGGGAATAGTATTTAGCATTTATATGGGTTTGGAAAATTGGGCACTTACTCAATAGCTTTTCTTTAACCCCCTTCTGTAACATGCTGGTCATGAGATTGTTGCACTGATGTTGTAGAAGGGACTCATCGTCCCTCCGTCTCTGCGTTTTATTGACTGTAGCAGCCTGAGGCCTGCACTGTCTCTTGTGTGAGGCTGGGCCTGATGGGCTTTTTGTGCTAAGGTCAGGAGATGGTCATGCACAGGACAACATGTACGTTACTAAGTCACCGCTATTCAGGAAATCAGCAGGAGGGAAATTCGTTCCCACAAACCCCCATGTCACCCCAAAGCCCATATTTCAGCCTGTTTCTATGGCGACAGTCCTCTTTTGTATACCTTTTCCCCTCACCTTCCTTTGCCTCTTTTTTTTTTTTTTTACCTGTCAGCCCATCCCACTACATGTCCTAGTCCTCCGAGGGATACTGTTCATAGATTCCTCACTTCCAGTTCGTTCCTACGTTTCTTCTGACGATCTCTTCCGATACTCGTTCAATTTGTAGTTCAAAGTAACAGATCTGTTATAACAAACAGAACAGGGCCGGTAGCCAGGACTAAAGTTTTTTTTTCTGGGACCCTTGTTTTCCTTTGGGACAAGAATTCTTGTTGATATTTTATATTTTATATAATTGGATAAATTCATTGCAGGTGAGTGTTAATGTAGTTATCCTGTTTTTCTGAGTTCAGTAACAAATAGTGTGTGATAAACTTGATGTATGTTTATGTTATAATAGCAAGTTTGATATTACTTATATGTTACAAAAAAATCAAACTAACGAAAATTACTTCAGGAAAGTGATGTAAACTAAGAGTGGTAGCAAACAATTTTAAAAATAGTTTATAAATAGTAAAAATAGTAAAAAGTAGTTTATGTGTAGACATTTTTGTTTATTTCAGTGTTATTTTGGGGGTTTTTATGTTTTGATTCAAAACATTGATTTGTTGATTTTTACTGATGTAGGCTGAATATTTAATTACTTTGTACACCTCATTCTTCCTTAGATTCTTCAGTGAATCCTTTAATGTATGCTTTCTATGTGGCTACCTAGGTTGACTCCTGAAGCCCCTGTCACTGTTCCCCTGGCAAGGGTGTCAAGCCGAAGTTACGACCTGCAGGAGCGGCGACGCACAGGCAATATGACGGGTGCTGAGCAGGCCAAGTATGAACGCATCCCCACAGACGAGAGCGAGGCACAGACACTGGCCTCCGCCGACCTTGATGGAATCAAAAGTGAGTCACTCAAGTGCCACTCTATAGGGTCATTTACAGTTACTTTTCAATGGAAAGTTAATAATAAATTAAACATCAGCAATGCCTTGTAAATGGCAGTATAATCTCTTTACTTGAACACACACACACACTAAATAAATTATGGTGGTCATTACAATATAGTGTGTCATCCCATTTTTTTAAAACCCAGGACACAGCAATAATCTCCTTACAATTAGCTACTGTTTCTCAATCCAATTAAGCCTACAATTTTCCATCCTGATGAGGTCTCCTTACATCGAGCCTATTTTATTCTTCTTCCATCATGGGATTTTAATGAGAGGACCTGTGTTGAGGATCTAAACTCTCTGTGACCTGGGGATGTTTTCGCTGGCTGCTGTGCCAGCATGGCATTCTCAGCTGTCCTTTTAAATTTCACTTTATCAAGCTTAAGGTTGTTCTCTTACTTCCCGGGCCTCAGATAGTACATTGTCTGTGTGTGTGTGTGTGTGTGTGTGTGTGTGTGTGTGTGTGTGTGTGTGTGCACACGCAGGTGTGTAGGCCTCTTTCATAACGTTCCTAACTCCTCCTTCCTGCAGTGCTTTGAAATTAAAAGTGGGCCCAGGCACCCGAGCCTGAGCACTGTTGAAGGTCAGCGGCAGGGGGTGGGAGGGGTGCCGGGCACACGTGAGACAGGGGCATCAGGTCTCCGCCCCTCCCAGCAGCCAGTCTCTGAGTGGGCCCGAGATTGTTTACGCAGCGGCACACTTTATCTCAGGGCAGCATTTTTGATCGTCACACAGGGTCAGTGATTAGATTACCTCTTTGGCCTCTCTTCCAGCTGAATGGGCTGGAGTTAACCTCCTGCAGAAAAGGGGGAGACCTGCTCTTACCTCACTAAATGATCAGCCCAATCGCTACATACTGACCCTGGATCTGTGAAAATGTGCTTTCACAAGCTACTGCCACAGTGGTCACAGAGAGCCTGCTGTTCTGCTCCCTGGAGTTCCATGGGCCTTGAGTGCATGGTCCAGGTATGACCACATGTCTGTATGTACTGTGCAGTGCCCACTAATTCATAGTGCCTTCTCTCAGCCTGCTCCTCAGTACTGTAATTAGCCTGGGAATCTTAGCCCTCTCATCTTTCCTGGCCAGTGTTCAACTGCTGGAATCATTAAAATTGATCTCTAGCCTTTTGTCCGACCCAGGCGTGTCAGCACCTCGGCCTCCTAATAGGCCTGGATGGTCTGATCCTGTTAGGTTCGGCTGCCGGTCAGTTGCTGCTGTTGCTGCTGGTCACGTCTTCGTCCAGTGCCACGAAAGAACATTGGCCAGCCACCAAAAGATCAAGCGGGTTGTGTCTCCTGGCAATCAGAATTACAGTAATGCCACACCCTCCTGGAACCTCCTCTTGTCTCAAGACACCAGTATTTGCTTATATCGGCTTGAAACCACCCCAGTTATGTTTTGCACCGTGTTTGAAGATGATTTTTTTGTTGAATTAAACCAAGAAATTGTAGAAATTCGTTTTTGGTGGTTTTATGATCTATTAGCATTGGCATTGACTCATGATGACTGTAGGAAGTGGAGTTCTCTATTGGTGTACCTCGGAGCTAAAATATAAACATCAGAGGAAACTGCAGACTCCCTTAAATCAGTAAAGTGGACCAGTGGGACAAACCAGGTTGCTCATGTGGACACAAGAGGACTGCTGTCTCTATGACACCCTCAATGGCAAAGGTAGGACAGGATGTGACACAGGTCAAGACTCTCTCATACTACTTGTGTATGATGGAGCTTTGTTTCGTTTTCATGGTAGAAACTTTTTGATATTACTTTTCCTCTGCAAATGACGCCTACAAGCTGTTGAGTTGTAAAGTGGGCTGCTGTGTCACAAACTTTTCTTTTTAATTCATGAAGATCATCAGGTAATTGCTGGCCAAAATAAATTAGTGAAATATGCTCTAAAGCCATTTGCACTTCACTTTAAGCTCATTAGTGACATTAGTGAAACATAATATAACACATAGTGTGGGTAAAGAGGAAGCAGCTTTTCTTCCGTGGTCCATTTCTGTTAGGCCAGCCATCAAGTTTCCATACCAGAACTCCTTTGTCACTCATGCTGTTAGGGCTGATTAGAGTGGTGGAAACTAAAGGTGGCAAATATTTAATCAAGTAATGTCCCCACAACCACCCTGTTTCATCACACATTTTTTCGCACACACACGCACACACCCACACACAGACAGACAGACACGCACAATACCACCCCATGTATCCTTGGTGCTGGGCCAGTCTTGTAACTGGACTCTTGGAGGCAAGGGAGACGACACAAAGGCAAACAGGGCTCCCTTAATTCAGCGGGACTGTGATTTGATCTACTAGGTGAGGTCATTCTGACAGCAGCCAGATTGGAGCAGGGACATGCTGTCCAGAGTGCATTGAGGAGAACTCTCACAGGGCCTCCATGATGGAAGTCACCTTTTGTTCTCTTCCTGATGTCCACAATCAAGCTGTGGAAGCAGTTCCATAACAGCTATCTGCTGCAGAACCCTCTGATTGCCCTGTTGTAGCTTGTACTTCTATCTACTAGCACCATCTATGTCTCCTTATGACCCTTCTGAAGTTCTGAGTGTCAGATTTGACAAGACTCAGATTTGACAAGACTCAAATTTGGCATTGCACTTGTGAGTGTGTGTGGACATGATGGAGTTTGTATACTGTGGACATGATTTAGTTTGCATGTTGTGGACAATTGCAAATGTAAAATTTGTGTCCGCCTTCTCACAGGAGTGTGTTTCCCTAATACTCTTGTGGTCATTACCTCATACCATTCATCTCTCTCTCTCTCTCTCTTTCTCTGTTCCCCATTCTGGGTCCCTCCCTCAGGTCACCGATTTGAAGATGTTCCTGGCATGCGGAGGCACCTGGTGCGGAAGAGTGCAAAAGGCCAGGTGGTGCACATCAGCAAGGATCACAAAGAGGCCAGCACCCGCACCCGAAAACTGGACCGCACGCCACACGAGGTGAGCTGCTCCACATGGCTCTATCGCCTCCAAAAATTTGACCTGATAGAGGACTACTGTTGGGGAGATGGTGGCATTTTTGGGTTATGATATCTTTGGGTCTGTCCTTTCTAACATGCAACTCAAAACGTGTGGTTCTGTGTGGTATTTCAATCATGTGATTGGTAGGGTCTTGGTAGGATCATTTTGGGTCAGTTGGTAGGTTCATTTTCGAGAGTGTTTTTCTCTTTTCTGAGGTTTAAAACCACAAAACCCTGGTCAACCCCTCATGCCTTTTGAACCAATGAATAGAAGCAATTAAAAATGAATGAATGAACTTCTTTCCTTTCACACGCGCTCAAAGAAACAGAGATCAGCTCAGGTAAGCTGACACCACGCGCTTGTGAGACACGGTGATGTTTTATTAACGCACTCAGACCCCCCAGTGGCCAGGTAAACAACAGGTTCCTGTCAAACAACGTGCATCAACCAGAGAGTGGGAGTGTGTGCTCATGAGAATGCGCTTGCATGTGATTGTGTGTGTGTGGAGGTCTATGGCCCCCCTCGACAGCAGACAAGGGACAGTGAGCGGACCCTGAAGCTCCAAAGCTCACACCTCCGTTTCCCATTCCTCTAGTCAGTGGTTCTGTACCGCTCGGTGTCTCAACCTGACGGCATGGTCCTGCTGGACTTCTCCAGTCAGGTGGCTCGCCACCAGAAGGTCAGCCTATAGAGGATGTGCCTGTGCTTGTCTGCCTCTTTTGACTTGAGTGTGTGCTGGACAACCTAGGTGACCTGATCCCCGGACCCCTTTTCCAGTGGAGATACTAACACAGGATGTGGTGTGGTCAGGATGCGTGTGCTTGGCATGTGGAATTTGGGTTTAGATTGTGTGTTGTTTAAGAGGACATTGTCAGTGTGCCTTTTCTGTTTGTGTGTAGATCTTGGTAACATCAAGAGTCGTGCAACTGTGTGTGCAGAATGGTGTGCAGTGTTGCAAAGCTGGCACTTGTGTTTAGAGTGCTGGTGGAAAGGATGTTGGTCAATCATGCTGCACTGGACTGTTTTTTTCTAGTTTGTAACAGTTTAGTATTTAATATTTAATGAAGAGTGAGAAGAGTTGCAACTAAAGCAACTAACTGCACCCAGTATATAATATTTGCATGTTTTTTATTGTTTTTTTCTTCCTCCTTTGACTAATATGCTACCCAGGAGGGAGGGATTTTCTCTCAAAGAAATTTTTGTCTTTCGCAATGATTAGTATTAACCATGATGTTTTAATGATCAACTGAGATGGTGAGACAAATCTTTGTTTTTGCTCTGCATTGTCCTTTCAGGGACTGACTTTGTGTGTGTGTGTCCTTGTGTCCTTGTGTGTTTACCCTGTCTGTGTTTCCTCCAGGTGTTTGTGGAGCTGAATGAACTAATCATGGACAAGAACCAGGAGATGCAGTGGAGAGAGACTGCTCGCTGGATCAAGTTTGAGGAGGACGTGGAGGAGGAGACGGACCGCTGGGGCAAACCCCATGTGGCCTCTCTGTCCTTCCGTAGTCTCCTGGAGCTCCGCAAAACCATCTCTCACGGTGAGATGCTCTCCAAAAACTTAGCAATGGTGTTCCTTCTCACTTTCCCCAAGCGATCTGTCCCTCAACACACTATAAGTATATGTTCACCTCCTCATTACTAATGTAGTAGTAACTATTAGCCAAACCGTAGTGTGATGTTGCCTCCTTTGTGCAATTCCCCAGGTGCTGTGCTCCTTGATCTGGACCAGAAGACCCTCCCAGGCATCGCGCACCAGGTGGTGGAGCAGATGATCATCTCAGACCAGATCAAGGCAGAGGACCGTGCCAACGTGCTCAGGGCCCTCCTGCTCAAGCACAGGTGAGCCGGGTTGCATTGCACCACGTCACTTCACACTGCACCGCCATGGTGTCCCCCGCAGGACAGCGCGGCTGTGTGTTTAATTATGGATTAGCGAAGGAGAGGAATGGAGACGATGGGCTATTAAGGGAGGGGAAAGGGAGCTTGACTCCAGCCAAGATTTCAGAGGCAAAAGCCAAGAACATTTGGCTGTATGTGTTCTACTGATGTAATCAGGGTGTTGGTCAAATTAACTTTGGCAAGTTTAAGGCACATAGGCAATAGCAATGGCTTCTTGACAAATATGCCCAAAAGAAGGCAAAGAAAGGCTTGCTCCACTTCAAGAAAAACAAAAACCTGTATGAAAACACTCAGTGGTGGTTTTGTGTTCATCTTCTGCTCTTGCCCTCCCTCCTGGCCTTTTTTTTTTCCCCTCTCGCCATTGATGTCTCGCCCCCTTGGCTCCCACCCCCCAACCTCCCTTCCATAGACCTGAGCAGCACCCTTTCCAGACACTAGTCCCGCTCCTCACCCGCTTAATGCTCTTCCCCGTCTCCCCTAGCCACCCGAGCGACGAGAAGGAGCACGCCTCCTTTCCCCGCAACATCTCGGCCGCCAGCCTGGGCTCGCTCATCGGCACCCACCACCACAGCAGCAGCAGCAACCATATCTCCCAGCCCGAGCCCTCCGCCACCGAGCCCCTCATGACCGCCGCTGGCCACGAGGGAGAGCTGCGCATTGACATGGATAAGAATGAGGTGCACGTCCAGGTCACAACTCACATCGCCTGTTTAAACAAGCCATTACTATGCTGGACATAGTAGTTTAACCATCCCTTTATCTCAAATTCCTGAAGGAGTTATGGTTCTGATAAGCAAATTATTGGCTTTTCAGCTTTTCCTCACAAAGTTTCCTCACGGTTTTAATCCCTACAGAAAGACTCAATGCCAGCTATTGGAATGCATAGGTCCAAGTCGAAGCATGAACTGAAACTCTTGGAGAAAATTCCAGAAAATGCTGAGGCTACAGTAGTACTTGTTGGTGAGTTTCTTCCATAATGGAGTGTATTTAATGGAGAACATATACATTTAGTTCTAGTATCAGTTAATCAGCTCATTTTACAGGACCTGAATAGCATGTGCTATTGACTTGAGTGGTTAAAAAGCGCTGTGTGGTCACACCCTTATATGAAATATTTAGGAATCTGTCAGCACTGTCATTGTCTCAAATGTTAAGTAATCCTCAGATGAAGTCAGCCACTTCCACTGAGATTGTTTGACAATTGTTTTCCTCATCTCTCTCTCCATAGGTGCGGTTGATTTCCTGGAGCAGCCCACCATGGCGTTTGTGCGTCTGCTGGAGGCCGTGGAGCTGGACTCGGTGCTGGAGGTGCCAGTGCCAGTCCGCTTCATCTTCGTCCTGCTCGGGCCACCCAGCACCAGCATGGACTACCATCAGATCGGACGCTCCATTTCAACTCTCATGTCTGACAAGGTGGGTTAGGAGACTTGTGACGTGTGCATACATGATCTCGAGAGACAATGACTTTGTGATCATATCGCCTAGTTCAGTTTAAACATACTGATGTCCATACAAGGATATAGATTAAATATTAATTAAATAATAGTGATTATATTAAATTTATGAGAATGAAAATGTATTCTCTCCTTCCTCACTCTTTGACACTCGATGTACAACAAATACATTTTTGTCCCCTGTTATTTTATTTATTATGTCTTACTCATATGTTATTGCCAAAGTTGTATTGGGACGTTTCCCTGACACGTCCTTCACTCTCCACAGCATTTCCATGAGGCGGCGTACCTGGCGGATGACAGACACGACCTACTGAACGCCATCAACAGCTTCCTGGACTGCAGCATCGTGCTGCCTCCCTCGGAGGTGGGCGGCGAGGAGCTCCTGCGCTCGGTGGCGCGCTTCCAGCGGGAGATGCTGCGTAAGCGCGAGGAGCAGGAGGAGAAGCTGCTGGCCAAAGAGCTCAAGGGCCCTGAGGAGAAAGGTGCGCTGCAGAGAGGCATGGGGGGGTGGGGGGTCTACTGGGTGATTGAAATGGAGATGTCTGCCTATGGAGATTCCCTAGTCTTTCTCCCACTAAACCTGGGCAGGGGGGCTGCTCTTGGGCTGGATGGACTCCTTGGCTTTTAGTTTAACATGAAAGGGAGAATGGGTGAGTCTGAAATAGAGGTGTCTGCCAAGCTTGAATTTGAAGGCAGCATATACTGCCTGTTACTGTATACCATATACCATATACTGTTGTGGGTTCCTATTCTTTGCCGTATGAAACCTAGTAATGTAGTAATGTACCAGTAATTAAATTCTTAGTCTAAGAGATGGCTCAAATGTTAAATTAACTTAATTAATTAATAAAAATGAATAGAACTAAAATTGGTTTCACACTGGTGAATATATGTTGATGAGTGAAGTTAACATTTAATCATGAAAACAGTATCTTGACTGCCCGTGGCTTTAATCATCGCCACCATGTTGTCCTTCCCAGAATCCCTCCTAGCTGCTGGCAAGCCCAGTGATGACCCACTCCAGCGCACGGGTCGGCCGTTTGGGGGCATGATCCGTGACGCCCGCCGCCGCTACCCCAAGTACATCAGCGACTTCCGGGACGCTCTGAACGTGCAGTGCATGGCCGCCGTCATTTTCATCTATTTTGCAGCGCTCTCACCTGCCATCACCTTCGGCGGGCTGCTGGGAGAAAAGACGGAGGGCCTGATTGGCGTGTCAGAGCTCATCGTGGCCACGTCCATCCAGGGTGTGCTCTTCTGCCTGCTGGGAGCCCAGCCGCTGCTGGTGGTGGGCTTCTCCGGGCCCCTGCTGGTCTTTGAAGAGGCCTTCTTCTCGGTGAGTACAAATGCTCAGCCGATCATCTGACCTTCCCTTCCCTCCCTGGGATGACGATAGAGAATTTTGCTCTGTTCGGCTCTATTTCCTTACAAATGTGTGACCGTTCAGATATTGTTACAAACATAAGTTGTTCTAGAAACTACTCACACACTTGGGAAGATGAGGACATTTTATATTCCTTTTTGTTTTGTGCCTCTCTGCAGTTTTGCAAGTCAAATAGTGTGGAGTACCTGACAGGCCGGGTTTGGATTGGTTTCTGGCTCATCATCATAGTCGTCCTCACCGTGGCCTTTGAGGGCAGCTTCCTGGTGCGCTTTGTGTCACGATTCACCCAGGAGATTTTCTCCTTACTCATCTCCCTTATCTTCATCTATGAGACCTTCTCCAAACTGGCCAAGGTCTGACTACACATTGGACTGGAGTATTTGTTCAGTAGCTGTTCTTTGGCTGATTTTACTGAGAATCAGAGTAAAAGCATCCCCTGTGCTTAAGTGTGAAATGGAAGCCTGATGTCATCCTTGTATATTTCAGATATTCCTGACACACCCACTTAAGAGGTGCTCCATCCTCTCTGATGGTAATAGCACTGATGGCAACAGCATGTTTGAGAATATCACAGCAAGTGAGCTGCTGGACAGCAATGTCACTGCCAGCACCACTGCCACAGTCACTGGAGAGCCCAACACAGCCCTGCTGTCCCTGGTGCTCATGGCCGGAACCTTCTTCATTGCCTTCTACCTGCGCAAGTTTAAGAACAGCGCCTTTTTCCCTGGCCGGGTAAGACTATGCAAGAGAAACATATATAAGACAGTTGGACACCCCCCCCCTCCTCATCCTGCGATGTAATGTGATCCAGAGGTCAATGGTTCCAATGTAATTGGAATTGCTATGGCTTCACACTCTTGTATTATAACTCATTTATTAACATTGATATTGTGGCCAGTAATAATGTAACAAGTGTCACATAGTGAAACTGAGTGTTGATGAACTGTAACTAGATGTTCACACAAAATTCAGTCATGACTGATTACTTGTGTGGCTCATCCCAGCTCCGCAGGGTGATTGGTGACTTTGGTGTCCCCATTGCAATCCTCATCATGGTGCTGGTAGACTACAGCATTCAAGACACCTTCACACAGGTGAGGCTACACAATAGTGGCAGCCTGTAATATTTTCTAACACAGTGAAACTCAGTTTCTCAAATAAAGTGTTGTGTGTTAGCTTAAAAAGATGTCTCTTTATAACCAAAAATGCTTGTCTTTTTTTTATTATAATTCTTTATATTTTAGTTCTTGCATGTCTTTGATCCTCTCACAGAAACTGAGTGTGCCCAGTGGGTTTTCTGTGACGAGTCCGTCCAAGCGTAGCTGGTTTGTGAATCCTCTGGGCATGAATGACCCGTTCCCCATCTGGATGATGGCAGCCAGCATCCTCCCCGCCCTGCTGGTCTTTATTCTCATCTTCATGGAGACACAGATCACCACGTAGGTCATCGTAATGACATCATGAACATCGTAATGACATCATGAACATCAGAACTAATGTGCTTCCTCCAGTCTGCAGAGCAAAGCCAGTCTCTCAACCAGATGACATAATGATCTGTGTCTATAACCAGTAAAAATAGCAACTGAAGCCTGACAGCCTGAGATCTTTCAAACACAGTTCTTTGTAAACATTTCAACACTGCAGGATTTGTCATTTCAGCAAGCATGTAAACAGCTGAACAGCACTGACTAAATGAACAGTGTTGTATCCCATCTCCACAAATTTCATTACATTCAATTTGAGACGACTTTAATCAATCGCATTTAACTAAAATTTAACTTAAAGCACAGTGGCTTTTGTCTGCCTTTTTTGTATATCTCTGTGTACATCATACGCTGTGATCATTCTGATGTGTAACAGCAGTCTCTACCTCCTGGCTGCCATTATCCCTCTCCATCTCTCTCTGACTCTCCTCTGTGTTCTCTGTCTTGTTGTAGCCTGATAGTTAGCAAGAAAGAGCGCATGTTGGTGAAGGGTTCTGGCTTCCATTTGGACCTGCTGGTGATCGTGGCTCTGGGGGGCACCTGCGCCTTGTTTGGCCTGCCCTGGATGGCCGCCACCACCGTCCGCTCCGTGACCCACGTCAATGCGCTCACTGTCATGAGCAAGGCCGTAGCTCCTGGAGACAAGCCGCGTATTCAGGAGGTGAAAGAGCAGAGGGTGACTGGGCTTCTGGTGGCCATTCTAGTGGGTGAGTAGAGTTGCCTCAGTGGGACAGCACAGGGTTTAGGGCACAGCCATGCACAACACACAGTGCAACACAGCTGTAAATTATATAGTTACTATAGTTATTATATAGTTACTGCATCAAAGCTGGGGTGGGAAATTCTCAAGTCACTCAGGCAGTGATTTGAGATAAGATTTGGGATAAGAACAATGTCATGCATTAACAGCTGAGTGTAATCAGCTACACTATGGCTCATGCACCTCTTGCTGAGGTACCATTACATAACCTTTGGCTATGACAACAGTCACATCACGCAAGGCACAACCTGTTGCCCTGTTGCACTCTGACTTATTCTTCACTTTCTCCCTCCCCTCATTCCTCCTCCTTTTTCTCTGTCCCAGGCATGTCGATTGTGATTGGGGACCTTCTGCGTCAGATTCCCATCGCTGTTCTGTTTGGGATCTTCCTGTATATGGGTGTGATGTCTCTCAACGGCATCCAGCTAACTGAGCGCATGCAGCTGCTACTCATGCCCCCTAAGTACCACCCGGACCACATGTATGTGCGCAAGGTGAGAACGCAGCACCCAGACCAGTATTATTCTAACATGCTCATGTTCTCAGAAAGAGATATATATATATAGAGAGAGAGAGAGAGGGAGGGAGAGAGGAAGAGACAGACAGACAGACACACACAGAGACTCATTTAGAGAAAAAAGTGTGATTTCATAATACAGTAACTGAGATCCACATATATCATGAATAACAGTAAGCACTAGTAAGTACTGTTACTAGTTGTACTGCAGCAGGTTGGTCAGAGCCTGGTGTTAGCTGCTAGCTGAGACTTTGGTAGGGACATAACAGTATGGTCTGACAGCGTAATCCTCGTGTTCTTTCCTCCCTCAGGTGAGAACCCTACGCATGCACCTGTTCACAGCGGTGCAGGTGGTGTGTCTGGCTGTGCTGTGGGCAGTCATGTCCACGGCAGCGTCACTGGCATTCCCTTTCGTCCTTATCCTCACCGTCCCCGTCAAGATGTTCCTTCTGCCACGGATCTTCACTGCCAGAGAGATGCAGTGTGTGAGTTGACCATGCACAGTTACCAGTGCTGTAGTGCACAAAAGACATTGCTGTACAAACAGTGGTTGAATGGCTTTGAAAGATATCCCAGTTCATGAGATGACGTTCAAGGTTCAAAGAGTTGTCATATAAAACACATGCAGAAAGTACACAGTAAAAACACAATTTTCTCACTCATTTTCAGTGACTCAATGACTCAGTTTCTCAGGGACCCAGGTGCCGCACATCAGTACACCACCAAAACAGACATCACATATACATTACACATATAGTATATATGTGCAAGACAGGACAGGACTAAGATGAAATATGAGTTTGTTTTTTTCCAACAACACTGTCAATGTAGCTTCCTGAATGATGGCTTCCTAAATGTATATTTTGCTATTGATAGATATGACATGATATGATTCTGTGGATATGATTGTTGTGTCTGTCTTTCCCTTAGTTGGACGCTGATGAAGCTGAGCCCACGTTTGACGAGCGGGAGGGTCAGGACGAGTACACAGAAATGCACATGCCTGTGTGAGCCAACGGCAGCTCCCCACAACCAATGGGATCTCTCCATCCAACCGCCACTCCATTCCAATGGCCAATGAAGACAAGTGCCTTAGGGAGCTCTCTGTAGCCAATCTGAACAGACTCACAAAACACACACACACACTATCGTCCTCGCTTGTTCATGGGTAATCACCTCTGTATCTTCCCTTAAAGGCCTCCAGACTCCAGAAGGCAGAAAGAAATGAAGTTGACTGTCCCTTACCAGAGCCTGCTCTTCTTCTGGCCCTGTAGAAGGCATCCGTCCATTTTCTCCTTTATCCAGATGAAGGATGTCTATGTATTGTGATGACTTTCACATGAGAGGTTATCTGTGGCTACAGTGTCTTCCACTAGGCACATAGAATATTCTTCCTATTAGAAGAAAAATAGTGTTCCCTATGGTGGAAATTTTTAATAGCAACTGGACACCTCCCCCCCTCCTCATCCTGTGATGTAATGTGATCCAGAGGTCAATGGTTTCAGATGTTTTGTAATATTTATTTTTGTATACATCACTACACATTTCAGAAGTGCTCACTAGAAGAAAATTTTGAAGCTGCTGCATTTCAACTGATCTGAGTTTCCCTAGCGCTCCATATTGCCTCACACACATAGAAATGAATGCAGGAGGCTCTTTTTCCCCTATCCTCTCTGCTGTCTCATATGAATCATCTGTGTAGAAATCATCCATTTTACCAGGGAGACTAATGATCATTGTGTTGATCATTGTGTTGAATATTTCAGTGTTGCCAATCTCAGGCCTGCAGCGTAACTGCAGTGTCAACCTCCATGTTATCTTACTGCAGTGCTGCTTTTTCTGGCTAATTATTTTTTCAGCGGAAATAACTAGGTTTGTGGACTGACCGTCACACCCAGCTCTCCATATCCGAATCGGTGGCTTCTAGTTCATTGAAGATGTCAATAGAGTTAGCTAGACGGCTGTGTCTGAGTCCCAAGAGAACACTAATTATTAGACAAACTTGGTTATTTAACTTAACAGCAACCACAGGTCTAATGCTGGCTAACTCTGCCTCTTCTGCTCTAGTTCGTGAGCATATCTTTGACCTTCAAACCAGTATGGCACACACTCAGTGGTATAGTTCAGTTTAGGGATTTATTTAGGGTTATGTTTGGGAGTATTGGTGGTGTCACACTGTCAGAAATGGTGGAACTAGAAGTTGCCTGGAGAGGGCTTCTTGTAGCCTGTTTTTTTTTCCCTAAATCACGACATGTTACTATTATGTTAACTGAATTACACAAGTGCCAATTCAGCAAGGTCTGTGATAATGTAATCTCTTCCTCTTCTTTCTTGCTATGTTTGTGTTCAGATTAAGTGCTGGGATGGATATTCATAGGAAATATGTCACTAAATGAAGTTTTAATCATGATATGGGTGGTGTTTTATCAGCATCCCCTTGATTTAAGATAACATTGCCCACACATGGGAAAGGAGGGTGGTCATTCTTGGCTGTTACAGGCCACATGTTGATGTGCTCGTCAAGTAAGCTCAATCTCAAAATGATTTTCCTGCTTTCGTGTCTGTTGTGTCACCTTTTTAGGTTACTCATTTATTTTATTCTAACATTTGTATATAATTTGAATGTTATCAGAGCAAGTTGTATTCAGGCTTACTTTCTGTAAATTCTCCCACGTGCTTCAGCTGGTCAGAAAGTGCTCTTAACATTCCATATATGACTTAATTTTGCTTACTTGATGATTTTGAAGTTAGTTAAAGTTAGTATAACAAACATAATTTACAGTTCGATGCAGATCTAGTGAAAAACGCTTTTTTCTTGCAGCTCTTGACTAATTAGAGTGCAGATCATGTCTGGTTTTCTCATCTGAGGATCAGTTGCATTCTTTGTCAAGTGATTTTTTTTTAGTAAATTATTAATGAAGAGCTATAAATATAATTTTATAAAATAAAGATTTTTATCTTCAAAGACAAAACTGGAGTCTTTTGTAGGCCAAGTTTTTTTTATGGTTTTGCCTTCACCTGCTCTGGCAATGTCTGCACTCCTCTACAAAGCCTTTACCGTGCTTGTTTGTATTATCAGCTATGACTGTATCGTCCTTACTGAAAGTGTTTTGAGAGTGCCATCATGTATTTGTTCTCTGCATTGTCTCCACTCTTTCATTCACTTTTTGGTGAACTGTTTGTATTGGGAAAGGTGTGCTGGTGATGTGATCATGATTGTTATTGGAACTCTGCACAATGATGTGTCTACATGTGTATTATCGCAAAGTTCAAAGTCACAATAAAGGCGTATTGATTTCAGACACATTTGTCTCGACCCACTACCGAAATCTCCAACTTAAAACAAATATCCAGTATGGAACTGTATGCATATTGTATCTGTTTCAATCAAACATTTATCTGTTTTTGGCTTACCTTATCTGTGTATGTAGTTCATGAATATACAGGAAAATAAAGTAATTTTATATTAATGCTGTTTTCTCAACCCATTTTCCCAACCAAAGAATAAGGATCTATATTAGTTATGCGATTTGTAGACTACCAGATGCAGACATGTCACCAATGCAGACAGTTCAGGGAAAGCAGAGTCACTGTCAACATCAGACCCATATCTCTCTTCTGCCAGTGTTTACTCTTCCCAGGGGTTGGGATGAAAATATTTTTCAGGTTAAAAGTTAATGGTTAGCCAAGATGTGCAGTCTAAGAGACACCTCTATCACTCTGAAGTAGCCAGAGTGTGGTGGAAAGATGGCGTTCATTGTAACTGTCCTGTTGCTGACTGTTGGCATCCTCAGCTGCACTGAAGCTCAGGAGGCCTACAGTAAGCTTTCTGAACCCTACAGAAAAGGAGTAGACCTGGCCTTGCAGCATCTCAACAACCATACAATCATCCAGCACCACTTCCTCTTCTTCAAGAGTCTCCTTCAGTCAGACATAAATGTAAGTGAAATTCACTGACTCCGCTAGTCAGTTCAATGGGGGTTTGTAAAATAAGGAAATTAATTGTTCATTCTATCTGTAGTCTGCTTCATTTGCTGATTATACTTAATTGTTGACCTTTTGCCTTTTTTTATTCCATACTGTTTATCTCTACCATCCATCAACCTAAAATGCTACTCCACTTTTAAAGGCTGGATTTAATGTGAACTTCTACTACCACCACTTCAACTTAAAAGCAACCAAATGTAGCAAAGGAACTGTCAATCCAGACCCAAAGAAATGTGCATTCCGGAATGACAGAGTAAGTGTGTTTCAAAAAAGGTCTAATTTTACCTGCTTAGGAACGATTCCAGTCAATAAATTAAAGTTATTAATGCTCCAATGTTTTTTATGTCTTTGCTCTTTGTCCTTTTTACGTGTTTAGCCCCTTATAGACTGTGCCATCTGCTACAAAACCTTTGAGGGAGAGATTGACCCAGACCCCAAGCCCTATGTACACTGTGTACACAAGCCGGCACTGACAGAGGTACTTCAGCCACTTCCTCTCCATTAGATAATGAGGCAACCCTTCATATGCCCTAAGTCCAAGAATTGTTTTGCTGAGAATAGGTTTATGTTTGTTTCTGTGGCTACTAGGAAATGAAAACAACACGAGTGGAGCATTGCAACACGCTGAGCTACAATCAAGGGTCTCCAACTCTCTTGGCTTCGAAAAACAAGTGACCAAGAGACTGACAAAGCTTCACAATGTTGTTAGATGCTGATTGAAGAATTTGTTATACAGATGTACTGAGATGTTGACTGGTAGTCATTGTCAAATTTGCACTTGTGTAATTTTCTCATGTATTTGAAACGGAATGTCTGAAAAATGGCATGACAGTTGAGGTCATGGCTGTATGCACGGCTAAATGACAATTAACAATAAACATTATGGACAATGAATTTAAACACGTAGTTGTTTGTAGTTGCTGGAGTTTAATTTTTCTGCAATGCACTACTGACAACAAATCAGTGCTAAGGTTTTCAAGTCTGGTCTTGTGCAACTTAATTCTGCAAGAATGCAACCCCCCCCTTCCCCAAAAAAAAGAGGCAGGAGGGTAGTCGAGAGGAAGGAAGGGAAAAAATTGCTATTGAACGCCCTCCTCCGCTCTCAGAGAACCATTTGCGCAATCGGCTCTAGTGAAGCAGAAGTTCTGCCCCTGATCTCTCGGGATCTCTGTCAAGACACAGTGCTTGTTTGGTTCTTCTGTTTTATATGCACACTGGGAATCTTAGTAGGAACGTAGTCTAAAGTCTGGTGGAAAGATGCCGTTTATCATGACTGTCCTGCTGCTGACTGCTGGCATCTTCAGCTGCACTGAAGCTCAGGAGGCCTACAGTAAGCTGACTGAACCCCACAAGAAAGGAGTGGATCTGGCCTTGCAGCAACTCAACAACCACCCAAACATGAAACACCACTTCCTCTTCTTCAAAAGTCTTCAAAACTCAGAGCTGGATGTGAGTTTGAGGATTCTGATACTGTAGTATTTTCATTTGTCAAATGTATTATACCTAACTTATAAACACTAATATTTTTTGTGTCTTGTACTCAGATCCATTTTGGTAAAAGTTTCTATTTTCATAACTTTTACTTGAAAGCGACTAGATGTGCCAAAGGGACTGCTAATCCTGATCCCACTAAGTGTCTATTCAGAAATGACAGAGTGAGTATTGTGAGCGCTCGTGTGTATATCTATGATATAACTAACTCAGAAACAGCAGGATTCAATAGTGCCTGTTCCTATTTGTGTTTAGCCACTAATTGACTGTGTAGCCTGCTATAACATCTATAATGGAAACATCGAGCCCGACCCTAAGCCCTACATTCACTGCGTCCACAAGCCCTCCTTAAATGCTGTAAGTAATTTCATCTTATATTGTGTGCATATTTTACAGTGTAATAGTGCTGAAGAGGTAGTACCTCTTTTTTAAAATTTAAATGACAAAGCTGCATGAGCAGATATTTGCTTTACTTTCAGTTTCTGATTCCTGTAATATTGTGGCTCTCTCTTTCAGGAGGTCCAAAGAAAACGAAGAGATCACTGTGATAAAATGAATCACATCAGAGGAGGAGGAACTCTGCTTGCTCAGAAGAGCTCATAAAAAAGCTCTGCTAGAATAACAATATACAAAGTATATATGTGTTTTCACTTTAAAATCTAGAAATTGAGTAATGCAGGCTACTTTTCTTGAAATATGGCACTTTCTTACTAAACCCCACAATATAATTATAATAATTATTAAAAACCACTATGTTCCTGATCTGTTGCCATTTTTCTACCAGCAGATGTCAGCATACATACATACGTCTATTATCATGAACAGATTTGAGGAGTAATCTTGGACATAAAGATGATTTGTGAATTTAAACAATTATCATTATGGGCAAGCCCATTCTGTGGAGTTAGACAGGAGGTTTCAGAAAGCATAGTCGAGAAATTGTTTCAATTGTCTTTTGGTTTCTTTTGAGTAGCGCAGGGTAGTGTAGAATGAAGGAGAGTATTTGATACATTAAAGATACATTAAAAACTGACTTATGTTACTTTGAGGTTTATGATGGTCTTGTTGTATAAATTGGTCATGTAGTATTGTCATTATACATTTTGGTAGTTTGGCAGCATTTTCCATAACTTTTATGCACTAAGATGATTTATAATCTATTTGTTGATGCTGGATAATGTGTGTATAATGCATGTCTAAAACCTTTTACCTTTGTCCATGTCCCTGTGCCAGTGAAAGAGAGGAGCTGCCAAGTTTTGTAATGACCACTGGACCTGAGTGACTATTCACACTATTTACTCACACTGTTAATGATTATCCGCAACTTTAAAAGATTCATCAGAAGGCTTCCTCACACCACGGCAACATCCTGTTTGGTGTATGTGTTTGTGGTATGCCACCACAGTTTCTGTTCCAGATATGAGTCCTCATCTACAGTTTGAGCTGAAGTTGGTTAAGGGAAGCCCATGGTGCTCTTGCTCTGCTCTACTTTTCACTTATTTATAAGCAAACCACTTACAACATAGGCCAGGTATCTGTTGAAGTTGTTAAACCACTGTTTGTGCATTCTCATGATTGTACTCATAAGGCATTATCATGTTATCATATAGGCCTGTACAACTAAAGTATAATGATGGCTTGAGGGGCCTGAGGTTACATGCTTTCAGGAAATATATGGTGTTGATGACTTTCCCCTTGATGCCACAGGCCCAACAGCATTGGCTGTATTACTAAAACCCATTACTAACACTCAATGCAGTATGCATGGGTAGTGAAATGGAGAGGGTGTGTGGGGGACCTCTCTTGACCTGTATTACTTGTATTTAATGTTTTGACATCCTGTAGGTGGGTGCTTTCAGAAAAGGTTTGGTTAAGGAGGATTAATTATTTTCCTTAATGTCAAAAGGCCAGATGTATTGACTCTATACCCAAGTCACCAGTACCCAATAAATGAAAGAATCATTAAATTTATTTAGCATTCTTCAAGACACCCAAAGTGCAACAGTGGTGTGCCAGAACACTCACCACACACCAGAGAAGCCAGAAGACACCTTGAGAAGCACAGGCCCCGTACACACGTAGCCGGGTATTTTTAAAAACAAATATTTTTATATGCGTTTTGGCCTTGCGTCCACACATATACGGTGTTCTCAGTCACTAAAAACAAAGGTTTTTAAAAACTCCGGCCAATGTGGAAATTTTTAAAAACTCTGGCATCAGTTTCACCGCGTCGACGGGAAAAACGGAAATTTGTGAGAAAGGTGCGCTCTAGAATCTTTGGTTTTAGGTTAATAACGTCATATGATATGCGTGCAAAATAAATAGACGTCTTGTGTGCGATATTTGTTGACATTGGATAGTTATTATTTACTGAATATTATTCTATATTAGAGCACTTGTTTTTGCTCAGCTTTCTAGACATAGACCGAGAGTAATACGTCAACGCCGCCGAGTGTAGAGCGAGGATGGTAGTTGAATGTGCATTTGGAAGACTGAAGGCACGCTTTGGAGCCCGGAGAAAGCCAATGGATCTCAATTTAACTGATCTTCCATTATCTTCCGTAATTTATGCTTGTTTTGTGCTACAAAGTACTGTGAATGCAACACAGCCACGGTAGACGACAACAGTGTTGCTGCAGCAATTCAGCACAATACTGACTCAGCCAGCCACACAACCGTCACAGGTGACTGCTTGGCAGCAGAGGGGAAAAGTGGCCGCCCATTTTTGTTGTGTTCTTTTTGTGCTTTCTCTCCACTTAAAAGTTGCTTGCTGAGACTGTCTGTGTGCCTTGCAACGTTATTGTTTATACATACTGTACAGTTAAATATTATATATAACATTTTTGAACCGTTTAGTGGGAAACGCTGTTCATGACATATTGCTTGCAAGAATTGACTTGAATGTACAGTATTAAATTGTTCCTACTTGGTAATCTTTTGGTGGTCACTGATTAAAACATGGAATTATTAAATAGAGCAGAAAATTAATCTTTGTCAAAATTAAATGTAAAAATCGCAAACAAGTCACAACTACAAGAAAACACAAGAACAAGACATTAACAAAGTGCTAACACAAACTGCATTTTCTGTGTATAGGTCTAAACACAACAGAATTGAGAATACATAAACAAGAGTCTCATAAATCTTCATAAAGAGCTTGTGAGTATTGCAACAATTGCATTGCATCATCAGATGTGTGTGGTGACTCAGTAGATGTGTGTGGAGCATTACTGGCAGTGTTGGGTGGAGCTGAGTGTTGGACATATGTTGTAGGGTGTAACTGGTGATGAGTAAAACTGCCCATATGGACCTCTCGGCTCATAAGATCTGTTAAAATGTGGTGGTGGTGGAGGTGGGTACATGACCTGTCTGAGAAGCAAAGTTTTTCAAGGGTAGACGTCAACTGATTGAAATTATGCAGAGCTTGCTTTTCTGAGGTCTCCATCATGTCTGCAATTCTTCTTTTTAGTTTAAGGTCTCTGTCCACTGCATGCTGCCATTGTCTCTCAGCTGGAAGCTTTCTCTTCAGTCTTTCATGTCTGTATCCCTTCGGTTTAGCCTTTACAAAATGGACCAAAACAAAATAGTTTTGTACAGAGATATTTGAAAAAAAAAAAACGGAGTAGTGAAAATATCCGTTTTCAAAAATACCCGGCTACGTGTGTACAGGGCCTGAGGGTATGAATGCGTCAGCCAGTTACAGTACATCAGGGAGATGATTAGGAGATTGAATGAGCCAGGACACCGGGGAGCCCCCTACTCTTTTTGACAAGTGTCCTGGGGACTTTTATGACCACAGTGAATCAGGATCATCCAAAGGACTGTACCTCCACAGCACATTGGATAGATGTATTGGCCAGACGGAAAAGTGCTGGGAGTACTGGCCACAAGCCAACGCCACTTACAGCAGAGTATGCTGTCATTTAGGCATTTAACCTTTAACAAACCGGGGCTCGTTAGTAGGCAGTCCATGGCGAAGTACCTGAACTAATTGATGATTCTTGGGTTGCTACTAGGCTACTTGTGAGTCATGATTTGGTTATACAAATTTTTCACTAATGGTCAGACAATTTTTTCCTGAAATAACAAGTTAAGTAAGTAATAAGTTACAGTAATTAAAAAATATATATATATATAAAAAAACACATTTTAACAAGAGTATTATAAAGATCATGTATTCCATGTGTGCTCTACTCATAAGTTAATGAATTTTATGTTTTTTAGAAGGCAAGTTCATTCGACTGAGTGCATTGTTCACTTCCCTCTTCATTTGTGGAGCCCATCTCCACAATCCCTTATCCACAATCAAATCACTCCTTTTCAGTACTGCATTTTTCCTACGACGGATGTGATAGAGTCTCCCTAAGGAAGATGGTACCCAGACAGTGCTGGTGCTGCTTCTCTCCACGTGGTGCACGTTCACCTCAAATACAGTTCGTGGATTGATGATCAGTTTCCCAGTCCTGGGTTGAAACACAGGAGCGGGCTCGCGAAGAGTGTGCTGTAGGAAGCTCTCACCGGGGATGAAAGCCCATTCTTTCAGGTCGTACTTCCCACTGTCGTCAAACTCCTCTATGGGAAAGATGTTATTGTCAAAGTAGTAGGTGGCCTCTCCATATTTGGTCCTCAACCTATCTAGGAAGTCCCTCCAGTTTTTATCCAGATTTGGAAGGATGATCTCATCAGCATCAGAGCACATACTTGGAGCTGTACATGTTGCGATACAGGCAGTCATGGAGTGCTTGGATTTGTGTAATGGAGATCACCAGGGGACTCTGAGGCCATCCAACTAGAGGACACATTGATATAGGCACTGATGGGCCAAGGGAGGACTTCAACAAATCCCATATTATCCTGGTAGTGGTGAAGTACTTCCTCCATGTCTGGGCTACAGCTACTTTTGTAGACCACCACTTTTTGGGCCCCTAGTAGACGGTACATCTCCATAGCCTGGATGAACTGAAGGACATTGTTGTACGTATTAAACATGACACTGATACAGATGGTGATGTCCACTGGGAAGTCACCATCTCTTGGCTCATGGTTGAGGACACTTACAAAGGTGCTGTATACATAATCACACCCAGCTGTAGAAAGAGCAACATGCTTTGGTTTGCAGTCCCCTGGAATGGTGCAGAGGAAGTCGGCCATTCCATAAGGGAAGTCATAATGGCTGCTATAAACTGTCTTCTTTGCAGAAACTACAAACATTGTATCTTCACAGGACAAAACACAGTAATGAGGAGTATTTTCTGCACGCCGCACAACAGCTAAGACACGGACACTTGGAAAAGACGTTCGATGCTCCATGAAAGCGTTGAAATACACTGTTTTGCTTCCCTGGATACGAACAAATGTTTCTGTTGATAATGCATGAAGACAGTTGGAGACAGAGCAGTTTATTCTTTTGATGCAATGCTGAACTTGTAACTCAGAGGACCAGTATCCACTTGACCAGATGTGAGACCAGAGAAGCGTAATTCCAAGGAGTGTGAAAGCAAAAGTGATTAGAATGGTACCTTTAAGTTTCTTTAAAATGCTGTTACAATATAAGGCATTAAAACTCATGGACTTCTTCTCCATTGTGTAGGCCTGATGCAGGTTAGCTTCTTTTTCTAGAGAAAAGCAGCAAAAATTAGCAGCTGATAAAAATTCACATCTAATACAATACAATACAGTAAGGGCTTATTCAATGTTATTTCAACACTGAACACCAGTTCACATTATTTCTACCATAGTTCAGTGGTTCAGAAGGTTGATTGTGTGCTACCTTAGAACATAATTTATTTATTTTGCTGATAAGAGAGTGATTATATTTTCTGACAATATCAGCAAGTGCTACTAGTTAGTCTACTTTTGGTGCAGTGGCTATCACTTCCAGTTAGACCCAATTAAATTAGCATCCTAAAACAAGGAGATGGTATGGCTAAAGAGGGGCAATGGTAGCATAGTGGTTAAGGAGCCTGGCTAGTGTGCTGGTAGCCTGGAAATTTGGAAGTTTGAATCCTGGCTGCCACTGTTGTGCCCTTGAGCAGGGCACTTAACCCTAAGATGCTCTAGGGGAGACTTGTGTAAGTTGGTACAGCAATTCATTTATGCAAACATGACCTTTGACACTTTTGTGGCCCCTGAACACTTTTTTCCTTAGTACCCAAGTCAGAGAGGGTTTGTAATGTCAGAGAGAGATCTGTGTGTCTGCGTATTGACAGATATGGTGAAGTATAAATTAAGTTTTAGCTCCCTGCAACACCTGTTAGTGTCCCTGTGCAAACTGGCATCACATCATTACAACACAACTAGGAACACAAAACACTATTCAAAATAAACCAAATTAATTCCAAACATATTTCAACATTATGACCAACAAAACAAAACAGAACTAACTGACCTTTTTTAGTCTGCTGTGTGCACAGCATATAAGTTTTCGATATCACATAACCAGAGAATGAAAGTGGGCCCCGATATAATTTTGCCTTGACATGCCTTGTATCATGCATACACAGAAAATGAAATGTCTAAATTATGGATATTTATTTTAAAAAATACAGAGCATAGTAGAGGTAAACCAAAAGTTTTTTTTTACTGTACTAAAGCAAAAAAGGTTAGACCTACTGATCCTTGACCTAAATTCATTCTCTTCAGAGATTTAATTTACAGGACTTAAAAGACTTATGTGTCTTTTGTTCGGTTCTGATGGCTTCGGTCTTTGTTTTTAACATTTCTTTGTAAGCTGCCCTATGTATGGAATGTGCTATATAAATAAATCTTGCCTTGCCTTTTGTAACAATGTAGTTGAAACTCAAGAACATTTGTTTTTTGCTTGTACAGAAGTTTACACATTTTGGCTTAGAATATACAGTACAACTGGGTTTGCAAAGTATGTAATGGGCCCACCACAACTAGAGTATGGCTCTGTCAGGATTGGTATCTTTGTGGATAAGAGAGATTTTTAATTTAATAATCCTGTTGCATTTGATGAGTTTTATGGGCATAAATGCAGGTATTCAAAACCCCTCCCTAACTTTCTGGCTTTCAAAAATTAAATTAATTTATTTCTGAGTCCTTGAAAAAAGTTGCAAAGGTGCTTATAGACTGTGTAACCTTTTGTTTGCCTTACCCCCTCAGTGATTTTGACTTTATTATGTTGTCAAAGATGAAATAAAGGATTTCATTAGGGTGGTTGCTAGGCTGTTGCCTGATGACAGACTAGCACAGCAACATGCATGTACACCAGCAAATGCAACACAGGCTTGTCTATATCTCAAGGATAAACAAAATGCAGATTTGTTCATAAAGAATGAGTGGGTGCTCAGGTGGACTATCTGATACACATCGCTTAGTTTATGACTTAAGAACAATATTAAGCAGGCTTAATACAAAAACAATGTGTTGAAATAGATACTGGTGAAGGAAGGAGGTGTGTGTGTGATAGTCAGAGACTCATGCTGCACCTATATTCCCAAAGAAAACAGGACAAACGATGCATTCAATAGAACAATGAGCCAAATGAGGAAACTAAGAGCAGAAGTAAACCTCAATTCAGGATATGGTCCAGACTTTGAGGACCTGGATCTCTACAGCATAGGATTGTTCTTGGGTCTTCATGGGATTGGCTACAGGACACCTTTGGGAGCCAACATCATAGAGTGGATCCTCAAAGTGCTCATTGGAGCAGCCCTGTTAATTGCCCTTCACTTCTGACTGCTCACCTGTTGCAGCAAAGTATGCACAGGAACAGTGACCAACGTTATCTGGTAGTCTTAGGAACAGTTGAGAAAATAACTGAACAGGATTTTTGACTTGTGTGCAGCCATCAAGATGTCAACACAATTTGTACCAGCCACAGGAGGACCTCAAGACAAAAGAGGAGGAATGAAAGGAGGATGACAGATGAAATCAACTGAAATGAATGTGTTGCATGTACACTGATAGGTTTGTTTATTGGTCTTTGTTTAGTTTGTAAGTGTTTGTCATTGTTTAGGTTAGCTGCATGGTGTTGTGCCCACTGCGAGTGCCCACTTACACTGGTAGATGCATTATCACTCACTTATGGCAACAAGAACCAAGACCCAAACAGCTGGCCCCAGAATAAGGAGAGGTGCGGTAGACCATGTTTAGTGTTAATTAATGGACAGCACAATAGGCTGATAGAATAGATAGAGATGTCCAGAGACCATGAGTGTAACAATGGGAATTGTTGTCTTTATAGACGGTCGTGCACCGGAGACTGATCATGTTGTGGTTACGTTGGATGTAATGCATGTACCTGTGAGTTGATAAAGTATTGCTCAGTTGGGCATAAACAGATATTCAGCAGTCCATATGAATTTAGAGGAGCAGAATATAACAATGAGGTGAGTATCTAATGAAGGGATTTCAATTTTGTTAGCTTGCCATGAGGCTCATTGGCAATAGTTTAAGACCACTTGCTGAAGGCCAGCTGTTACTAGAGGTAGACTGGGCATGTGCGTAGATGGCCGTCAGATTGGGCAAGACCGAAGAGTGGCTGCCTGAGGGAAGGAAAAAACAAAGGGGGATGAGAAAGATTACTGGAGGGTAGGGACCTACCCCAGGCTAGCAGTGCAAGTGGTATCCTTCTAGCCTGAGGGCATCAGGCCAGTACATGGAAGGTGAAATATGACCCTTTACATTAAAGAGAATGAGCCAAGGCTGTTATCCAAGAAGGTTTAGTCCAAAGCATGGACACAAGATGTATGCAAAGTGCTCCCTCAGATGACAGGCTGGCTAACATATAATGTAGTATGTTATTATTAGAGTTAGTTTGATATTATAAATAATTACTTTTATTATTTCTGATTGTAGCATCTACTTTCCGTAATTTTCAAATATTTTATGATTTACAATCCATTAAATGCTAAATTGATAAGTAGGGTGAGCTGATGCTCAAGGATGACGAAAACCATTGCTGCCCTGCTTTCCTGCTTTGAGTTTAAGTCTTGGTCCCATTTTGTGCATGTATAAATGTTGATAAATGTGTGGAAGGTAGGGTAAGAGTCATCTTAGGGGGAGTACACTCTGTCTCAAAGCCAAGCTCGACCAGAAGTAGGTTGAGTGCTAAATAAAATCAGTTTTGAGCTTCTTGACAAAGAGCTTTTCACTCGTTTACCCCCAGAAACTGAAGATCATTGCACATTGACTAATATGTTGCAATGTGAATAAATAAATGTCAATAATTCTGGTCTGCATAAGTGGGTATGTCACCGTACGTCACAATATAAACATTTAAACAATCTTTCGTATGAGCGTGCTACTCTGGTCTGCATAAAGGGGGGATTTCCACCTTCCACTTGTGAAAGCAGACTCTGCTTTGATCCTCTCTCCAGAAACCCCGAGTAGCTGTACACACACACCTTATATATGCTTCCAATATCCTTGTTGGTTGATCTACAAGTGCAGGAGCAGCCTATACTGTTGTTGTACAGGTCATTAGCCTAATTCAGAAATGCGCTGTTCACACATTTTCGCAACACTAATTTAAAAAAAATGTAACACCCCTGCTTGTGCCCATTTAGTGATTATGGTTTTGATCCAGGATTCTGTTCTGTTTGGGCCTATGGGAGACCATAATATGTGGAGTTTTTTACGAGAAATTTTCAAAAGCTCTGTTGGGCTCTTGAAATGTTGGTGTTTTCATCCACCCGTTAACGGTACTAAACGGCACTAAGCATTTACATCCCATTTATGCATTTAGCAGACGCTTTTATCCAAAGCGACTTACAATTTGTGAACTATCAACAGTCTCCCCTAGAGCAACTTTGGGTTAAGTGACTTGCTCAAGGGCACAACGTTGGCAGCTGGGATTCGAACCCACAATTTTCAGGCTATTACAACTAAGCAACATGACTAGAAGCCGAAGATGACATCCTAACCACACCTCAAAACTGTAATAAATAATAACGTAACAATAACGTTAGACCAATAAGCAATTTTAGCTTGCCGCATAGAAAAACAGCAATGCAATGTTGTAAGGCGGACACATCGGGACCACATAAATAACTCAAAACCTACAACAGGCTAATTGTAGCCGACATAACTTCATTACCTTCAAAATCTATAGGCATAGGTAATGTAGACCTACCCATTATTTCACGTGTCATTCATTCATGTCGAGTTGTTCTACTACCGCGAAACATCCTACCGTAGGTAGAAATTACATGTCTGCCGAGCTGTCCTACCTTGTCAGAAAATCCTACCATGCGCTGTCAGTTTAATTTCTTGTCGCTGTTCGCTGTTTGATCGCTGTTTTAATGTTTTTGTCTGCAAGTAGGCCGCTCAAACACAGAGAATGATGTCAGAAATAAAGAGATATAGCTATGCATGACGTTCTGACAATTCTAATTACAAATCAAAATATGCTTCCACATTAGTATCTTCAATTAGGCCTACGTACATCAATTAGCTTATGCTTACTGGAAACGATGAGTGTCTATTATGACGAGCCATTTTAACGTTTAGTACAACAACAACAACTACAAAAAAATACAAAATGGGTGCTAACAGTTGCCATCATCTGTCCAGTGCTTCCCCGGCCCCCCCTCTGGCTCTGCCTCTGATGAAAGCTCTCTCGGCGGCCTCTCACGGATTACATGGTAACTACACTTGATGGTTTTGATAGGCTAGCATCAAACATAAATTCTGAGTAAGCTGCGGTTCAGTAGCTGTGTTCAGTAGGCTATTGTATATGTTGTGTAAACTTTTCATGTTCTTTACTTACCAACAGCACTCGGTGACCTCAAACAACAGGACTATGGACTGATTCACTCCGGATTTCTCCTTTAAACATGACTAATTTTTCAGGCGCATTATCAACTCAGTTGTAGATATCCACAATGCAAATTGCTAAAATGCAAATTACTGTAATGAATGGTGTAGCTTGAGTCTACTCGCAGAGAAGATAATGGGACAAGAGAACTCATGCAAGACTCATGCATGTTAGATGCATCCTATCCTAGACAGTGGTCACCCAGGAGATGGCGATATTTATCAGTTCTTTTACACCTCTTTCTAAGCAGCACTAAGGATGCTAATGACTTTCGGTGAAAAAATGGTAAAAACATAAAAAAACATGCCAATAACTTGCTCACAACTCGTTTTATCAGTAGCACAATATCGTTGAGTAAATTATGCTTTTTTTTCTTTCACCGGATTATCAGACCAAAATCACAAAGTTCCACAGGTTTTGGGTGGCCAGTACAGCACACACATTATTTGCTCCTTGACATGACTGTATACCATAAAATATCTTTATTTTCTTTGTTTGGTGTGGCTTTATTTATCACACGATCTTACATGAGGCAGATTCCCAAAGATGTAATTATGTTTTAAAATGTAGCCTCCTTGTCTAAGTCATAGTGATCCTTTTTGAGGAATTTTCACTTTTCTCCCAGTTTAGTATTCCTAGTGTTATTCACGTTACTGACCCAGACATTCTACACTGAAACTGTTAAAACAGAAAGTTGTTGGTGTTTAATAACTTCATACACTAAAAGGACTAAAGTCACTGTGACTAAGAGATGCTCCTTTGGATGTAACTTTATGACTGAATACTTTAAAATGAACACTGACTATTTTGAATTTTGTATTTTTTTTTATTTCATACAGAATATTTTGTTAAGAATGTATTCATTTAAAGATCCAAGGCCATTTAAATGAGGGAACATTCCAAGCTGATTACATTTCATTCGATATTCAAAGGAGCTTTGTTCGTCACACATTTTACCCACTTATCTAATTTCACATGGCATCCAATTCCATAGTCTCTCTAAACTCCAATTTATTGCCTAACTGGCTAAACCATATGGCTTGGGGTTTTCAATAGGTTTTCAATGCACATCGTATTATTGCATGAATCTTGGTAAGACATGTCACAGTCTGCACATGCACATGCCTTAGTAGTGGCATGTTAGCACAAGCAGCCTCTTGCTATGAGGGCACTTCAGTGAGACTGTACATCAAGTTCATCCAATTACAAAGATCAGTGGTGTTAAGGGTGTGTCATGCTTTTAAAACATGTTTACTATGAAAGACCACTTCTCTTGACTCAAAGATGAGTGGAGTTCTCTTTCTCTCTCTCATTCTGGGTATGATTCCCCAATAACATTCACTTTTAGAGTACTAATATCACTAGAGATATAACTTTCCAAAGTTGTTTACTTTTCTATGTGTGGTTCCCAAGCTGTCTCTTCAGAGTTAACTAACTATGCTGATGTTAACTACTTTAAGAGTCTTGTCGTCATTTGCACAGTTTCGAGCATGCAAATTGAGCATGCAAATTTTGATGTTTTGTCCCTCTTATGAATTAAAACACAAAATGGAATGCAACCATATAAAGATCTTCCTTGGCAATAAGTGGATGTCTTGACACCACCATGACATTTTTAGGCCGTGTAACATGCTTAAGTTTAGAACTGTGTTAAGGTGAAGCCTAAAGTCCAGACCACCCTTACAAACATATGACTTACAAAACCACAAATGTGTCAGGAAACATGTAATAACCTTAAGGTAGAGCTTAAGGTATACCTAAAGAATGACATTGTGTCACAGTAAGAAGAGGGCTATGGTAGACCAGGCCCTGGGTATTCTGTGCAGATAAAGTAGACTACAGAATTCTGTCTTTTAATAATTTCAATTGCTATAGACCAGAGGTTAATTTGTTCAGTCATGGCTGAAAAACTGCGGTTCAACTGTCATTTAAACTATTACCTACTCCTGTCTCAACAAAGTGCACCATTCAAAGCATTGGAGTACTAGAGTCCCAATACTAGCGCTATCACATCTATCCAGAGACCAGATACTAGAATGTCTGTCACGGGGTGTCAAAAATGTGGCCCAGGGGCTGGATCTGGCCCTTTCCATCATGTCATGCGGCCTGATTCAAAGAGCTTAAAAAGAACTGTAGCTTTGTGGCCTGCTTGAAAATTGTTTTAACAATGAGCAAAATAATTATCATGTTATTGCAATGCAATACTGGTAACTCTGCATGGATGGTATGTCGCTATTGAACTCCACCATGAGGTGCATCATGGAACTGCTTACCTGACAGGACAGGAAGACGAAATTAAGTGTTGAGGAAGTCGGAACACAGATGCATTAGGAATGTGCTGGTGATAGAAACACAAAGGAAACATGCATTTTTCACCTGATAGTTTGATGTCATGCATGTTGACGAGGTAGGCAATGGCGGCCCTCTGAGGAAAAACATAATGTTCTTGTGGCCTGTGATAAAAATTAGTTTGACATCCTGATCCATCACATCACAGCATAATTAGTAATTAAGTAATTTAAAATTATGGGAAAATGTTTATGTTGTGTCCATATTTTTGTCCAAACTGCCTTTTGTCATGTGCAGTGTTGCCGTGGTAAGAAGGTGGGTTTGTCTGAAATCACAACAACCCTCATGGTTGTACCTGCAGAATTGGGGATGAATCAGTGCACATTCAAAATTTAATGATAAATACTGATAAATACAGATAAATACTGAATTGTAGTTGAATTGTTGTTGAGACATGGAAGGTCATTTGAATCAAACAAATCCATTTAAACGGTTAACATCCATCTACGAAGTGCTTCAACTGAAAGAGAATAATAAATTATCCTCCTATAATGATCCTCCTATGATCCTAAAATGAATAAATACATTCAACAATTTCACTGTTAACCTTTATTACAACCCACAATACCCAGAATGATGGGACAGTGTGATCTGGTGCATTTTCAAGGGCTTCAGAGAAAAGGGTTACAGTTAATCCCAGAGTACCCACTGTGTAATCTAAACACTTCAACTATGAATGTTGCATGCATCTCTATTTATATCTCAGGTTTTTTAAGCAACGTTAACAAGATTTACATGAACATGTATAAAGTGTTTTATACATGCCTCTGCATACAGAGTGAACCTACTTAAAAGATGGTTTCACACTATCACCACCCAGACACACCAGGTGTAAACAATTAAAGCCCATTAAACAGAATCTGCCACTTAACTCATTTGGTCTTTCAGAGACATAACAGATCAGTCTTGTGAATCACAGACTGCGAGCTGTTCTGTGGAAACAGTGCCCTATTTCTTGCTGTGATGAGTTCTCTGAGATTTCGCTATAAAAGCGCTCCATCCTGAGCCTCATGACCACACTTTAAACTCCAGCTTCAGCAGACCAATTGTCTTGTTCCTTACCAGCCTGTGAGTACCATCAATATCTGCCATATGGAATCATGTATTAATATTACAGATGTATTAATATGATATTTCATATATTCTTCTGTGCCGGTTTTACTTTCTGATATATCTGCACATTACTAGAATATTACCAGTCTAGAATTATTATTCACTGTCATGCTGAAAATTATTTTTTTTTGTTCTGGAAGAAAATGGGTGCAAAATATATATTTGTTATTTACTCTTAGATTTGTCCAGTTTCCAGGCCATGCACACTTAAAGAAACCAAATGTCATTGTTTAAAAATGTGCCTTCACCCAAATTTTGACACTGCAGAACCATGAGCAGAAACTATATGTCAAAGTATGACGAGCTCCGCAGGGGAGACTACCTTATGTCCAACAATCATGAGTGGAAGGCTGTGTTCCAGGTAAAGTACGCTTGTCACTTTTCAGTGTCTTTTGAACAGGAATGTGAAATCATTAGCTTGCTTTAAAAAATTATTTCCTGTGAGGAAGAAATACACTACACCTCTCAACCCATCTCAAATGCTCTCTCTGTAGGAGGATGGCAACTTTGTCATCTACGGCTGGAAGCCCATGTGGAGCTCTGACACCGCAGGTCAACGGGATGCCTATCGTTTGTGCATGCAAGATGACTGCAACTTTGTGATGTACAAAAGGGACAACAAGATGATGTGGCAGACCAAAAGCCAGGCCTCTGGTGGCTTTAAGACCTGTCGCATGTGGCTGCGTAACGACGGCACCATGGTGGTGGAGAGGGATGGCGAAGAGGTGTGGTCCTCTGCCCAGTCCAAGGGCTACAAGTAAAAAGGGGCTCTGGCCATGACTCGTCCTCAGAATGGTCAGGCCAAGGAACACCCATCTACCTTGTGTGTCCCCAGTGTCTGTAAACCACATATTCTTACAAGAATTTTCACAGAATAAAACTTGCATGGACAAAATACTTTTGTCTGTTGAATTGTCTGAATAGTATTCCATTCCCATAACTCCAAGACTTCTTATCAATAATTATATCAATTACCCTGATATGGTTCAACATACTGTTGAACTTTGTTGAGCTTCATTCATGTGGATAAAGCATGATTTATTTTGTTGTTATTGTTGTTAGAGATTCTGTAATATGGCCACTGGTTTTTCCATATAATTTTTAATAAGTGTGAGTGAGATACATCCAGTATAATTTTTAAATATATATCCAGATCTCAAAAATAAAATTACACAACTTTGTACTATTTACTTTATAGAACATCTGAACATGTGTAGACATGACAGATGCTGACCTCTTTTTCTCTGATCCTTTCCAAGTGTCTGTAAATCATGTGTCTGACTACAAAGATCTTTAGATGTGCAATTTTATTTAAAAAAAAAAAACAGTTTTATAAAACTACTTTGGGAGCAGGCCTCAATAAAGCACTCAAACTCATTAGCCTTTGGCAGCCCTGGGATGGAATGGCCTTGCATCTGAGCTGGCATTATCCTTGCACACTTTACAACTTGGATCCCCGTGGGTGCCATTCACCACAGCCAGACCCAAGGCCTGTCTAGACATCACAATTGTGTTGCTGATGTGGCCTGTGCCAAGAATAAATCTCATTAGGGATGAGAGGGATTGACTAAAAGCTCAGTAATTTTCCCTCACACAGCCCCAACAATAGATTGTTACATATTACAAGGGAAGAAATATAGGAAGAAGTAAGAGGTAGAAATATGGTGAGACATAGGCCTCGTTGTTCATTATATGCAAGTCGCTACCAAAAAATATGTAAAGGAAATACTTCATTTGAGGATGTTCTGCCAGATATGAGGAGGGTCATCTGAATAAAAATGCATTTAAAACATTAACATTCATCAACTACTGAGCTGCAGGGAGAGACAAGAGAGTCTTCATTCACCCAGTGAATGATATTTAATCATGGAAGTGACTACAAAGCTGTAAAAAAACTAAAAACTAAAAACAGCAAAAAATGTTGCCTGGTCTCATGCCTTTAAACCAGCTTAAACAAGTCTGTGCTGGTCAAGCTGGACATTTCAGCAGCGATGTGCACTGAAAGATATTCACCACAAGATGGCAGCGGAGCTGCTTCACTTCTTCACTGTAGAACATTTTGGGCAGGTAATTCACACTGTTTTTTCTCATCTTGCCACAGCACATCATAAATCCTACCCTGAGCCATGGAAGATTTCTCCTGCCCACAGTCTTCTTTTACACTTGTCTCACTGCAGTGAGACTGATTAATCCACTACCATATCTACAACATTGAATCTTATACCCATACAATTAGGTGTACAATCAGGCGTTTTACGTAATAATACCCGGTGAGATGAATGTTCATCTTCACCTAATGTCAGAAGTGGGATGGCTTGCTATGATGGCATGAGAGCAAACTGCGTGTTTGTGTGTAGCTTGGTGTGTATAATGGGCATTGACAAGGTGCCATTCTTATTGTTGAGGGTGTGTCTTGGCTGCTATACCAACAGACCTGGCACTTTAGTATTGTGATCAGGATCTTGTTGATGGTATGTCATGGGTGACTGCTCCTCCCTCAACTACTCCAAGAATTAATATTTATTTGTATCATTGATTTGTATAATTTGTATAAGTTAACTAAAACATCAAAAATATTATCTTAAACCACCCCAGGACACAGTAGATTTTAGCTATATTCTTATAACTACATTGTTTTTCTGTATTAAATGCATGTCTTTGGGCTCTGTCAAATCTGTCACTAAAATTCTATAAAATTAATGATTAATGATGAAAACATTATATGCTTAACATATAAATATACTCAGGGACAAAAAGGCTTTTTCATCAACTCTGTATGTAAATGTACTCTCATAGCTTCTGTGCACATGTGCATGCGCACACACACAGACACAAACACACAAGTGTGTGCATGCGCACACACACACACCCTCTGTCCTACTTGGCTGTCAGTGGCTTCTTGCTTGTCACTTAATATGTTCGGTTCTGATGTTAATTTCATACGAGTAGCCTTCTATGAGTTTGAATACACATTTGTTTTTTATTAAATGCCCTGATGGATGTTTGCTAGCATATTTGTCATGAGTATGCAAAAATACAGGCTTAGTAATACCAACTCATTTGACTTATTTAGGCTTTGATTAAAAACATATATGTTGGCCTTACTGAGAGAGAACAATGTAGACCTATAAGTTTGGAGTGGGGTTTCAAGGACAGCAGGTAGAGAAAATTAGTCAGATAACACACTCTGATGAAGTCTAAATAACTAATAAGAATTAAATGAATGTATCCTTAAGTATGACCAAAACATCCCCTCTCCTCTCTCTTGAGGCACACTGAGTATGATCAATTCTGTTTTATAATGGGTGGTAGACCTCTTTGTAATTGCCTATTGTAGTAGGCTATGTACTGTATCAACCACAAAGCATTATCTAAAGTTGTTTAAAAAATGGATGATTGTATAAGTATGACTAAAATGGCCAAATTTAGCATTTTTGTGGGCACTTTAAATATAGGCCTAATAATTTCTGTTTTATAATGGGCCATGGGCTACTCTAATATAGCGTGTGTAAGGGTGTTTAAAATTTTTTGGGCTTAACAATCAATCTCAAGTAGCCTAGATGAAAAAAAAACAGAATGACGTTTTATACTTTTATAAGTTTCAATATGTTAATAAATTAAACATGTCGCCATTTGTGGGTGTAGCTTTAACAATTAGAACAGGGGTGGCTTTTTGGCAACTGACTTTTTTTCTTCATTTTAATTAATTGGGTAGGATGATATTTGAATTACTTCAGACAACTTTAAGTCAGTATAGGTAGGGTAAGCTACACCTTATTTTTATATTGCGCCCACTTGCAGTCATTTACGGTAGTCCCCTTGCGCCATCAGATCGCTCATCACGCTTCGAGCATAACTCAGCCACAATGATGTGTATTACAATAGAGGGTTATTGAAAGCGTCGCTGTGCAAGGAAGGGAAATAGAATCCTAATAATCCTTTAGAAATGGAATGTTGTCTTCCTGTTACCTCTGAGAAGTGTGCGTCTCGTGGTGTGGGTAGGCTATTTCGCAATCTTATTACGTGTCTGTCAGTTTAAATGCACCAAATGTTTTTTAACGGTTGTTGTAAAAGGTTAGGCTACTTTTCCACTGAACCCAGCCGCTGCATTCTGCAAAGTAGCCTATGTAGCCTATGCTGTAAGTCAAAGCCGTGCTAAAGGTCTTTATCAGCAACGTTACCTGTTGTGTAGGCTAAATTATAGCGCGTAATGTTACCCACTATGAAACTGCACTGATACAGGCGCGTCATTACTGAAGGCATAGCCTACTGTAGGCAATCACTTGGTCTGCTGTCTACAACGATTTTGCCTTTAGTCTGAGCCAGTTGACTGGCTTGGCTGTGACGACGCCAGAGTAAGTTATTGGAGAAGCCTAAAGAAAATATATACGGAAGGAATACAATGACTATGTCAGTACCTGAGAGGAATTCAGGATCTGAGGGCAAGGAAGAAGAGAGTGAGGATGAAAGTGAAATCCTAGAAGAAAGCCCATGTGGACGCTGGCAAAAAAGAAAGGATAAGGTAAGACTGAAATGCGTGTTTTGCCATTAGATCTTGATTCAGTGCGTATTTTAGAGCATAGGCTGACTGTATTCATACGCATACGATTTTAGAATTAAAAATCCCCTCTCGTGAGAGGCTATGGACAGGTCGATTTTATTTCCAAGTCGATAGCAACCGGCTGTCATATATCAAGCCATCGTTTGTTGTTACCGGCTGAGGGGCGGGGTCAGACGACGGTCCGTCTATTTCGATGCTGGCGGTATCGCGAAAAACACACCTTGGACAACACTGGTGCGCGCTACCCATGCATAGAATATTTTAAGATTAATGGATCAGATGAGTTACCAGAACACATTTTTATTTTAGCCCAAGATACAACCTTTTTCATCCATTAACGGCCTTCTTGGCAGCAGGTGCACTTGAGTTTGTGAACCATGTCCATCATGTTGTGTCAGACACTAGGATGTAGGCTATAGGCTATTATTTTTCCATAATGAGACTATTTTGCTCAAGTGTTAACTTTCCATAGTCCACACTACCGGCAAAATAATAATAAATGATAAATATGATAAATCAGCATTCTGCTGATTTTTGTACTAAACTGAAATTTGTGTAGATCTGCGCTATTATGTCAATGTTATTAAAACAAAAACGAATGGTCATGGTGTTCTAGTAGCCCAGATAAGTTGAAGGTTATCTTTCTGCAACACGCTCACTACTTCGTCATATCAACAGAATACTTCTTTGGACAGACAGTCGAAGCACCGCCCCTCACCCTCTGGTGTTTTTCCATTCATTGATTACTCGTCAAATGCGTTCCTTCGCCATGAAGCCGTTTCTGGGTCGAGTGGGGACGTTCAATATGATTTTGTGATTTGAACACTGACAGTCAGTGACAAGCAGTGTCCAGTCACTGTCAGATGTGTAGCCTACGTAGTATAGGCTATCCCCTGGAGTCAGTGGACCTCTTGAGAGGTTTCCATGGGATTTACGCACATCGCCAATTTAGTTACCTTGGTAGCCTAGTCATGCTCATACACTCTGATGCTGGGGGAGGGGCGGGGGGCAGTGGCGGAGCTAGACTGTTGTACACAGGGTGGCCAAAGTTATTTCAGGGGGTGCACAGAATATGACAAAAAATGTGTAGCCCATGTTACCATCTTTGAGCATGTCTGAATGACACAGCATACCTGCATGGGTGCCAAAACCACAAATATACACACATGCATCCACACACGCATGCACGAACACACATGCACACACTTCAAAATCCCTCTTATTTTGGCGCAAGTAGCTTACTGCGGGAAAAAACACTGAAAGCTCTACTCTTCTCAACCTTTATTCTTTCCTGTCTTTGTTTATTATTGTGTGAGAAACGGGTCTTATCTCATTTTTTTTACATTATAAATTGTACACATCCTCATTCTGTAGACTACCTTAAAAACATCATATTCCAAACTAATGCAACCATGCCTATAAATGTTTAATTAGATCATACCCCTGAAGTAAATAGCTTACTTTACACAAGAGAAAACAAGCTATCTCAACATTTCAAACGGGATTACAGTATAGAATGTATAATTTCAGACTAGCTGTGCTTGAAATATATTTAGCTTTGGATTCAATAAGTGGGTGTTTTAGACACAGAATGGAGATATGCAGATTTATTATGTAGCGTAATTTCAAAGTTATTTTTCTTGCAAACCACTATCACAGCAACTAGCAAATGACACCATGTGAAATGTCAAATTATGTACTTTTATTATGATATGCAAGATGTGCATGTGTGACGAATAGTGTAAGAGCATTTCAACATAAAGAAAATGGGTGTTTTGTAAGAGAACTAGTTTGAACTGGCGCACAACATTGCTGCCTGTATTGATTTAAAATTGCTATTTAAAGATCTTGAACACTGATAAACTTATTAAATTACCTTATGCATCTTAACTCTGATTGTTGCTTTATCTTGCTAATTTATCCATATAAATGTTGATGGCCACCATATCTCACATAGAAATTACTTCATTAAGTTAACCTTAATGCAAAGTTGCACAATTGGGAAAAGACATCTTTTATCTGATTGACTAGTGAGCTACTCCTTAAAACTTACATCATAATGATATTTTTACTATGGAGCCTTACCTCTACCTCTAGCCTTACCTCTACCTCTTGCCTCTTATTTTCACTACCAGGTCTTACCTTTAAAGCATGTGGCCATATAACCTCTGTCCTAGATCATCATCAGATCAAATTTGCTAATATACTGCACAGACAACAAGATGCACTTTATGTACTGTAGTGAAACAGGCCAAATAATATTGAGCAGATGTACCATGCCAGTACATGGCTAGCCAAATGCTTAATGCATACCTGCACTTCACTTTATATATTATGCTTTCATATCACCTTCAGCTGACCTGATTGACCTTTTCAGATCAGATATAAATCAGATATTAATCGTTGGTGAGGAAGTGTATCTCTTTATTACTGGGTTACTGAACCTGAGCTGAAGAGGTAGAGCCATGAAGAGACGTACAGAAATTCAGTGTTCCAGAGAGTAGAAATCCCATTTCAGGTGAAAATACATGTGACAGACCTTGAGTCCATCTTAGTAAAAGTCTTTTTTAATCAGGTCAACATGTTTTTACTCAGAATATGGCATTTGCAAAGAGTGCATGGTGAACTCTTGCACTGCGTTTGCTTTGCCCCTTTGAAGTGCTGGCATCGATTAGAGCTTAGAAGGGAGGTGCGTGGCCTTCCACTGTGACCTTTGCCCCTTGCCTGTTTACTGCTGAAAACACAACAGCCCTGTCATTGTAACCCAAACAAAATAAGGGACCAATAGCTTGAAGCAGCTCAACTCTCTGGGCTATGCATACTACGGCAACTAACAAAGTAGCTAACTTTGTCAAACCCTGATAGCAATAGTTAGTGTTAATATACTCTATATTACCTAGCTACTAGATGTCCGTTATTGACCAGTAAAGAGCTACATTGTATGAAGAGTAAAACACACACATACACAAACGTATTAACAAGTTCAAGTGCGGTGCTGTAGGGGATCCCTTTACTGATGTGCAGTCTAATGAGCTCGCTGATGCTGCCAGAGTCAATTCCTTGTGTGGCAGCTGTCTTATGTGGAATGGCTCTCACTCAGATTTCCCCAAGGGGGACATGAGGACAAGTGACAACTGCAGGCCACCTGTTTGTGTGTGTTTGTGCTTTACAGTATGGCAAAAGCATAACCACTGTCACTCTTAAGAATGAGCCGGAAAATGGCCTTTCACCATTATGTAAATAGCAATTACAAGTATGCTCTTACCTCATTTTAGAAGCCGTCATTGATTATTTCCAGAGTATTTAACTCAAATAATCTAATGGTTAGCCTGAATTTACTTTTTTTCAGCAGAGCTTTCACATGGTCTGTGGTAATCTATGGGAATTTGAAACAATGGACAACTGAATGTAATTATTCTTATTAATCAACTGTTTTTTTCATGTATTTTCATTTTCTTACTCCAGGAGTCTGTTAAATGATGTATTGTTAGGAGGACATACATTTCAAATCATTGATGTAATCTATTGGTCATTTTCATAGTTTGAAATTTTCATTTTTCATAGTCACATAAGAATAGACTTAGCATTTTATAAATCCATAAATGATGAGCCTGAACTCATTTAGCAGTAAGCTTGTGGATGCCGTTAGATTAGACAAGTTTTATGACCCCTCTATGGGCTTGCTTGCGCAGTTAATAGCATAAGACCAATTTCACAACTTTTAGAGCCCTAACTTCTGCTCTATAGCCTCCAAAGACCTCAGGCCATTACTAAGATAAATTGCTCACACATGGAATGAAGGCCTGAACACTCTGCCAGACATGTAGACCGTAAAATACAATGAAACCAAATTGTGACATTTGTTATGCTCTAATTACTTTTTTAATCTATTTATTCACTTCTTATCCAGCATGCGATTCCAATACCATAGGAGTTCCTGCTTACAGTTTTATACTGTTGAACAGACAGATTCTCCCCAGATTCACCTGTGTCCTGTTGGACATTTGGACTCCTGTGTGACAGGGTTGGACAGAAAAGAGGGTGGGATCACTATAGCTAAGAAAAGAAGCTGGCAGGTGCACAAGTGTGGATACTGTTGCCAGGACACACTATGAGTCCATGATCACACCCCCGCCCCACACACGCACCTGTGTGTTTTTGTTGTTTGTCAGATCACTTTTCCTGTCGTATTGTGAATAGACAGAGTAAATAACAGGTTCTCAGTTCAGATGAGTGCAGAATAAGCTTCTCTGTTTTTTCATGCAGTCTAACCTATGGCAGAAAACCACCAGTTCCACATTATTTTTTACATCTTTTTCATTAATATTGCTGTCAAAGGTCATGTATGTAAGCTGTTTTTTGGCCACCTTTGGCAGAGCAGAGATGAAGAGGATTAAGAGGCTTGTGTGAGAGGAGATGACCCTGTCCATTCCATGTCACACTCTGTCACATTCTGCTGTGTCTTAGCATAATAGAAACTGTGCAGGAGTTCCTGCACTTCGTTAGAAAGTCCAACATAGCCTTAGAGCTTCAATAGTGCGTAAAAGTTGACATTAGCTAATTTAACTGCAAACTAATATGAACACTAACGTTAGTTAGAAAGAAGGTATTTGTGAATATTTGTTAGACTTTGTTAGACTAAGCATGATGTGAAGTACTAAGTGGGCAAATACACTGAGATCTGATCCGCTCCTGATTCCTCCCTCTCCCTCCACACGCATGGACGCACAAACACGTACACGCACCCAGTCTCACTCACCGTCTCTCTCTCACCCCATCTTGCACATGCATTTATTCTTTATTCTCAGATGATTTGTTGCTGGAGATACAGCCCTTTTGAAAGATAAAACTAAAGACAAATGGCTTTTATCTGTGAAGTTGTGTTTTATAGTTTTTAATTTGAAGCCAGTAAATCAGAGGTTTGAGCTTTGTTCCAACAAATAGAGAAAAAACTTTTTTTGATGAGGAATTATAGCCAATTGTAGGGTCATTTTAACAATCCTTTCATGTTGCATAACACACTATTGATATTGCTGTTTAAAAACACGTGTATGTTTTATCTGATTACTCCATTAATCGATGAAAAAATTGACAGAATACTCGATTCTAAAAGTATTTGATAGTTCCAGCCCTAAGCAAGATTATATTTGGGTGTTTAATGAATGTATGGTTCAATCAGTAATTTAAGGGGAGTGCTTGATCTAATAACACTCTAGGTAAATGCAAGTCCCTGTAGCCCACATAAATCCCTTCCAAGACCATACACTGTCAAAACAAATCCAAGACTGCATTCAATGAAATTACGATGTCTTGAACCAAGACAGAAATCCAGGCATTGAAAGTGGGTTTAAATTTGAAGGTCTCTAGTCTTTGAAAAAAGCTGACAAATACTAGACTGGAAGGAAAACTGGAAAATGCATCTGTCGAATAATAGCCTTAACAAATGGAGAGATGTCATGAAAAGAGGTCTAAAGAATAGACTGACGTCACTGGAAATGTGATTCAGCATCCATCCAGCTTCATTTGCTGGACAGCTTAACATACATTTCCTGCTTCTCATGCATACTCTAGTTCTCTACATCCCCTTGAACTGTTGTATTTAAAGACTTATTTTCACTGTAACAATAATTATATACTCTAATACAGACAATTACAGTGACATCATGCCAAACCAAGTCAAAACTTGGAAGAGTTTAACTACCGTATTGGCTAGAATATAAGACGATCCTGAACATAAGACGTTTTCCAGGCTGATATTTGGGGGAAAAAGGAGAAAAGAAAACTTTTTTTGTAGACCAAAATTTGCCTATATCAATTATTTTATTTACAAATTCTGGTGAAAACTCACCAATTACATTGAATGAATAGTAGGCTACCATTTGAATGGTTTTCCATGATTCCACATGCATTACCCATAGAGGTCTGCATAGAGGCTACAGCCTTGTGTGTCAAAGGGAGGAGTTCGCTTCTCTCATTTCCACCGCTCAGGAACCGATTTTTAACCTTTCTTTGCCACAATAACATGTGTTGGCATGTCGAAAAACACTAACGTTTGCTCAGCATTACCTATCTGTATGAGTGAGTTTTCCTTTGTTTGACTATATATACCGCTGAAGTCTGTGCAGGTGCTGGACAAGACTCATTCAGTCAAGCAGTGACAGTCCATTGCGGAGACTTCTGCATCCCGAAATTGATCAGATATGAAGTGCCGGCTTTGTGTGCATTTAAACACCGTATCTAGAATATTATCCACACATGGTCAAGGGATACTGAAGTGCATGAAAACCCAGTCATTCTTTTACACCACTCGAGGCTAATTTTGAATTTATTCAAGACAATCTCTTACCTCTCCATCGTGTGTGGGAGTTGTAGGCCAATGAGTCGCTGCCGGTTGATTTAACATAAAAAACGCTTTTGGCGCGCTCTATTTTCTTCACTATTTTTGTCTACTTACGCAAACATAAGACAAACTCCGTTTTTTCAAGTATCCAACTTGCTAAAGCTAATGAAAAAGTAATTTTCTTAACTCATAGCACCTTTAGCTGTCATCGAAGCATGGGTATACCCAGCAACTTGCCTTGTTGTAACCATTAGCAGTCAAGTTCCATCCAACTAACGAATATATATTTTTTCACTCAAAGGGTAGTGGATTAATTCTTGATGCGAATAAGCAAAAATAAAGTCGATGGAAACAGTTTACGTATACCCGTTTACCACGTTTCTGTCCATAGACGTTAATCCCACAGCTGGTAGGAACACGTCACTTGATTAGCCTAATGATCATTTTTTACATAGTTGATGGAAACAGTGCAGACGCGCATATTCTTAAATTTTTGTTAATGCGAATATGAAATGCGAATAAGTTGAATGGAAACTCAGCTGATAACAGCTGAGTTCACCTGAGTCTTGGAGAATCTCAAAATGCGATACTGAAAAGAACAATTTAATATCGGTCCATTTGTTGTTGTAAGGTTACTTGTAGTTTAATGGTTGTAGACTCAATGGGTTAATACCATTTTCACTTCTGCAGCAGAAGTTAAAACAACCGTGTTAAGTAGCTGTGAAACCAGATGTGTTTTTTTTCCTTTTGTTGGACTTTCATTTCCCCCTTTTCCATTCATAGGGTTGAAGTTATTGAGGAACAGACAACAAATGCCACCCCTTTAAAGGGAACTTCAATAAAGACCCTACTGTATATGCCAGTCCTTATTATTTCCCTGTGGGAACAAAGCCCCTGTGGGAACAAAGCACTTCCAAGTCAGTGGTCCACATTAACTGAAACTGTTGTGGAGCCGTCTCGCCTCACTATAAATCCACTTTCCTGGAAGTAGAGGCTGCATTTACCAACCAAATATGACCACTTTCTGAGCACTTCATTGTGCTGTGCCAGCTTGGCTCATTTTTGTCTTTGTTGCCTTTGCCAACACTCTTACAGGGTACAAATGATAGGAAGGCAGCAGTAGGGGGATGGGGTTTTTTCCCTCTCCAGAATGCCCTTATCATCTCTGTTGAGATCTGTATCTGTTGGAAATACCATTCCGTAATATGAGTGTATCAATACTTTCAAAACTCAAGAATGTGTTACAAAATAAGTGTTACACTACATCTGAATATAGGGTAACAGCTCTGACCGATGCCTTTCTTGCTCATCTGTGCACATGTAATACACAAGTACTGACTTCTACTCATTATCATTGTTTCAGACAAGACCTTGTGCTGATTTTTGTGGTCAAGCTGACACTGGCAGTGTTATATGTATTGCATAGTATGTTTTGTCCTGGTATGATTACATTTAAGGTCATCAATTAACATTGAGTGCTGTATAAATATTTCAGCTGATAAAATAACCCTGTTATTCAGTGGAATGTTTTGTCAGACTGATAGAAAGACTAGCCTTTCATGTGATAAATTAATAATTTTCTATTCTAAATTCTGCACTGAAAATTCATAGTTAAGATGCAGTTACAGGGTGATGTGTTTTGAGTGCTTTGAGGGGCTATTACAAGTCTAGTATCATTTAGCTGGTTTAGTCTATTATTATTTGTCTGGCTGTGCTGTGAGAGAACCACTTGTTTTTCTGAAAAATGCACAGAGCTATTATTTTGTGTTCGTTAGTCTGTTGTTTTCGCAATCAAATTTCTATTGTGGGTTTTTTTCATGTCATATTAGCCTACATTGTGAGCTGTGTTTAAACATGCATGGAATATGCAGACACGCAGCACATGATGGGTCTTTAACGCATGCAAGGTTGTATACTCGTAGTTGTATACTGATAAAGACACCATCATGTGTAACAGGTAAATACTGCACACCCCACTTTCACTAGTTCCATCAACATCAAAGCAAGCCTTTATATTCTCAAAGATAAGGGCAGTGTGAAACTCCCCAGTCCTTATGTAATACCAGCCATTTCAATGCTGATCACACCCTGCCTAGCACCACCTTTTGTCTTTAAGTCAGTCTAAAGGCTGGGCCTTCTGGAAGCCTTAAGAAAGAGCAATGAATCAGATACTGATCACTGAATCACAATTACCTATGTAAACTATGCTGAAGAGGTTAATCTAATTGTTATAATGTTCAGTATGATTAAGCTGCTGTACCCTGAGGGAAAGGGATACTCCTTATATCTGACTTTTTAACATGGGATGATAAGCTGGTGTGAAAAGAGTGAAGTTGTAGATATCTGGTGGACATCTTTGGATTTAGACTGTCTGATTCCCACAGCTGTACATCCATCATTACAAGTAGGTAGTTCTACGCAAATCCTGCGTATACACAGTTCCCACACAGCCAAAAGAACCAACAGTCTCATTTAGACACAACCACTGGTTCATAAGTAAGCCTCCCTCCACATATCTCAATGTTAAGGAAAACATGACTTCACTAAGTGCAGTTGCCCCTTGCATTATTACTTTGCCAAACCATGGCAAAGGTATCCAGATTTTCCCACTGGAAAGGTTTCGCAGACTGCTTTGGTAGGTTAGAAGCAGTTTTTTTTGACTGACAGACGATTCTTCTCAAAGAGTTTATTAGCTCCACACACACATTCAATGATGGAAATGGGATTTCTGAGACCAGACCATTAAAATCTCAGACCTGTGGGGAATTGTTGTAGAGCTTCTATGTGCAGAATTACTCCCAAACAGTAACACATCCATGACAGCATTTGTCCAAATCAGATGGCTGTATTTGTTTAAACCAACCCATGGCTGTTGTGGCTGCCTGTAGTAGGAGCATCATTACAGCTGACATGTCTGAGGGCTGTGTTGTCTCCCCGTCAGCAGACAGCATTTGGCTGGAGCCTTGGCTCAGAAGAGGTCGACGCGAGGACACGTCAACTTCTGAGGACAATTGTTGAGCGCAGACGCTTTTGAGGAGATGAGCATAGTGACATGCCAATGTGCAGGAACCAATCAGATGACAACTAAAACTGGCACACGTGCTGGATTATATTTCTCATTTAATCTGCCTCTCATCTTTCCCGATTTGTGCCACAGGCCTAGTGAAGTGGCGATAAGGAACGCTGCAGAAGGAGTTAGAGGTCTATTGCACTCAAATAATAATTGGAGAGTATTTGAAACCCTGACTACAAGGCCTTGCTCTCAAGGCAGGTTCTAAACTTAGAAACATTGTATCATGGAAAGGATTTTGATAATGAGCGTTATTAAAGATTCAGTGGGTAATACAAAAAAGTGATGAACAAGTAGTTTCAGTCTTTATATCTCCCTTGTTGTTTGGTAAGTGTTCTGCCTGGCTCCACAAAACCTCCATAGTCTTGCTTGAGGTTCTCTCCATCTTCCCACCCTCCACCACACTCACTCATCCTTTCTTTTTCCTTTATTGCCCTCTCTTGTCTCCATCCCAGGATATTGGCAATATGTTGACCGCATGCTCGATTTGCCACTAAGTGCTTTTGTGGCTGTTTTCCCGGAGCTTTCTCAGAGTGCATCTGCACTGGCGGAAGATGCATGGGCGACTTGAGGCAGTGAGTCAGTGTGATAGAAGCTCCCTCCTCCTGTAGCACCAGAGCAGGCTAACCCACCACAGGAAACTGGCTTGGCGCTGGAGGCAGGCCTGGTGTCATCCCGGCACAGACTCAGCGCACACTGCTTTGGTCTCACCAGGCTCCCTGACTCTGTGGAGAAAGTGTGGGGGCGGCAACCATGGTTCCTTCAGCTTCACAACCACCCCCCTCCCTCCTCAATCTCCTTCCACCCAGCCGGAAAGAGTGTGGAAGGCAGCATTAAAAGCATAGCCATCTCTGTGAGACAAAGGCATTGAGAAATTGGTCTATGTGGGATGATGCTTTAAAAAGGAATATTTTAGCTGCAGTTATGTTGAATTGCAAGGTAATGGTGATGACGGTTCAGATACATAATTTAGAACAGTGGACAGACCCTCAGATCCTCTTGCTTTCCAGACTCTGAAATGTAAAGTCAGTGTTGTTGGTTGATGTTGCATGTGTTCACATTTGTCTTAATGTTTACATTTTTCATCAGCCAACTGCAGATGCCTTTCTCCAACACAATTTGCTTTGTATTGAACCATTGATACAGAACACGCCAGAGAGGTAGTATTTCAGTCCAGGTTATTTCCTGAGAAACTCCACACAGGGTTTTGCATGCAAGAAGACAGATTTTTAAACAGTGTACTTGGTGAATGGAGAGCTAGCCCATCATGAGGAGATACATGTTATGAAGGTGCTGCAGTTTTGTAAAGTGTTTTACGTCGCTGTCTGCACCTTTAACCAAGATTTATACATTGATTTTTGCTAAATTATTTTATCTGTGTTTAATACAAGGGTGTGGTCTGTGCATGGGAATGCATTTATTTTCTTTATTCCTGTTATTAAATCCCAGTCTGATTCACTATAAAGAAATGTGTAATATTTGTGGTTAATGGTTGGGTGGAGTTGCATAAAATACTGTCTTGTGGTTTAAACCTGATAGAGAATAGAACATGACTATCCACCAAATAACAACTGTTGTTCAGTATCCTACAACCATCTGGTCCCACCAAAACACCTCTCATAGCCTTTGTAGTCCTCTGACCTCTTGACCCCCGTCTCAAAGCAACAACGCAGCAATGAGGCTATCCCCAGGCAGTGCATTGTGGGTAATCCAGACAGATAGCTGTGTCTCAAATGGGATAAAGAGCAGTGGGAGAAAGTCCTCTTATGGCTGTGTGCGTTTCTGTCACCTCCTTTCATTGTATAGACTTATGAGTGAAGGGTCAACAGCCTCAGAGCAAAATGTTCTGGCATCAAGGGTCTGGCCCATAAGAATATGCATTCCTTAAGGACTGTGTTCCTAAGTGAGGTGTTCAAAGTAACAAAAGGATTCAGACAAATAATGCCTAATGCATTTCCTACAAAATGTTAAACCGTGTCTTATTTGTGCATTGTTTTATGTTCCATTCAGCTCTCTGTCAACTTTGTAAATCAGCCGTTCCAAAGGTGTGAACTGTTGCAACCATCAGCAGCGGTCACCTCATTCACAGACCACCCCCACCACACATACACACATGCACACACATTGTGCCATTAAGAGGAGCATTACGGCGTTCCCCTGCAGTGTTTCTTCCGTCTGCGTATCAGACAGTCTGCGTCCCGGTTCTGTAAAACCCCTAATCTGATTATCATCTTGGAGCAGGTTTAGAACTAGAGCTACGAGGCCAAGGATTACCTCATCCAGACTGAATGAAATCGACCTCATCCTGAGGAAGCAGTCAGTTTGGCATCAGATACATGACATTTGTAGAAGGCAAAACTTTCACCTGGCAGCTCCCTGCCTCTACATGTCGGTGACACAGGTATTCAGGTGCACAGGTGCCATCCAACAACGTAGTCGTTGTATCATGTCTAGAGAGTCACCATGAGATTTCTTGTGGGATTTTCAGGTTGGCATAGATTAGGCAAATAGGCAAAGTAGATAAAGATGTAATGGAAGAGGAAAGCACAGCCATTTTTTTAAAGATTAGACAGTTAATAAGCAGGTTACTTAAAGAATATCCCATAATAAAAACAGGAAATTGGCTGCTAGAAGACTGGACAAATAGGTCCTAAGTTTAGGATGCCCTCAGTTGAGTCAATGGATAAAGTATGGTTGCTAATGTGTCTGTTTAATTCCGCATTGTGATAAATTGGTAAAGCTTTAACTGCACTGAGTCCCATGTGTGGAATTGGATTCCTGAGTTTATTCAGCACGTCTCTATGTGCGAATCCAGGCTGGTGCAGACGAGTGAATGCACGTGACCCTGTAACATGCACTCAGCTCAGGCGTGCAGAATGAGGCCCTGGGCTGTCTGTGTCTGACAGGCCCAGATGCAGGACTCTCTCACACACACACTCTACACACACACACACACAGACTCAGACTCAGACAGACACAGCAGCTCCCAGTTCCTTCCCCACTCTCACTGTACCTAATTTTGTCATCTCTGCCCCCCCTTCCCTCTCTCACATTGCCATTCACATTCTAGATTTCTCTGAGCAAAAAAAAGGTGTGATGCCAACTGCATCAGTTGCAATCAATCAGAATTATACACAATATTAGTTTCATCTGTGGTTATGTCGACTTTCTTGAGTATGGCCTTGGCATGAAAAAACATTTCATACACCTAAAGATTCTCCTGCCCACCCAAAACCTTTCTTTGATGTTTCCCTCTGCAGGTTAGCCAGGGAAATGTTCCTGGCTCAGAGAGTGCCTTCCTCGCCATGGATACAGAAGAGGGGGTGGAGGTGGTTTGGAATGAGGTGTTCTTCTCAGACAGAAAGGTCCTCAAGGCTCTGGAGGTGTGTGTGTGTGTGTGTGTGTGAGAGAGAGAGAGAGAGATAAATAAGAGTGGTTTACTGTTTTATCATGCCTGTTTGCTACAAGGGGTTATAATTCAGTGATTGTGCATACGTTTCCACCAGGACAAGATTAAAGAGATGTTTGAGAACCTGATGCAAGTGGATCACCCCAACATTGTCAAGTTCCACAAGTACTGGGTGGATGCGAAAGATAACCATGCTCGAGTGAGTCACACACACACACATGCGCACACACTCACACTCATACACACAAGGTGCGTCACATTTCAGATGCTGTATATGTCTGTCAGTTCCCACTTTTTGTCATTTCCTTATTTTCTTTCAGTTTCCTAAAACAGTTCTTATTGGAATCGGTCCAGACTGTATTTCACAGAACCTGCTCAAATCAGCAAAACCCAAGAATATGGTTTTCCTTTCCAATAATATTGTGTGTGTGTCACAGGTTGTGTTTATCACTGAGTACATGTCCTCAGGCAGCCTGAAACAGTTTCTGAAGAAAACCAAGAAAAATCACAAGACCATGAATGTCAAGGTCAGTCACATCATCAACACAATGTCCAGCTTCTAGCCTAAGTCTTTTGTTGCGAGTATGTAGAAGCAGGCTATATACTTTGGAAACCATGGGGGTAGAAACATTGAGACTGCTACATAATTTATATCACAGGTTACAGACGTTGAACTTAACTGTAAAGCCTTGCTAAATAAGACCCTGTTACAAACTATGTTGGTATTTTTGGAGTGTAGGACACATGCAGATAAACACAAAGACACAAACACGTCCACACACACACACACACACACACAGAGAGAGAGAGAGAGAGATGACAGTAAATCATTCCTAACTCTGTTTTCAGTCGTTGTGCACTGTGTGTATATAAAAAGTGTCATTTTGTGTATTTTAGAGGACCATTTTGCATGTGGTTTCCCACTGCTCTGGAAAAACTGGGTCCAGTCAAATAGGCGGCCAAAAATAGTGTGATGCTATTTGCAGAGCAGTGACATGAGTGTGTTTGTCTCTCAGGCGTGGAAGCGCTGGTGCACTCAGATCCTCTCGGCCCTCAGGTGAGTCTCTCACCACACACAGACACACACACACTCTCATCACACTCATCAGGTATTCACACAAGAGGCAGGCAGCCCCTGCAGCAAGGGCCTGACCTCACACACACAGGAGCCTCTGTGAAGAGGACTCAGGAGAGAGATTACCTGTATTTTAAAGCTGCAGTTGGCTGAATCTGGCAGGGTTGTTTTATCAGCTGAAAGGTAGCGCTGCACATCTACAATGACAGGTGACAGGTGTGTAGGTGAATCTAGAACTCTCTTGGCTGGCTAAGTGAGTGGTAAGAATGGACATTAACTGTGAGTCTTTCACACTGTAAATATGCTATTTGCATTGCCTCAAAGAATATCTAGCTAGCATAGAAGTGCAAGTCCAGTGATGTTCACACTTATCTTGTCATCTCTGCCAGCTATTTGCACTCATGTGACCCCCCAATTATCCATGGCAACTTGACTTGTGACACCATTTTCATTCAGCACAATGGGCTTCTCAAGATCGGCTCGGGTGAGTTACAGACGAGTCTGCTCTAACAGATGCATTTAGTCCTGCACTACGTTCTGGAGTGTCTCTTTGTCTTGTGTTTGTGCGTGTTTTTTGTAAATACTTTTTAATCAACTCAATTTTGTGTTTTGTGCTCTTGTTTTTTTGCAGTATGGCATCGGCTGTTTGTGAATGGTAAGAATTAGTTCCTCATGGATGCATGGATACCTGACAGCATGTCAGAATAGCCAGCCAGAAGTTGTGCAGTGAGGGAAAAGGGGACCTCTTGACACCCTGAGCGAGTGTGTTAGTGACAGGTGCTGCTAAAATGCTTGGCCCCCCTCCTTCCGTGCACACCCATACGTTTGTGGGTTCAAGCCCAGACTAGTGCAGGGTGGAGCTGAACAGTGAGTGCACTACAGGCTGGGTTCATATTAATGAGTGCATCTTTTGGGTCCATCTGCAAAACTCCAACTGCAAATAAAAAAAACTGAGTTGTAGATGCTGGGAATTGTTTAGGTGGTGCAATGCTTTTGGTGACGATTGTGTGTAAAGTGTTTGCTGTCCTTTTCTCTGGCAGTAATCCCAGAGGCAAGTGTCCATGGGAAGATGCGGCACCAGCGGGATGAGAAACGCAATCGGCATTTCTTCTCACCGGAATACGGCTGTGAGTGCCAGGGTGTCTGTCTGTGAGTCTGTCTCTGTTGTACCGTCCAGCCTCCTGCATGGTCATCCTGCTTCTTTGTGTGGCTGTCCTCGGCCTGGTCTATCTTTCAGCTTGCAGAGTTATTTACATTTTCATTCATGTGTTTAGCAGTCGCTTTTGTCCAAAGCGACCTACAAAAAGAGGACACATTCAAGCTACAAGAGTCACTTAGTTATCTCCTCTGTGTAGCTCATCTGACATTCTGTCCATCTGTCTACCTGCCTAACTTTCTGTTGCGTCCATGTCCGTGTCCTTGTCTGACCTCTGCCCATATCCTTACCTCTGACTGCCTCCGTCTACATGTCTGCTTCTCTTACTTGGATGTGACTTGTCTGTCTGTCTGTCTGTCAGTCTCTATCTCTTGTTATGTTATGTCAGGCTTCATGTCTTCTTCATGTCTCCTCCTTTGGTCTGGGTTGTGCTTTATTTTAGTGAGTTCACCTGTGCTGTGGTTGGCTTGCATGTCTGTTGCATCTATAGCCCAGGGTTTATCATTCATTTACATCACAAATTGTTGTCTGTCCATTTTGCAGTTCTTTTCCCTGGCATATACCTGCAGTCCCTAATTTGTTCCCACTCTGTTTTTTTTGTCTTTTTCTTTTTTGTTTTCATAGCGGGGGAGGATGACTACGCCATTGACATTTTCTCCTTCGGGATCTGTGCTTTGGAGGTAAGCACTGCCCTCTGCTGGACAACTGAAGTCGTTAAGGTTTGGCCTTGCTCCTTGGTGTGTACTCTGTGTGTGTACTGTGTGTGTGTGTGTGTGTGTGTGTGTGTGTGTGTGTGTGTGTGTGTGTGTGTGTGCAAAACTACTTTAGACATGGACAGCTGGGTTCCATCTATTGCATCACTGCCAAAAGTCTGGACATTCTCATTTCCCCCACGGAGCTATCTAATACTCTGCAAGACACACACACACACAACTGTAAAACTGTGTGTGTGTGTGAGAGAGAGAGAGTGATAGACAGAGAGAGGGTGAAAGAAAGAGTAATAGTATATTTAGATTAAACGCTCATTTCCCCTTTGGGAACATTGAATAATATGTTCTGTATCTACAGATGGCCGTGCTGGAAATCCAAGCCAATGGTGACGCTATTGTATCCAAGGAGGCCATCACCAGTGCTGGTCAATCACTAGAGGACCCCCTCATGAGAGTATGATTCTTTAGCCTAATGTTGCTAACTGCACTCAGTTTAATATGTCCCTGCCATTGTATTCTAACGCCTCTCCTTGGTCCTTGTCCTTTGTCCCTGCTCCTCGCTGGCAGGAGTTCACGCAGTCATGTGTGCGACATGAGGCCAGCGAACGGCCCACCGCGCACGACCTGCTCTTCCACCGCGTGCTGTTCGAGGTCCACTCCCTCAAGCTGCTCGCTGCCCACTGCCTCATCAACAACCAGTGTGAGTGGAAGCCCCACATTGGCCGCAACTCTGGCAGACAGACTCCTGACTCAGTAGGGACCAAAGCAAGGGACCAATACAAGGACAGACAGAGTTGTAGTGTTGGGGGAGAACAGAAGAGGAGAGGATGGGGTTGAGGACACTGAAGAAGAGAGTAGAAAGAAAGGATAGAAAAAAAGCAAAGGAGGGTGGAGATCTGCCGGCATTCGTCATCACACTAAATTAGTCATGGCAGAGCCACGACTGGTCTGGAGGATGTCGGGGTGGAGGATGTGCATATTTCTTGCATTGTCTAGATTTCCTTCTTCAAGTCAAATATAACAACACCTTGATCCACAATGTGAATTATGAATAGTGTATGCAGAGGGAAATAATGTTCAGTTTCTGCTAGAAATATGCCTCCAACAAGCACACTTATTCACTGATACAGTACTAATTACACAGTCAATATCACAATTACACGATCACATCATTTTCACATTCAAACACTTGAACAGCTCTTTACATCAAGAATGCCTTTCCTGGGTGTTCTTGCTTAGAGCTAATTGCATTCATATTCTCCTTCCATAGACCTGCTCCCTGAGAACTGTCTGGAAGAGAAGACCAAGTCAATAGACCCAAATTCAGTCATGGCTGAGATTTCCCATGGAGACCGACCTGGAGTGCAACTGAAGTAAGCAGCTTCTACAACCAATTTTCAACTTCATATCAACTTCATCTTCTTGTTCCTCTCCTGTTTGTGCCTGTGGTTCTTCCTCGCCTCTCTCCTCAGCTCTCTCTTGCTCCTGTTCTCCAGTATTCTCCTTTTCCTCTGATAATGTTTGACTTTATTAAAAAAGGGTAAATGACTCTTCCATTTCTTACCTCCATGTCTGTCTCACCTGTAGGTACTCTCATGTGTCTTCGCTGGAGCTTGATAAATTCCTTGAGGATGTGAAGTGAGTGACAGAGGACACAATAAGCACCCACAGCACTTCCTGTTCCTCAAGTATGCCCTACATCAGGGCATATCTAGGAATGACATGGAAGAGCATGACTTTCCTGGCACTGCATTATGAAACCCTGTTATTTATGCCCGTTATTATTTTATTTATGTGTGATTGAGACAAAGACATTATATTGTGCGTTATTGGCCGTGGGTGAGAGAGCCTTGTGGGTCGTACATCCTGCTGTGTATGTAGTGTGTGGACTGTATCTTCTGTCATCCACAGGAATGGGATTTACCCTTTGATGAATTTTGCCTCAACCAAGCCCCACCCTGTGCCCCGAGCCCTCTCCATGTCCCAGGAGCAGGTGGAGTCCTCTAAAACCCCCACCCCAGAGCCCCAGGAAACGGAGAACAGGAAGGTGCGCGTGTCCTGACACAGCACTGACACGGATGCACTGACACACATGCACTGACACACATGTACTGACACACATGTACTGACATGGATGCACTGACACAAATCCTTCAGACACCAGAGACTTTGCTTTGATATATTTGAACTGCTACTTGTTGCTTAGCAACCTTGGAGCAGAGCCCAGGCGGCGGCTCTGATTGTGTGTGGTTTGTCTAAGTGCGTGATTTCCTCTGTAGGTGGTACAGATGCACTGCAACCTGGAATCCAATGAGGAAGGGACCAAAACCCATGTGAGTCGATAAGATTTTTTAGATTAGATTCAACTTTATTGTCATTACTCATGTATAAATACAGTGACGAAATGCGGTTTGGCATCTAATCAGAAGTGCAAAGAGCAGCAAGTGCAGTATATACAGTATATGCAATATGTACAGTTAAAGAGCAAATTATATTCAGATAAGAGTAGTAATAATAAATAGGCAGAATATTAATTAGGCAGAAGAGCAATATACATGTAAGGTGAAGAGATAATGAGGGTAATATACAGATGTGCTATATAGATTCAATATAAAGGGCAATATACAGATGTGCAATAGTTATGTACAGATGTATTAAGTGTTAAGTATATACAGATGTACAGAAGTATATACAGAAGTATGTACAGATGTGCAATATACAGATATGCAATATACATATGTGCTAGAGATAGTTATGTACAGATGTATTAGGTATATACAGATGTACAGATGTGCAGTCCAAGGGCTATAGCAGCAGAGTGCAGTGTGAGGTTCAGTGGGGGGCAGAGTTCATTAGTGTGACGGCTGTGGGGAAGAAGCTGTTCCTGAACCTGGTGGTTTTAGTCTGGAGGCTCCTGTAGCGCCTTCTGGAGGGGAGGAGTTGGAATAGTATGTTGGCAGGATGAGAGGTGTCCTTCAGAATGCTGCGTGCCCGTCGCAGACATCTTTTCTTGTGGACATCCTCAATGGCAGGAAGTGTAGTCCCTGTGATTCTCTGAGCAGTTTTCACCACTCGCTGCAGAGCCTTGCGACCAGCGACAGAGCAATTTCCATACCAAACTGTCACACAGTTAGTCAGGATGCTCTCGATCGCACAGCGGTAGAAATTGCTCAGGATGCTAGTGGACAGGTGGTTTTTCTTTAGTGTCCTTAGGAAGAAGAGGCGCTGGTGGGCCTTCTTGACCAGGCTTGAGGTGTTGGTCGACCAGGACAGGTCCTCGGAGATGTGGGTCCCCAGGAATTTGAAGCTGGTAACACGTTCCACAGTCATACCATTGATGTGGATGGGGTCATGGGTGTTTCCCTTTTCTTTCCTGAAGTCCACGATGAGTTCCTTGATCTTGCTGGTGTTCAAGAGCAGGTTGTTGTCAGCACACCATGCAGCCAGGCGCTTCACCTCTTCCCTGTAGTCAGACTCATCGTTGTCACTGATGAGTCCAATCACCGTGGTGTCATCTGCAAACTTGATGATGGAGTTGGAACCATACACAGGCCTGCAGTCATGGGTAAAAAGGGAGTAGAGGAATGGGGATAGCACACAGCGTTGTGGTGCACTGGTGCTCAGTGACAGGGTGGTGGACTGGTTCTGGCCTGACCTAACAAACTGGGGTCTGTTGGTCACAAAGTCCATGATCCAGTTGCAGATGGGGTTGCTGATTCCAAGGTCGCCAAGTTTGGCGATTAACTTGGAGGGGATGACTGTGTTGAATGCTGAGCTGAAGTCAACAAACAGCATTCTTGCATATGCATTCTTGTTGTCCAAGTGTGAGAGCACACAATGAAGCGCTATGGATATTGCATCTTCTGTGCTTCTGTTGCTTCTGTAGGCAAATTGGTGAGGGTCCAGTGTGGGCGGCAAGCATTTCTTGGGGTGTGCCAGAACCAGTTGTTCAAAGCACATCACTATGGGCGTGAGTGCTACAGGGCGGTAGTCATTCAAGCACGTAGGTGATGTTTCGGCACTGGCACTATGGAGGTGGTCTTGAAGCATGATGCTACTGCTGCCAGGGCCATGGACCTGTTGAAGATGTCTGTGAAGTCCCCTGCAAGCTGCCCAGCACAGGCACGCGTCCAGGAATGCCGTCAGGTCGAGCGGCCTTACGGCCGTTGATGTGGCCCAGTGCGTTGTGGACATCTGTGACAGTGAGTGTGAGAGTATGGTGGTCGTCAGGGGGGAGGGTGATGGGAGTCTTATCCTTCTTGTCCTTGTCAAAGCGAGCATAAAAGTCATTTAGCTCGTTGAGGAAGGACAGATCCATAGCTGGAGTTGCTGGGCTTGTAGTCAGATATGGCCTGGATGCCCTGCCACATGCGTCGGGGGTCAGAGGTTGTGAAGTGTTCCTCCACCTTCAGCTTGTAGCTGTGCTTGGCCTTCTTGATGCCCCTCTTCAGGTCAGCCCTGGATGTACTATAGGCCTGTGTGTCCTCTGATCTGAAGGCATTGTCACGTGCCTTCAGTAGAAGCCGCACTTCCTAAGGCTTATTTGAAGCATGTGTGTCTTGACCAAGGCCAGGTTTAGAAGTATTAACTACTGCTTCTCTCATCTCCCAGCTTTCCCTGTTTCTCAAAATGGAGGACAAATTACACCGACAACTCAGCTGTGATATCCTGCCAAGTAAGTCGTTTGACATGTGCTTGTGTTAAGCATGCTTTGAATGTTGTTGAGTTTGTTTACAAATGGTTATTCTTTAGTTACCACTTACGTTGGATACTTCTGTGTTCTCAGCTGACAGCTCCAGAGACCTGGTCAATGAGCTGGTCCACTATGCTTTCATCAGTGAGGTAAACATACCTGAGGCCTATGGAAATGGTGAATAAGGCCTCTTAGCATCCGTTTTAATTTAACAGAATGACTTAATACTGTTAGGCACTCAATAGCAATGATTATGCGAATGGTGTGATTGTGTAGCTCTGTGTAGCAGTGTAGCAGGATGATAAGTTAGGTCACAGTTAGTCATTTAATTGAAAGAGCTATATTCTGTACATTGATGGTGTGTTTTAAAGCATTCTTGTGTAGTGATTTCTGTCCCATTACTAACTTAGTCTCCATCTCTAGGAGGATGGTGACAAGGTGGTGGCATTTCTTGAGGATGCATTAAGTCGCCACAGAGGATCCCTGACCACGACTGGGGTGACTGCCACCTTGACCCAGGGAAGATAGGGCACTGTGGAGGAGCTCACAGTAGCCTGCCCACTGGGGGAGGGGGGATCTATGAAGACAGAGGAGCCCGATCAGCTGAAGAAAGACATGCTGTACCATGAGGACTATGAGAAGAAGGATGGATGGGAAGGAGAAGAAGGATGGGAGAGCACAGCGTCCAAGTGTCACATGCACAGATAGAGGGATTCATTCATTTATGAGAAAGTAAAAAGATCAGACACGCAAAGCAAGACTGAGAGAGAAGAAAGAAAAAGAAAGAAAGAAAAAAAGAAAGAAAGAAAGACATGTCAGTCTGAGAAGGGCCCAGACCTCCCTTTGGAGGACCCAGGGCATGACTGAGACGTCCCACACTGTTGTGGGATAAGGATTGTTGTGCCCATCTCAAACCTGAGGGTCATCTATGCCTTTGGATGAACTGTGCAGCCATGTTGTGTTTTTCCCCTTTTGGCAAAGTTCTCCTTGCCTAAGGGACCCATATTTCCAAGAGCAAACATGGTTTCATAAGTGTGTAAGGTATGGGAGACAACAAAATATGGAGTATGACAGCTCTGTCTGCATGTAATTTGCTTCCTGCCAATTCCTAGTTGACAACCCAGTTGCTCTTTTAGTGACAATGTATAAAAAGAACTTTAAAGGGTAGGCCACCATTTTAGCCAATTTAGTCATTTTCCACCGCAATTAAACAATTGAGTTTTACCTTTCTTCAGTTCATCCACTGTTGTCTCAGTCTGACGGTAGTGTTTTTAGTTTCAGGTTAGCATATATCATTGAATCCTTTGGTTGCCACTAGCATCTCACCCATTAGCATCTTGTCAGTATACCTTGTCAACTACAGAAGATTCAAGTTTTAAATAGGAAAAATATTAGAATTTTGTGAACACTTTTAAGCAAGATGCTTATGGGTGAGATGTTAGTAGCAACCAAAGGATATAGGCTAACCCGAAGCTAAAAACACTACTGTCAGACTGAGACAATGGCTGGATGAACTGAAGAAAGGTAAAACTCAATTGTTTAACTCTAGGGGAGGTGGAAAATCAGTAAATCGGCCAAAATGGTAGGATATCCCTTTAAAAGCATATTTTCATTAGGCGGTATTTTTTTGCCATTTGAGTTTTTTAATTTCACTCCAGAAAACATTGTATACTATACTACACAACTGTCATAATGCAACACTTTTTTTCTTGATAATTTTTGCCTCCTACATCTAAAAAAAGCTTGAAGTCAGTTAAAAGTATTGGAGTACCGCACATGCCAAACAGGATGTACCAAAACAGGTACAATTCTGCATCCATATGATAAATATTAAATTTAAAATATTTAAGTGCCCACATAGACAAAGTTTTCATCTTAGTGAATGATATTTCTTGAAGTTCTGTGCAGAGACAGTCAACTATAAGATGTACATAAAGTAGTGATATTGTTGTATCTGGCCTTATTCAAATATGCTATGAAGTCCTTAAAATTATATTCTGCCAATTAGAATAATTAAAGTGATAGTCGAGAGTACTTTGCACTAACCATAGCCATGTTGTTCAAACTGACCAAGTACTGTTGTACAACACAAGCTGGGAAGAGACTTCTTTCAGCCTATTACAATTAGAGAGAGAACGAGCCAAACCTACAAACTGAGTCTGGTACAATTGGGATAGGTTAGAGGACAAACCTAATGATTGAGTTGTTAGCTTTTAACATCAGAATTGGTACCTTAGTGCTTAACCTTAACAATTCAAATCTGTCACTCAAACAAACATGACTCCTGCCGTACTGCAATAATCTTGGACCAGAGACTGTTGATAAACTCTTTGCTTGGACTACCTAGGGTCTTACCAACAGCAGTCGGTGAGCTTGAACAACGGGGCTATGGCTGTAAGTACTCCAAACTATTACCTCTATTGCTGCATATCTGTCTTAGAAAAGCTGTACACAACTTTTATTAGGCTCCTGATATTTTTTTGTTTTTCTGTAAGTTGGTCAGACTTGAGATAGTTTCAGTCATTGTATTTCAACATTTCTTCACATGAATCAAGGGCACAGTTGCATGGGATACTTTCATCTTTTGATATTCAGATCTCATTTACCCTGCAAATAACATGTTTACATAATTAAATAATTTAAAACACAATGGTATTTTGCCTTAACTTTTTGCTTTTTTAGCCTGTATTATATTTGCTGACACATTCTGACCCCAAATGAATAGAAAAGCCACTCACTCACCTACATAAGTATACTGGGTAACACTTTATAATAAGTAGGCTTATCTAGTACCTAGTGTTTGTTTACTGATTGTTAGTAATACTTATGAAGCTTATTGGTGCGGCTAAATAGTCTACTGGTTTATTTAATTAGTTAAATTCAAGTGTTTGCAAATTATCCATTTGTATACACAGCATTATTATCTGACACATTAGCTCTGTGTGCTCAGACCAAATAAGGTGACAGATAATAAAACAGCAAACTATTTATTAATACCAATACACTACCAAGTAACAGCAACTTTTTGTTGTGATACCTTATTAAAAAGTGTTGCTGAACATTCTATGTATGATCTATGGTGTCCACTGCTTTGATTCCATTATACATTCCTTTCGGGAGTGGTTTCTACTGATGGTGTTCAGTTAAATTTAAGACAACTTCAGTTTAACTTGGTTCCACATAATTATTGTTAATGATGCACAAACTGGAATTTCCCAACTATTAACCAAGGTTAATACATTGATTTTGCAAACTTTGCCATTACATCATGATCTCATTTTGATTGATTGTAATGTTGAATAAACTGCAGTTATTATACAGCTTCCCAGAATGCTGGGACTTTTAATGGGTCTTCCCAACACTTTAGATATAAATGAATAATGACCTCTGCAAATGAACAATAATGATCGCTGTCAGTGGCAATGGGTTTTGTGCTTCAAATTCACTTCTTCATATCACTCAGAGTAGAGACCATTCACTTATTGCAATTATACTTTACTGAAAGTGAAGGTAGAGATGGTTGATCAGCTGCACTCTAATGTTTGTTGCAAGTAAATTTTTTGTGTCAAACTATTTTGTTTCTTAGTATAATCCATGAAACAGTGACTAAATTAATTCAAAAACTGTCTTAAGATATTTTTTTCTCACTGAATAATGTATTTCAGGGCCTGTCTTGTTTAGCTGTCTTGCTTTTGCCTTGTCTTGGTTTTAAGGGACTTATTTTTTCATACTGACCAGCAGCAGACAATACATTATTCCTTATTTAAATATAAGGGTGCGGCTAATACAGTTTTTTATTATTATTTACCAAAAACAATGTGTTCCGAGGCCTGTACTACTAAGCAAAGTTACTGATTAACCTGGGTAGCTTTGGGAGTTACTAGTGATCTCTAAAAGCTCTAAAAACCCTCCATTGAGCATCAGTTGTTTCTGTGACATATTGTTTTTAGATCAGCGGTTACTACAAAAGTTACCCAATTTAGCCAGTAACCTGGCTTCATAGTATTAACCCCTTGGTGTAATACTCGGGAAATTACTGTCAGTGTGTGTGAAGTCTGGGTTTTGAGAAGCAAATAGAGATTATCTTTGGCATAATACCATGTTAGTAAAAATGCTCACAGAGGTCAGAACTGGGATTTCAGTTCAGCTTTTAGCCTCCAGTGCTCTTAGGGGTTTCACCCAGTCCAAGTTCACTAAAAGCCAATGAGTGCCTGTGGAGGGCAGCTGATTACTGATGGATGCCCTTAATTAAACATGTCTTATACACCCATGAACAGATCTGGAGAAGGGAAGCATGTTTTTGTGGGCCGTGGTGGATGTTTTCCAGCCATACATCAGACTCATGGCAGTGTCGATGTAGTCTAAAGTACATAAGCAATAAGAGTGATGGTTAGAGATAGAGAGATATTTAAGATGGGTTAAATAGTTTTTTTTGGACTAGATCTAGGTGAAATTTATGTTTATGACTTAATTGAAATAGATTCCGATTAAACATTCCTTACCAGTTTATAATATCAGTTCACTGATACTATTTTACACAACATTATAGAAAGGTATGGGACAGCTAATTGCTGAGATGGGCTGGAAACTTACCATACCAAGGAGTGGGTTGCATGGCTGTATGAGATTCCATTTAGAAATTGAGAAGACAGGTCCATCAAAGGTCATAATAGGACAATCTAATCACTCAAAAGTATGTGGCTACCAGTAAAAAGACAAATCATATGTGAAAAATGTATATTTCTGCAGCTTTTGTTCTATTTGTTTCTTTTTATTTTAAACAATGGCCAAATCTGAGGGTGTGATTGGCTGAGGAGCTGTGAGTAGATCCTGTGATACAACCTAATTGTACTGATTTGAGATGTACTGCAGTAGTCATATGAATAAAACGTGTACATCTGAATTGTCTACTGTCTGATATGTTCACATTTTTATTTTTTTCAGAAGTGATAAGACTAGGTAGCCTGGTGCATAAAATGCCTTCACATTGTTTTACTTTGTGAACATCTGGATTCCCTCAATTGCTGTACGTTTCCAGATACTTTCTGTTTACTTTAAAAATACTGGGTATCCCAGAGCCCTCTAACACTGATTGTCCAGCTAAAACATTATCAAAGGAAATCTAATGGAAACATCCCTGACTGTGCTGTAGCAAAATGTGATATTAAACGGAAGCACTAGGTAGCACTATTGGCTAATTTGGACATTATGCCTGAATTTACCTGATTGTGTTTACATGAGCACCCACTTTGAAACCACCAATGACCTTACTGCTTATTTAAAATGCCAGTTATGCGTAACATCATCCAGAAAATATTAAATTTTGCTCTGTAGGGATTGTGGAGACTATAGGCCTCAAATTATTCTGATTAACTGGATCTTTACTATAACAATAATTACATGAATGAATTATTGTTGATTTTTTGTGCTATGTTCCTTCAGGAATTATGCATGGTCATGATGACAAACATTGTAATCTGTCACAGCCTGAGAACTTCACATCTGGAGTCTCAGTTTTGGGAAAAGAGAGAGAGAGAAATAAAATAAAAAAACACCACATTTTTCCCAAGGAAGAGAAATTGGATGTGGCCCTTGATCTGTATTTGCATGAAACTTTACTATTTTCTCATTGTCTCAGATTGTCTTTCTGATTGTTTAGGCACAATTTTCCCAACTATCAAAGCTGTGAAAAGCTGTAAAGATGATAACTAAAACATGATAATATGTAGGTATGTGTGTCTGTGTGTGTGTGTGTTTGTGTTAGCACAGCTGGAAGACTTCAACTAAGTTTGACTGAGAACATCACATCTGTTAACTGTTGTCTAGAAAAGAAAAAAACCCAATGAAACAAACCATGTAAAGGAAACTTAAACTTCTATGATATTTGTGATTATATGTGTCATGCTTTGTACCTCATGATCGCATTCTTTCCTTGGCTCATTTTCAAGTCTTGGGTTGTAAATTTGGTACATATTTGGAAGACCTGACCTTGGTTATGGCATGATGCAAGAGGACACCTGCTGCATATATAAAGCTGGGAGACACAATCAGTGCTTTGAGTTTCTGCTTCCACCACCTCAACCATGAAGACTCTGCCTGTTATCCTTGCAAGTCTGTGCCTGGCTTTTGGCACATGGGCCGCCGAGCCACCAACACCTTGTGGTAAGACACAGCAGACATACAGAAAGATAAGGCTACATGTTGCATAGCAACTCTTATTGAATTCCAGTTTGCTGATATCTCCCACTCATATGTTCTTCCACCTTTCACATACTGTATGTTTTGTGTCCAAACTTGCCAAATAAAATTCTGCAAACATTTGCTACCGTTGCTCCAGGCATTCATTAAAAATAGGAGACATCTGGTGTGATTAAATAGGAAAATCTATATAAATATGAAGTCTCATTTTTGTCCCAACTAAAAAATACTTTATACTGATTTGTGCCTCTCCAATTTCTTAAATGATTCCAGCCTCACCAGGTCTGTTGGATGGGAGTTTCACAATGGTACACAATATCTTTTAATAATCATTATTACAGAAACATTTTTTGATCATCATTGGTGGTACTTTCAACATGGTTAAAACCTCTTGCTTGCTGTTCTCAGAGCACTTCTGAAGGGAATATAAATGGAAGGTTCACATATGATGGCCTTGGACAACAGCTCCGTGTCCGCAGTTATGGAGTGGTCAACAACACGACATCTGGAAAGGACTTACTTGTGATCTTCTCTGAGGTACTGTAACTCATGCATATAGCAGATCATTCAGAAATTTTCATCTACCTCTTGAAGGTTAAATTTGTATCATTTGTACCATATATCATTAATTAGCTTATGTCATTCATTTCCATCACTTCTTCCATAACACATACAATTGTCCTCCATCTAAATGGTACCACTATGAATACAGGCAAAAGTAATGGGCCTATGTGATTGTCTGATAAGAGCACATTTTTGGTTTGTTTTGATTAACTTTGTTTTCCTCTTTGTATGCAGGGTGTTGCTTATGATATTGACAATAGCAATGCGACCTGTAAGAAACAAAAGTTGAATTCCAAATTCTCTCCTATGGGGGTCCCCGAATATGCAGCTTTCACTAGTCAGGTGGTTTTAGGCTCCTCCACTTCAATAGGAATGGGCATGCTGGTGAACAACTGGAATGGACTGATTTTCCAGACAAACGGTAAACTTATAGGTGAGTAGTAATATCGAAATGCACTGATGAATTTGTGTTCATGATGAGGGGGTTGGGGGATCACTGCGGAAAAATATCTGCCTGAGCCATCCAATGAAATATCCAATAGATATAGCTATTTCTAAGAAAATTTGACGTATTTTATCTCTCTTTAAAGCAAGTACCAAACTTTTAGCTATGAAATGAAATTTTACTGACAATTTTTTGTTGATTTTTTTTTAATCAAAATATATTCTACCATTCTGCAGCTTTTCAACCCTATCTGCTTTCAGCCCTAAAACTACTTAGTGCCACAGATGAAACTATTCAATATTTGGATTAGCTGGTTTACGAATATCATACAGGTATAGAGGAATCTTCTTTTGAACAATCATTAATACTATGTTCACTGTTCACTAAATGTATTACTTGTGCCCTGTATGTTTTTTCTTGCCAAGATGAGTTGATATATATTGCTAATAAAGCAACTGCATTATTTTGCAATCTCAGCCTGAAGTCAAAAACGTTATTGCATAATTAAGCTAATTAACATCACAATACAAAGTATTCTACCACATACCTGGCAAGAGTATTGTTAGTATTGTTGTTGGCAAACCAGCTGTTCTATAATAGGTAAATAATCAGATTCTGTCTGTAGCCAAAAAGAATGTGACACAATGTAGCAAAGTAGCAGTGCACTGAGCTGTAGAATCTCTTGTAGAAATACTGTAACAATTGAGCCACACCGACTAATTGCCTGTTAGCAAGCTGATGCATTTACAAAGTTCGACCTAAGTAAACAGCAAGGGAGAAAATAACAAAACCAAATGCCTTTTAATAAATTGACTGCGTTTATATAGCGCTTTTCTACTCCTACGAGTACTCAAAGCGCTTTACATTGTATGCCTCACATTCACCCATTCACACACACACCGGTGCCAACCTGCCACCGGGAGCAATTTGGGGTTCAGTATCTTGTATCTAATCAACAGTATGATGATAAGCAGACACGTTGCCTATGGTTAGCCTGAATGTTAGCTAGCTATCAAAAAGGCCAAATTAGCCCATGCTAATTTTACAAGCTGCAAGTGAGAATTAATTAAAACTTCTACAAATTACAGTAGCCTAGATGACATTACTGAATTCCAGTGTCCTTTCTAAGTCATGAGCCCTCGAAGACTGAATCAATCATGAAGCCAACTCATGCCAGTCTCCTTAGCTGTGCACATTACAAATGCTTCCAATACCCTTGTATTTGTTGAGCTACAATTGCTAGAGCAGCCTATACTGGCGCATTGTGGGGTATTAGCCTACATCTGCATTGTGTTGTCCACACAACATATGTTCAGCAATACTACTTTGGAACAAATGATGGCACCCGTGTTAGCACCCATTTAGTGATTATTTTTTCACCCCCCCCCCAAAGCAAGTCTAATGACCACCCAATGATGACATTCTAGCCACATCTCTGCCGTAGAGGGCAATAACTAAGCATTTGTTACTTAACGAAAATCATTGGAAAATGTGCATGGATATGCGCAAATGTGCTCATAGTTTACAGCGTCTATACAGGTCTCTTATCAGTGGGTCTATATTAACTGGCCATAACCTGAGAAGCCATGCCATATGATGGTAAGCTATGTGACTGATCTGCTTCTTAGGGCTGATTTCCCATACATAAAATAAACTAGTCGTACACTAAATGGCACTTTTTCAGTGGATGTCTCCACTGATGTTCTCTTTTAGTCAAAGACTGTGAATCTCTCCATAGCAGTGTTGTCAGCAATGCTGGCAAAAATCACACGTATTTGTGTTTGTGTTTATGTTTAACATTTTGACCAACACAACCTTCAGCATATTTTAGCCAATGACTGAAACCACTTGGCCATCACTGATTTCATCTTTAAGCACGATCTGGCATTAATATGACCCTGTAATTGCCCAAAAAATTTAAATCTCATGATAGTTTTCAATCCCCAGGATACCACACATCAGTCTTCTCTGCTTTTGGCTGTCTGCCTCTGAGCAGCACATTCTACACCCCAGGCACCCAGTGGGCATCCATCAGGTACTTCAGTCTACTCTTGATTCATGCTATAATATAATCACTTTAGGCTAAAAGGCTACAACTGAACTGCTTATTGCCTTTGGGCAACAGCTTCTACAACATCATGCTTGGTGTCATGAATCCAATGGACTTCATGACTCCAAACATCTGCAAGAAGGCAATGCTGGAATCTGCTGAGAAGAGCGAGACCAACCTCCTTGATGCCCTACTGTCAATGGCAAGGAAAAGAGGCTGAGTCCTAAGTTGTGAAATGAATGAGCTAAATAAACCGAGCATTAAAAAACTGAGCTTTTTTATCATAAATGCACAGACTACACAGAAAACTCATGGAAATGAGTCAGATACAATACTTTGGTCGTTAATGTGGAGTGAATCATTTGACTCCAAAACCACTTGCTTCCATCACTGAGCAGTTAGTTCCTTTAATAGCTAAACAAAGACTTTAAAATCTTGAATAGTAGTAGCAATTTACAACGTGATGCAGTGATTTCTTAAATACAAATAACACACTGTAGGTCTTGAGACTGAGCCTTTGCTATTTATTTTGATCTTACTATATTGATGATTTGATACAGATCAGGTCATTTACACCATATAAACCATTGCTTTACTAGTTCAAGAGGACCTTGTAGTACAAAAACAATCAACAATGCAATCACAATATATTGAATTTTAATGGGGTGCATTCAAAACAGTCCCTTTTAGAACAAAATTACTGTTAGTATACAATAGGGAAACTTTTTTCATAACTATAGCATTGAAGAAATGTGTTCATACTTTTGACACTAGGGGGATATATATATATATATATATATATATATATATATATATATGATAAATTAAGCATTTCTCTTTAGCTCTTTAGAAACAGGTTAAAGTTGCAGGTTACAGGTTAAATGTGCAGTGTTTTTAAGTAAGCACTTGTTGAATTCAGTTTGAATGCAGAACTACTACATATCACTCAAAATGTTGTTTTAGCTCTAAATATTATTTTTGTTAATATTCCTTTTAATATCCTTGCTGCCTTTTGTGATCTTCCACAAGAGCAAACCATGGATCTTTGAAACATTGTTTTTGGAGTGTAAATTAACATAGGTAAAAGCTAATACCCAGTTTACAAATAACCGTCAAGACCTTATCCACAGTGTCAGGTTGATCTACAAACTGATCACAAGAGAATGAAAAAAATATTCACAATGTCAGTGATGCTGCAGTGAGATAGGCTATTTATTTCACTTCAGCAAAAGCCACATCACACATTACAGATAGATACAGACACAGATAGATTTTGCAATTTTTTGACTGTAGCCATGAATTTCCAGGAAGTGTTTTTTTTATGTACAGACTTACTTCATAAGCCCTTCACCTTGTGGCTAAAATGATGAGTACATTCCAAGTCTCCGTGCGGCCTCAGACTTCCTTGGACATTTAAGCTGAGGGAATGGGTAGTGGCCAGCAGTGGAATGGATCTGTGAAGGATGGCGTCTGACCAAGCTAGACTGTCTGGACAAGACAGAAGGCGCAGAGAATTTCCTGGAGGGTTTGTTGTCCTCCATCTCCTGTGCACTGGCACTACTTCCCAGGCTTACAGAGCTGTCTAGTTCCTCAAGGTCACTGGTCAGTTTATCACTTGATTCGGTGCTCTCCAAAGATGAATCCCTAAACAGGCTGTTTTGGATTGCAGAGGAATACAGTTTATGACATGATCCAACACCAAAGACTGTATTGCTCTCCCTGTGTACGCCAAGGTGTGTCCGCCACAGGGAACTTCCATGATCCGTAAACAAATCTGAATGATCCTCTGACACAGAGAGCTGCCTTTCAAGAGGCCTCCTGCTCATTTCTCGGTGCATAGGAACCACACTGACAGGCGACTTTCTGGCGAACTCTTCACTAGTTGATGCTGGGAGAAAAGAGAAGAATATAACTATTCAATGAGATTTTGATGTGGAAACATGAAGTAAACCTACAGCCCCTTACTTTACCTAATCACATTTCCTACTTTAGTAAATCCTACATAGAAAAAGACGCCAGAATCTTATAACGAACACGAAACTTTCTCTACACAAACTTAATTACCTGTCTTGAATACAACGAGGCGAGTTTCCTTTTTTTGTTTCTCCTTATTCCAGTTGTATTGTTTTTCTAAAAGCGCAATATCCATCCTAGTCGTACTTTCATCAGTTTGGGTGCCGTCTTCCGTGTACAATTGACGCCAGTCTACCGTCTCTTGGTGGAATTCTTCGGTCCTCACCACTTGCTTCCACGGACACGTCAAATTTGAACAACAGCATGACAACATCCTGTCAGCATTAATTTGGAATTTATATGCATGGGCAGCAATATTTCGAATGACCACAATAACCCGAGCCTCGATGTGTACGTGGCCATTGTATGCTTTGTGGGCACAGGCATAACGAGGAAGAGCAAACATTCGAGGACGTTTAAAGGTTAATGGAAATCAACAGTGTGTCAAGAATGTTTAGAAAGTATTTGATAAGGCACCTCACAGAACTAAATGTGAAAGCACAATACCCTCAAATGTACAATGTACAAAAGTAAAATGGCTCACCAAAACAAGACCCACATCTGTTTCTATGCCGTTTTCACTGTGTGTCCAATTCTGTGTAGAGTGTAATTGGACAAGAGTATGTTACCACAGTGTCCTGATGCCTTAAGTGTTTCTCTCAGGCCTTTTTCCAATGTGAGGTTCAGGTACCTCACAAAATGTTAAATGGATCATAGAATGGATCAATGAAATATTATAGGTTGTTTTCTGATACTAAAATAAAATGTATTCAACTTTAATGTATCAAAAATAATGCAAGCCCAATTAAAAGTTTGTGTTTAGGCTCGGGATTGAAATGGTCTGTTTTGGATTTTAGCAACAGAGACTGCCAATTTCCTCACTGTATTTCCTGTATTGACTCTTCTGGTATCCAGCTGCAGTGATCTTAAAGAAAAAAATTAAAAACTGAATTAAAGAATTATAAAGAATTAAGAATTAAAAACTGAGCAATAGACTACTGAATGCTAGAAGATCGGAATCAGAAAAGCTGGTGACAACACCAGATCCAAAATTTAAGGCATGTCAGCCAAAATAATGTTTTTGCCATACTGAAGATATTGTCATGGGGTGGCGGGCTGTTTTCTAGAACCCCTCTCAAAGGGAAACAAAAAAAGACATCTGTCAATCTCATCTATGAAATGACTTCCTGCTGACATCCAAAGATACAAAGGTATAGGCTATTCTCCTTTCTGCAAATACTTCCTGCCTCTTTTTGCAGAGTGTGCTTTCCTTCACAATTTCTATTTCCATGAATTGTTTTCAAGAATTTCCTATCTCACACACACACGAGCGTCACTTCACGCGCACGCGGCCCCTTTAAATATTTGAAGACAGCATAGACACTATAATACCCACGTGCCAACCCGTGCCTTCCCTCAAAAATAGTGTGCGATGGCTGCATTAGAGGGCTCCTGCTACCTGGGATTTGATTTCAGCACCCAGCAGGTAGGGCCATACTTTCTTGACAAGCCGAGCCTACGTGGCGTGTTTAGTATGGCCAACGTGTGTAACACGCTATCAAGCAAGCTACCAATGTCAACACGCATTGCTAAGGGGAAAAGGCGGAAGACAGCATAACGTTTTACAGAGCACCAGTGGTATAGTAGTGTCCGTCCGTCTGTCGATGGCATGTTTAGGCTAGAATATTATGTAATTCATGTCAAACAGCTTTTAGTCAGCACCCCTCTGAAAATTCTGAATGAAAACTGGACTTTGAACCCATGCTGCTAAGATAAAAAAAATAGATTAATTTCGTCATGACTCGTCGAGTGTTCAACAAATACTGATAAGGAGTTACAATCTTGGCCTTAGTTTAAATCACATCAGTCATAACGTTTTTTGCCCTCCCATTTTGCGTTTTTTAGTTGAGCTAACGTTAACGCTACTTTACGTTTAGCTGTCGGAAAGTATTGTGGAGAAGGGCAGCATAAGCATCGCGCACAATCGTGCAAGTAATCGTTCTTTAAAAAAAGTTTATAAAGCCCACAGGAACTACACACCAACAGCGTTCAGCAATGTGCCTTTTTCCTTTTACCCTTTTTAGAATGCAGGCATTAATTTTAATCCATTTTAAAAACAGATGCTGGTAGCTGGTTGAGGCTGGTTGAAGATGGTGAACCCCTTCCAAACCATCATAAATAATGCAAAACGCACCTTAAACTGGTCAACCAGGCTGGTCCATATTTATCTGGTCGCATCGGCATGTAATCAGCTAGTAGTCAAAATTTGCTGGCCAAATCAGCTTCGCCATCAAAACTCCTCTGAAAACACACGTTAAGATGACAATAAAACTAGCTGGTGACCCCAGTTTAAACAATCAGTAGCAATTAGCTTAGCCTGGCTGGTTTGGCTGACACTTAAACCATGCAATTTTCTAATTTTATTGTTTGCTAACTTAAACCTCTCTGAATGCAGCTGAAAGTTGTAGCCATCCATGAAACCCTTGCGTTGATTCACCAGAATAATGTGCAATTTGACAGCGAACTGACAGAATTCAGGTAAAGTTAAAATAAAATTTTTTAAACCACATAATTGTATACAGTCCAGTAATTTTATTGCATGATAAAAAACACTTTTGCTTATGTATACATGCAGGACCCAAGGAGGGGTTCATTTACAAGCTGATGGGTTGACAGTCACGTCACCAGTTCTCATGTGGGTAAAGGTAGTCATCTCCAAAATCTTTTCATGCTTTTGATGTCTGTTAGGTGTATAGAACATTTCCAGGACTTCATCGACATTCCAATCTAAAGTTTTTAGAGTGTCTGTTTTTAAAAAGGAGGAAGCGTATAGTTCCTAGCGTATAGTATAGTTGATCAAAATGTCAAACTGAAGCAACAACAAGCCTCTTGAATCTTTCTGTTCACCAAGCATAGCTCCTGAAAAACAACCGTTATGCCATTCCCCCTCTAAAAGCATGACAGCACACAGTGCACAGCACATTGCCCATAGAGGCAAGGCTGATTTTGTTAAAGAGAAACTTTACTGGCTGGCAGAGAATAGGGCTCTCTTCAGTCTACATCATCAAATATCTTTGGTGAGAAGTGGAACTGATATTGCAAGGAACTCCTATAGGAATACCTATGGATTTTAGATTGGGATGTCATTGATGTTCCTGAGTTTACTTTGGAATATAGTGTCTGTTTGCAAAATGTGGATTCACTGAAAATTTCACATAGGTCAGACTTTTGAAAAGACTTTCTTGATGCATACTTGTCATTGTTGGTCAATTGCATTCTAAACCTATTTACTCAATAATTATATCATTTTCTGCTGACCTCTGTTGGACTATTTTTTCAAAATAGGCCATTGATGACTAATGAGTTCTTAGTATGTGTTATGTAACTTTATTGCGTAGTGAGTCAGATCTCTTTTGTATGTTTTGCCCGGCCCTACTTTCAGGCTCTTGACATGATCCTTGACCAAATGAAAGCTGCTGGCTTTGATTTCTCCCATGTGAGGGCCCTCTCTGGCAGCGGGCAGGTCCGTGGCTGCCTCCACTTTTGTTGTTTTATGTTCTCAACAGATAATCCACCCAAAGTTTACACAGAATTCCATTTGACTGAAGAACTCTTGTTTAATGCAGCAACACGGCAGTGTCTTTTGGAAAAAAGGAGCCGGCCAAGTGCTCAGATGTCTTGATCCAGAAATGCCATTACATAAACTCCTCCAGGTAAAGCCTGTTTGAGAAACTGGTATTTTCCTGCAGTTTGATTAGTGTTCAAAGTTCTTTGACACTGTACTTTCAAGCATCTTTTGAGCGTTACTTTCAAAACAGTCTGCAGGAACCAGCATCCGGCCTTAAGTTAATGTATCACCTAGTGGGTTAGTGTCATGTTGACCTTCCTGTATTTGCTGAGCATGCACCTATGACAGCAGTCCAATATTGGGGAAGGAGTCCAGCGTTATAATTCTGAAGGATTACAATGCAAGCAACTGAAGATGTTTTTTTCATGTGCTCTGTATAATGTGCAATGCACTAATCTAGTATTGCATGTATTACTTAAAGTAGTGAGCTTGCTGCAAGCCTGAAGCCCTTAGAAATTATGCTGTGATGGTATTTCAAGCTGCTCTGCCAACAATAAGCCATGTTTGCAGGTGCATGCTTGCAAAGTTTATTTACAATGATAGAACTCAGTCAAAGACAGTAGTAAACATAAACAAACAGATAGTATTTTACTTTAGAGAGAGAGAGAGATGGAAGATGATGGCAATAGACAATTGAGATTATTAGTTTGTGTTGTGTATGTTGGATGTAGGGTCAGTTTGCAGTTGAGGACAGTCCAATATGGATGGATTCCAGCACTTCAGATCAGTGTGCAGCCCTGGAGAAAGCTGTAGGGGGCGCTCAATCCTTGGCTGACATCACTGGCTCCAGGGCATATGAGGTGTGGTTTTTATTTTTCATCTTATAAAAGCAGTAGATAGATGATCTCTGTATTCAAGAGCTCTGAGATTTTGTAAAGCTTCTGTCAGACGGAATAGAAATTCCTCACTACCCTTTACAGCTGTAGTAGCCAACCATGAAGCTTCGAATGAGATCCCTAGAAAATAGTTATGTTGTATGTAGGCTAAACAGCACATGTAAGTGCTTCTCTGATAGTTTAACCATGGAGAATCATGATGACTAACATTCATAACATTACCTTGAATTTCATGTTTGGTTAATTGTAGTATAATTATTTTAGTGTCTTATCACGGATGTACAGTATATGCAGGAACATTAATATACTCTTGCTAATCTTTGTTTTGATAGCGTTTCACTGGAAATCAGATTGCTAAACTTCATCAGTCAAAGCCTGATGTATACGGTGAGACCGAGGTAAGGGCTTATCTGTTGTTGAAATGAAAATTCTGTTTCTTTTATTGGTGTGTTGATGATGAAGGTGTCTCTTTCAACTTTGTGTTTTCGTAAGAAAAATATTGCATCTAGTAAATGTGATGAATGTACTCTTTTGTAAGTGTAATGTGTGATTTAATTTCAGAGGATTTCACTTGTCAGCAGCTTTGCTGCCTCCATATTTCTGGGTGATTATGCAGCCGTTGATTATAGCGATGGTAAGCACTATCAAACAGCTTCTTGAGTTACTGTGCTTGGTGTCTATAGAGTTATGGTTATTGTGCTTGTTTATTTGTCATACAGCCTTAGGGTTATTGTAGGGTTATTTTACTTGATGTCTTCATAGAGTAAGGGTTATTGTGCCTGGTTTCTTCAGAGAGTTAAGGCCTTGTACGCCAGCTCCGACATTGTTGTGGAGCACTTTCAAATTTGACAATTTCATGTGCCTCCAAACACAATCTAAAAACACTCGTAAATGTTTTTGGTTTCATTAGTTTCGAAAGTTGAAAGTTGAAAATCCTTTTGCTCCTAAACTGCCAATATAATTTTTACCCAGAGGTCATGAGACACAATCTTATGCCCACTGGGTAAAAATTGACATCACCTGGTTGAGCTGGTCTTCGTCCAAGCACTTCTCTCATTGTCTTCCTTTTCATATAAAATTTGAGTACTTGCTTCTGTATTTACGGTGCGCTCAGGTTAAAACAGCAAAGTCTGAACAGAAGAAGTGTTTTCACTGCTATCTCCAATTCAGCCAGGTGATATAATTTTTTACCCAGAAAGCATTGAGATGTAAACACAATGTAAGTTTACCAGCCCTACAATTGAAGCAATTTTCTTAAAGTATTAATAAAAATGAACGCATTTCGAGTGTTTTAATATCACGTTAAATATAGTTAGTACTTACGTCAGTCTGAGGAGGCCAACATGACTTAAAGTGCAATTCCATGTGAAGTAGAATTTTTGTCAAGCATTTATTTTTTATGTAAATAAGTAAATGAAATTTGACAGTTTGCTGTATCCAGCGATAGAGGTTACATGAAAAACTGTAAAAAAAAAAAATATAGCAATAATATTCTACTTTCTCATGTTCTGTCATATCCATTACACTAGAAATGCCCTAAAGCAGGGGTGTCAAACTCGAGGGCTGGACATATTAAGTTTTACACATGAATCTGAAAATGGCCTACATCTTGGGCCTATTAGCTATTCTATTATTGCTAGGGATGCACTGATCCAACTTTTTCCGGTACCAATTCCAATACATAGATTTTGTATATCGGCCGATATCTAATACTGATCCGATATCCCTATTGAATAAAGAGATGGGCATCATCCTCAGCTTTTATTGCCCTGTTCTACTAACTGGGCATTATCTTCCAAGCCAAGACAAAAACGGAACAAAATAACAGACATAAATATAATAAATGGTTATTTACAATGCAATTGAAAAATAAACAAGTGTGTGCCAGTGTCATTACATTGTATTTGATGTTTGTGGGCCTAGGTCTAATTAGGCACTTGTCACTTTAAATTTATCTGCATGAACCTAATGCTACAGGTCTTCGGTGAAACAAACTGTTGTTTCTATGCAAGCTGCTAGTGGAAATCTGTAGGCTGCTGCAGATGCTGACTATGGTTTCTGTTGCATCCATTTAAATAAATGTTCATAAACGATTTAAGCAGAATCTTCGCCGAATCATAGGAGAGATGTGTATTGCAATATGCAGTTTTTGTTATCCTTTTGGTGAGTAACCTTGGCCTGCTACATTACTGACAAACAGACTCAACGTGAGTTAAGTTCGCTAACAGGAACCATTCAGGTTTAATATTTGCAGGTTGTTCATTAAAACGTGCGTCCCTTATTATTGCAATAAGATTGATATTGAATAGCATTCAAGGCATACTCTCTTGTGGGCCTCGATTGACGTAATACCAGTGCAGCGGCAGTGCATTGTGGTACTTGCAGCATTAATTGTGCATGTGGACCAGTTCTCATAGACATTAGATGTTATCTGGAGGGGCAGATAGAATTACATTGTGGGCCTTGAGTTTGAGCGGTGTGCCCTAAAGCTAGAAGTGGTTGCAATAAAACTTTGCATTGTAAAGAGAGTGTTGTCATTTTGGGTGATGATTGTTTGTTTTTCTCTCCAGGCTCTGGGATGAACTTGATGGACATATTCTCAAAGCAGTGGTCTCTACCCTGTCTGCAGACCACAGCTCCTGGTTTAGAGACTAAACTTAATGCCCCAGTTCCATCCACTTCTGTTCTGGTACATATGTTTGTATTCTGTATTTTTTATCATTTAATGTGCGAAATCATAATTTTTGTACTTTTATCATAGTTTTTTTTTAAATGAGATACATTGGTTGTCTGTGCAGGGGAATGTGTCGCCTTACTTTGTGAAGAGATATGGCTTTCCTGAGGACTGCAAAGTGGTGGCTTTTACTGGTGATAACCCAGGTAAATAGGGTATTTACCTGGGTATTATTGCAGTATTATTCACACTAAATAATTCATGACTGTACTGGGAACTGTAGTTATAATGGTATTTACCCTTTTAGGCAGAGCAGTGTTAGTTTATGTCTTTTAATATCAGCTGGCCTTCCTGAGGCTGTCTGGTGGATTTCCTTTTTCCCCAAGGTGGTAGGGAAGTTGTAACCACACATTGTCACTAGATGGCAGCAGGTGCGTTACACTTAGTGTGCTATTCCAATACTGCACTGGTGCCTCCAACACTCATGTCATCTACTCAGGTGGAGTATGTGTCTGTGTGTGTGGAAGGGAGAGAGGGTGAGGGGGGGCTGGCACAGTGCCAGACTGTTTCCACTCGTGCCTCTTTGGGTAGGCGTGGGTTGACATTTTTCAATTAAAAAGCACCAGACGCATATAACCACAGAAGTGACCCTGACACCAGCCACCCCATGGCATCCTGGCTCAGCAGTGTCATCTGCATAAAAGGAGCTTTATGGCCACTAAAAGTGGCGGAGACGCCCCAGCAGAGGGTGTGAATAGCAGCCGCCAGATCTCTGCAGTGTCTGGTGGTCAGCCTGATGAGCAATTTCCCATGGATTAATTGATCCAATTGTGCAATTTACCCCCACACAATTAATTATCCTCTGGGGGTTGCCACATCAGGGGCAAGCAGGGTGCATTATGGGTAAGGAACCCTGAGAGCGGTCAGCTGAATCGTAAATAGGGTCCAAAAAAAGCCTCGAGATGGAGCAAGCTGAATTTTCATCCAGCTGGTTTTGGCTTTAGTATGAAACAGTATATGTCACTGCAGTGTCTCTCTAGTGTGTTCAAAGGCTCGGGGTGGAAATAGAGGAGCTGAAATGAAAGGACAGGCGGCTCCTGATGTATTGAAATGAGAATTCGGTTGCGGGAACATTTTTCTTAGGCCTGTCATAGCTCGCAGAAGCCCCCCACACATGTCACCACACTGGGAGATTTATTGAACTTTTCCTGCAAGGTCACCAAGAATGCCAATGGACGGGAATGATTAAATTTTAACAGATTCCGCGCTCTGAAGTCCAAATTAAAACATGTAAAAGATGCTACCTGACACTTTAGGTCTCATTTATGCCTAGAGCAAAGGTTTAAGAACTACATTAGATTTACTAACATTGTCAAATGTGCTCTCTCATTGATGATCAACATGCTTAATTGTTAGGCAGTATTGGCAGTTTGAAACAGAGTAGAAATATATGAAGTACCACATGACTGAGATAAACAAACCTTAAATGAATGTAATTTATCTGTGCCTTAAAAACAAAGATTTAGACTTTAATTAAGCTTGTGTATTTTAGGGTCCCTCGCAGGAATGAGACTCCAAGAAGGTGATATAGCGGTAAGACATCCTTGAAATCTAATACCTGACTCATGTCATTATTTTGGTCAGTGGTCATTGTTTTGGAGTACACATATGCCACATGGTTGCAAACCTACATTCACTGCATGGGTGTAGGAGCATTTTAAGATGCTGCAAATGCAATGTGGAAGTCTTCCACAAGTGTCCGAGTTGGGATAATTTATTCAAGAGCTCATGGGCTAGAGATCTCCAGCTGTTCTCTTCATCAAACCAAAGGAATGGTTGAGATCGATGTAGTTTTATGCCGAAAGAACAGGCTTTGATCTTTGCTTCTAAATGATGGATCAGGCATGGATCATAGACTCTTGGAATTTTCACTGATAAATAATTACTCAGCCACACATGGCTTCCCTGCACATTTAGCATATTCAGTAAACCAACCTAAAAGATACTTTTGTAAGATTTCTGGTCACCAAAACATTTCAGTGAGATTTCTGGGCACTAGAACATTAAATCAGTGCAGTAGTGTCTTGTATTCTCATTCAGTGACATTTGTATGATGTATAAAGAAACCCATTGGGCATCTAAAAGAGTAGGAATAATCTCACTCAGCCCTCAAGTTTGTTTTTCTGATACCAATCAGTGTCCGTGTCATTGATGGCCATAGTTGCAGTAAAAAGCTACATCTCGGCTTTGTCTCGCATAGACTAATGTTTGCTTACAGAGGCTGTCTTTACGTGAAACAGTTAAGCATACTGAAAACCAGCACTTCTCCACACAGATTTAGACCAAGGTAATTAGTGGATGCTTGGTGTGTGGCGCAGGGTTGTGGGACCGAGAGCGGAATTGATAACAAGAGCTCACCATTATGAGCTGTTCTCTTCAGCTGTTTACCATGTGATCACAGGTTGTCTTTCCCTTCAGCACAGGATTGAAAGCAAGATTGAAAGTTTGTGGGCCGAGTTTCATATGTAACTATACAATATAGAGATGCTGTAAGTTGGTGAAGTACTAAAAGGATTTATAAGCAGAATTATAAGCAGAGTGTTAGAAAAAACAGGCTTCATTTGTCATATGCTACTGCTAGCTGTTACTTTGTAGGTGAGCTTGGTAAGATTGCTGCTGACTTGTATTACAACCTGCTGGAATGTGGATGGTTCACTAGGGATGGAATTTTGTTGAAACAAGGGTCGATTTGGAGTCAACTGAATATCGCAAATGAATATAGTAAGTATAGTAAGTTGTACATCAGTCAAAGTGCTAACTTCAGAGGTGGTGAACGATGACCGTTTGTCATAAAAACATAAGTGTGTTCCATCAGATGATGATTTGGTGCTCTGACTGGAAGAATTATTGATTAATAAAAATGATCATGGTATAACTGGTTGAGTCTCCATGCATTTCTCACTCACTTCTCATTAGGTCAGTCTGGGTACCAGTGACACAGTTTTCCTTTGGATCAAGGAGCCCAAACCCACCATAGAGGGCCACATCTTCTGCAACCCAGTGGACTGCCAGGCTTACATGGCTTTGATATGGTAAAATGTCCACTTTTTCTGTCGCACAGTAGGGCGCTCGGAAATTTTTGCACCACATGATGTTTAAAAAAGGCAAAACCACAGGGAGAGCCCTGCCTGTGGCGACTCTGACAGAACCTTAAAAAAGACACACAATTAATATAGACTTTAGAGAGGTTGGTGCACCCCTGATGATGGTATTAAAATTTAACGAAGCCTCAAAGGGTTCACCCACATGTCCAGATCATTTTATCAGATTCTGGCAGACTGGTAGTGGTCTGTAGGAAGGAGGGGGCTCATCAGTGGCCTCATGAAATCTGATGTTCCGTGTCAGAAATGATGAGCTGTAGTGGCATAAATGACTCTTGTTCTCTCCTGTCTGTATCTCCTCTGCAGTCCTCATGAATACAAGGATGTAGAGGTTTGCAGTCAGAAGACAATTGAGTGTCTAAGGCTCATTGAAAGGGGAGGATTCCAGTTCCAGTTTTTTGGTGGGATATTAGATGGGGAACATATTAAATGTCAGCTTTGCAGTCAGATCACTTTATGCCGAAGTTCAGGGGTATGCTTTTGTCCCTGTTCCATTGTTGCCTCTTAGAAAATAACCCATAGCTCTCCCTTTACTCAGCATTGACTGTTTCTCGCTAAGTGATTTTGTCCTCAACGTGTTTTTGTATTCTGACAGAGACAATGACCTCTGAAGTCCTCTGAAACCACTTAAGACTCTTGTTGTACACACGTGCACTGTAGCTCTGAAGATCACTCTGTTCCCTTTTGAAATACGAGTTTCCAGTGAAGCACTTGTGATACAATATAAACAAGATGGTGACTGTTCATGTCGTTTATTATGTTTTTGTGTAAGCAAGATGTATGCCAGAATGACACCTTCGCCCAACATTATCAAACACACTGCAAATTCAATAAGTCAAGAAAGACAATTACCTGAATTCTTGCTGTACCTCCAGGGCCTGTACAAATTGAGAGAATCTAATATGCAACCACGCCAGATTTGATGATTGTGAATTAGAAGTGTGTCATTTGTAAACCTTGAGTTATAATCTAAACAAGAGGCTTCTATGCGAATGCCAAGGGCCTAAGTTTAGGTTGAGTTAGAAGAGGCAAAGTCAGAGGAAGATGTTTTTAGGCATTGGTGTGAAGGCATCTGTTTGCATGTGTGGTTGGAGGGCAGAGGACTGTTGAGTGTAATGTTCAGTGAATCCCAGTAGAAGTCCTAACTTGTGCCTTTCTGCATCCCTAGCTTCAAAAATGGCTCCCTGACCCGAGAGAGGATCCGCAACACATGTGCTGGGGGGTCCTGGGACGTGTTCTCCAGGGCCCTGAGGTCCACCCCCATGGGAAATCACGGAAACCTAGGTGCTCACTCGCTTGGAATATGTTTGTTTTGTTATACCTGACCAGTGAATATGAGTGGGTTTGCATGAGCACTCGAGTGGCGAACATGTTTGCTCCACGCTGTTCTGTTTAATGCATGCAAATGCGCAGATGAGCGAAAGACTCAAATCAAGAGGCACGAGTTGTCATTGTGCTATTGCTTTGGTGTACATCTTCTCCTTGCAGGCATCTACTTTGATGCGATGGAGATTACGCCTCCAGCAGTGGGGATTTACAGGTTCAATAAGGAAGACCAACCAGTAAGAGTTCCCCTGCAGAACTAATAGAGTGTTGTGTTTGTCGAGCCAAGTCTCTTTTTGTTTTTTGTTTTCTTGTTCCATTTCTTTTCGTTTTATTCTTTCTCGCTTGTTTTTGCACTCTCTGCTCCATTTATAAAACATGTAACATAGCAAGCAACAAGCAAGCAAGCAACTTGACATTTAGTGTGAACTCCAGTTCCCTACATTTTGCTCCAAATAATATATAACAAACTTAAAACTCTCTTTCTTTATACACACAATAATTCAAGATGGCACTCTATTCTTGGAATGGAATGGAATTAAATATTTCCCTATTTCACTTAAAGGGATTATCCAAAGTGAATCAACCCACAGCAACCAAATTTGGTACAACCTAGACCAAATAATGAGACAGCAGCCAACGCTAACTGATGAGTGCAAAGAAACATTTTAAATTTAAATTTGTTTTCCTATGTCAGTTAGGGTCAACTGCCAGTTTGCAAATTTAGTCCACCTAATGCTGTTGTTCTTGTGCCTACAGACAGCACTTGACAGCCTCTTACGGGCTGATTAACTCTTGATTTTTCCTTTAATTCTTGTCCTTGCGTAATATGACAATCATGTAACCTGTTGCTGTGCAGCTTATCAGGCCTATATTGCTCATTAGATAATCAGCGGGTGCTGGCCCAAAGGGTTATAAAAACATATATGCTTTTTAATTATAAAAGCATATATGCTAAAGTAAAAAGAAACATTTGACATGGACAGACTGTGGGAGATTTTCTGCCACTGTGTTTGATGTAGGGACAGGCTACTGAACTGAGTGTATTGCTCACAGGATGTCTGTGTCTCAGTGTCTCTGGATGCTTTGCTGTGTCAGATGAGGTCAGGAGCTTGTAAGTGAGAGTGTTGTCAAAACGAGCCCTGTGTGGATGGAGAATTGTTCCCTTCCTCCTAACCCAAAGCCTCCCTTTGTGCGTGGGCCTATACAGGTGAAGGGCTTTGTAGAGGAGGAGGAAATCCGAGCACTAGTTGAAGGACAGTTCCTGGCAAAGAGGGTCCATGCTGAAAAACTGGGCTACAAAATAAGTGAGTACTCAGGCCTTGCCCATGTGTTGGTCTGGTTTCCTCGATCCATCCCCATTCTCTATGCTGTCTATGGCTCTCCTTCTTCAATTGTCAATTGGTCTGCTCTGTTTACAAAATATATTCCTTGTCTCTCTCTGCCCACTTTCCTCTGCTACATTTCCTTGCTTTTTTTAACCCCCCCCCCCCACACACACACACACTCTGTGTTTCCTATGCTCTCTTTACTGCTCCTTTCTGTTCTCCCCAAAGAGACTTGCCTACCTGTGCCACTGAAGCAGTGCTTTTGCTCTGCTCTCTGCCGCCACAACACCTGCACTGTTATTTTTATGCTTTCCACAGAGGGACTTCAGCCACAAATATCATCAGAAATACCCAAACCAAGCAAATCCTCTTACCCCCCCATGCACACCCCTATCCCCTTTCCCCTGAGTTTGTCAGTAGCTTAAAGTGTTTCTTTTTTTTGTATTACTGGCACTGACTCTGTGCCTTGTTTTTGTTTCTCATGATTCTCTAAATGAGTGATAACTTGTCTCGTTATTTTGCTGTGGAGGTTCGGTTTGTCTTGTCAGATTATTCAGATGTGCCGTTGAGAGGTGAGGGGGGGGGGAAATTAGTCTAATTGCATTATGAAGTAGGGCTACGGTTGCCACCAGTGGCTGAAACAAACACACTTTAATTAAAGTGAGATCAGCCAATGAGTCGCTGATTGCCTGCCTCCCGCTCGCCCCTCGCCTTCCGCCCACAGTGCATGGATGCACCTACTAGTGCTGTTTGTAGTGTACTTGCATTCCCATTCTGAGTGGCAAGGTTGTTGTCTGCTCATGGTGAAGCTTTAATGCTTGTTGATGAGATCTTGTGGAGACAGCTGAGGAGACTCACAGGGCCCGTCCAGCTAGCTGATGGCGGCCAGATTCATCGGCCATCAATAGTCATTAATAATGAACTCTGTGGTGAACGGGGGCCCTTCTTAGGGAAGGCAAATGGCTCTGTGTTATTCTTGTTCTGTGTGTATGTGAGCATGTACACAATGTGCTTTTTGAAGAGCGGCTACCCTGCACCTGAGACGTAAAAGGAAGGACGAGCTCGATAAAATGTCTCATTGTGTGGCATGACACAAAAAGAAGGCTCCGGGTTCATATTTGTGTATGATGTTTCTAATAGGCAGGCCATAATACCTGTGACTCCATATGTTTCTAGTGCTATGGCTATCCATAATACTCTCTTCTTAAGAAATAAAAAAATCCATATTTCTCTTACCCTCACTACAGTTAGTACATATCATCCAAAGGTTGTCATTTCACTGAGATACTAGTCTAGCCTTTCTCAATGCATTTACAACAACCTTGAAAAAGGGTACACATCGTTCAGCCACAAGAGAGATGATGATGTTGGTAAATATGAAAAAAAATGCTGGCAGAAGAATGTGTACATTTATAAAGCAAATATGGATGCATTTTTTATTGCCACTGATGTGGTGTAATGTCAGTTTGAGACGGTTCGGTGAATTTGGAAATAATGTTTGGAAAAATAAGGTTAGGAATCCCTGATCAATGCAGTTGGTTAGGCTGGACCAGTAAATTCAGACTTAGTACAAAGTCTATGCTAGATTGGAGTCATTTAGCATACAGTTGAGAGTAGCCACACTCTTGACAGTGAAACAAAGGGAGTCTGCTGATGTCGGGCCATATCGGGCCTGCTGACATCATGCTAAATACACATGGAACTAATGAGCCTCATTCACCAACATTTAAAGACTTGTATTGGTGAATATGAATTTTCTTTCTTTATTTATTTATTTATTTATTTATTTATTTTTAACTAATTTTTTTGTAAGAATGGTTAGTGAAACAGGCCCAGTCACACGCCTGCACACACATAGCCACAAATGCATTCCCTCAGGTAGAGGGGACATTGATTACTGATGCGACTGCACTGTGGGTCTGTAAATAATTCACTGTCGGCTTGGATCCTCCCCTGCTCAGTCCAGCAGGCATCAGTATGTCCGTGTGGAGACCCCTGGTTCATCTGCAATGTCTCCCTTTGATACCCAAGAGCCAAGGGGTCCCACCAAACCAGTGTGGCCACTGTGAAACATGCCTCTCTGTAGGATGAGACTCTTAGTTAGCAGCATATCTTTTTATGTACTCGTTTTCTGCCAGACCACTGCTGATGTGTACTATGCATTCAGTGTAGGTGGGTTTGTACATGGGTCTGCATTAGTTATGGAAATTTCTTGTGCTTGTAGCTTCGGGAACATGCATAGAGAGAGAGAGGGAGGAATACAGCAGGTTTTATGGCTATTGATGAGAGTAAATGAAGACAGTCAAAGTCTTTCCATCATTCTATGCATATAGGTTTCATGGGAAGGCACATTCCGCGGAATTCTGTTTCCATGAAGCCGAGTGCTTGGAAAAAGCCTCCTGTAGGCCTCAGAGGCCCCTGGCCTGATTGGCATGTGTTTGCACAGCGTCCTGTCTTGTCCCCCCTTGAGACCTGCGCTCATGATTCAGAGACTGGGACGCACATGTCAGCCTTGTAGTCAAAGCCCATGGGACGAGCCAGTGACCCGTCTTAGTCAGTCAGTCAGTCCTGGTGCTTACTCAGCAGCATACCTCCTTCCTGGCCAAAGAGTAAAGGACCAAAGCCCTCATGCCCAGCTGCTGTCCTGCATATGGGGTTTATGACACATTGGCATTAATGGGGGGGCTGTTGGTAATGGGCTGAAGATGAAGGAGAAAAGCACATCCAGTGAAATAATACACATTACTTTTTGCTACTCATGAATTCAGATGCTCTAAATCTTAAGATCTCAGGCCTAAAGGCCGGATATATACTGGCCGCTATCATAACAGGGATTTTCCCTTATTCCTTTTGAAGGTCTAATCAATGTGTTTGTGGTTTCCTGCAGAGATCTTTTTGTCCAAGCTCAAACTCCTGTTCTTTTGCAAACCTCTCACCATTCTGTAGTCATCACCATTGATGGTCACTGCGGAATGGAGGCAAGAGGTGGTGGTGGAGGTGCTCTGGGGGGGTTGGGGGAATGGGTGGGCGGGCGAGGCAGCAAATCAATTTGGGAAGGCATACACTGCATCCATTCCACTTTGTATTGGCACCCCAAGGCTACAATCACTGGCGTGACTGTTTTTAATAGTGCACGCAGGAGGGGACATTTTTCCTTTCATGGGTGTATGTTATGTTAATGCCTTTGTGAAAAAAAGACTAGAGAGAAGGATAGGACTAGAAAGAGAGAGAGAATAATTGCTGTGCCCTTTTTTCCCCTCCTCCTTCGTGTGTTTCTATGCCTTCATGTGGTACTGAATGTCTGCCCACACATCATCGTCTTGTGCCGATTTGTATAACTCCACCGTGGTGGAGAGGCAGAAAAGCCAGGGTCAGTGAGCAAACCCTTTTCAAAGAGAGGGAGAGGGAGGAAGTAAGGGAGTAACCGAAAGAGAATGATGGAGAGAGAGGCAGAGGGAGAGACAGAAATTAAGTGAAAAAGGCAATGGGGGTGAGCGAGATGGAAAGATGATGCCTGGATGGGGTTTGCAGCATGAGTCTTTGTTCCATATGGCAGGCCGCTCCTATTAACAGGCTGAAATCAGCATATCAGCCACTCCTGGGGCCAAGCAGGACTAATTCAGCAGCTCTGCTTCCCGCACAGAGTGTAGTAATGATGCTCTCAGCCGGGCTCGAGAACCTGTTGTGCCTCTGACAGCAAGTGCGATGGACCGCAGAACATCAGCCCCGGTGAAAGTAGCCTCACTAGACTGTGTGCTCAGAGCCACACTGCTGAAGGTGGGGGAGAGATTGTGTGAAATAAATGAATCATGCCAGTCCTCATCTGTGAAATGGTGGAAATGATTCAACCATACAGACTTAATCTTTGCTTGGTGCTCGCATGAAAACTGTCATCTGTTCCACGTAGCCCACATATTCCCCTCTTCATTAAATCTGCCAACAAATAGCAGTAAACACCCCTCACCCCAAAGGTTTACATGCTTTCATTGAGTTTTTTTTTTCTTTCTTTCTAGTACCTGGTACCAGAGTCCTGGCCACAGGTGGGGCATCTTCAAACGTGGACATTCTTCAGGTATGAGAGCGAAACATGAGCCACATGGATCATACTGACTGGATTCACTCTGCGTGCAGTGCTGCCGTCACACGTGTCGATTTTAGTGAGCGAAGTATACCGTATGAGCTCCTCCCTGAGGTTCCTCGTGAATCTAATTCCATCTGACCGCCGTGTCTCCTGAAGGAGCTCAGGTGTGATATACAATAAATGGACTGAGACCTCCGCTGGCCTGCTCTTGCCATACATTAGCGCTTGACGGAGAAAAAGAGAAAAGGCGCGATGGAGTGAGAGTCGATGGGGAACGTTGGCTTAACTCTTCCACATTGCATGTGTGGAGTTTGTGCACGCGGGGCATATCTGCTGTGTTTATGGCATTAATAACAGAGGCAGTTTTGCTTCAGTGACAAACAGCGATACTTTATTGCATGGGAGTTCATTTCGTGCCATGAGAGCAGTATATAAGAGAGTGTAGGCCTACATAATGCTGCACACTAATTACTCTATCAATACCAGGTGGGGAATCTAATGTCTAAAACTGTTTTGGCACCCCATCATTTTCCTGCTACAAAATTTGTTTTTAACATCTAGTGCCCAAGGAGTAATAACAGGCCTTTATATATTATAAAAGAGAAGTGGCTGTTGCAGCTGCCACATTTCGCAACATGGACATGCTGTACTCACTGTCTCTTTGTCCTAAAGCAATTTAGCTTTGTTGGAGAAGAGAGGCAGACATAGCGTAGCATTACCAAACTGCAACAGTGTGTGCTTACCATCACACTTTGGACTTTCTGTGTATTCAACACAAAGAAGTTTTCACTGTAGAACAGGAAGTACCATTTGTTGCTTTTTTTGATGCTTTAACTTTACCTAGTCTGTCAATGTATGATGTTGTTAATGTATTGTAATGTCCTATTCACTGTTTCCCGCTGACTGCAATTTGTTCATGACTGCCTGTTGCTATGACTGCCTATAGATGACTAACCACTGTATTCTTTTCAATGTCAATCTCCAGGTGCTGTCTGATGTCTTCAATGCACCGGTTTACACCATCGATGTGGCCAACTCTGCCTGCTTGGGCTGTGCTTACAGAGCATTACATGGTAAGGCCAACATTACTGCTGCACAATGATATCTGCAAGTGATAATATTTATCATGTGTGATAGTGTTGAAATTGTCAATCTATATTTATGTTTATATTTGCAGAGTTGCAAAGCAGTGACAACACACTGGTGCTTTAAAGTACTTTTGAGGACTTAAGCATACATTTTAAGGGCTTAAGCAATGCATCTAGAGTGTTCCAAGTATCTTAAGTTGCCATTAAGTCTGTTTAAAAGGATATGGCAAAGCATTTTAACTGCACTTAATACACACTGTTAATGTATTCCAGAATATTGTAAAATAGTATATATATTGCTAATATTGCCAACAAAAAGTACCTACAAATAGCACATTTCTGGACCCTGAAAAGTACAGTTTTCTGCACGTCATTTCCACCTTGAGAGGATGACTGAGACAGCTTTTTCATATGAGCACAGTTTGGCAAGCTCATCAAACTATTCCTGAATTCCAAGTCACATCTTGTGCAAGACTCAGACATGTTTTCAAAAGTCTGCTTTTGATTGTCTCTGTGTTCCCCTTCAACCCACCAGGCACTCAGAGAGTCTGTGTCTGTGCAATGTCTGTCGCATGCCATACATATTGTCTTGTTTGCCTTTCCTGGGTAGGGGATGCAATGCAGACAGACTTATCAATTTGATTTAACTCCAATATGATGGATAGCTTTGCTTAAAAGCTCTCCATGATCCTATGACGACTGGACTCATTTGTTTTGAATGCCAGACGGTGGAATTTAATACTTCCTGTTGCTTAATTAACACAATTGAATGGAGGGGCTCTTAGAGATCAGCATTTTTAAATCGGGCTTTAATTACTCATGTATTATTCATGCTTTGTTTTTCTTTGCTGTTTTTTTTTTTTCCCCTCCTCCCCTGTAATCCTTATTCGTATCATCCATACTAATACTAATGCGTCGCCCTGAGCACTCATTTAATGGAAGTCAAAACTTGCACCACTGGCAAAAGCTCCTGCTGCTGCAACATCTTCTTGTGAGTAAATCTAAGGGCTTTTTCGCAATTTATTGGGGAGGCGTTCTCAACGCAGCCTCCGTTAATTAAACATGCCATTAGTCTGGGAATGCATAGGATTTCTGGTGCTGGAAATGTCATGCCATTTCTAGACATTCTACTGACCCTCATGCATGGCTTCGTAGGACATCCACATCGTTGCCTGCTTGCACATATATTCTTAGATCCTGCTCTCATTCTACTGTACACACCTCTGGTGAATACATGTTCTTACCTGTGGTCTAAAAGCTTTTTTTTTTTCTTTCTTAACAAAACTCAGCGTGGAAAGCCGCATGACGCTAAAGCCAGGGGCTGTTGAGGGCTTAGGAGAGGGGGCTTTTTGTTCTGACAGAATTTGTAAGAAACGGTGTGCTCTCATGTTCAACAGCTCATGTAATAGTCAATGGCGTTGTGGTCAATTTCATTCCGAGTGCCTCCTCCTGCAGACTTTGGAGCAGCATGACACCGCCGAGTCTATGAATGTCCTAATCACCCCTCCACCACCATCTTCACTCCACTGCTGCTCTTAAGACACTGCCGACTGGGCACAGATTGCCTAGGGAAAGGCAACAAACTAGCATCAGTCATCTGGTTCATCTGCCATTACTTATTAGCTTTCTATATCTCTGTCCATTTGAGCCTGTTTATGATCATAGTATAGATGGTTTATCTCATTGCCTTAAAGCATAGACATACTACTAAAGAGTTATTAAGGTAAATAGATAATATAGTTAATGACAAAGTTGGAGAGGATATTCCAAACTTTATGGTGAGATAACACCTGCCTTCAGTGAGCTTCCCATCAAATTAATCAACCTCTAGCTCCTGCAACTGCATAATTATTCCCAATAACATCTTGTCATGAGTCGGCCATAAAAAGAAGGAAGCTCTCAACATGACAAGACATGATGGTTGACGAATGTCAGCGCTGTTAACGCCGCTAATCAAAGAATAAAATGGGGCCATAGCTTCTGCTAAACTGTGTCCTATTGTGTCCGCTGCTTTCCAGTGGAGCCAGGAGCGAGCTGCTCCCTGAACATACCCAGACCATTTTCATAATGCCCTGCACTATTCTTTAATTATGTCATTATTTATTATGTCCGCTGGCAGCCAGCAAAGGCGAGGAAACGGCCCCGCGCTCAGTTTTGAGTGCTCTGGGTTTCAAGCAGGGGATGATGCATCCATCGTAATTTGGCCAAGCTTGATTTCATTTCCATTAGTATTCCTGTCGTGTTTGGACTACATGCAAGTGTCCCACCGGATGCTGTCAGGGAAGGCCTGGTCCGCCGCCACTTTCTCTTCTCCGCATTTGGGATTCTCTGGCTGTAACTGGATCTCTTCAGGGATGGAGCCCACGAACCAATAAATGTGTCTCCCACCCTTAACGGGGATGGATGCCGACTAATTCAATAAAATTGTCAGTACCAATTGACTTGTGTTTGACATGCGGACCATGGATCACGCACTGTTCTCACTCACACAACTGCACAGATTCTGGCTGTCTGGCTAAGAGCCAGCTTATCCTAATAAATAAAACTACAAAAAATAAATGAATAAAAACAGAAGTACCAACTTCTGGTCACTTACAAAATGTTCAAAGGAAAAAGTTCATCAATATCCCGCAGATAGAAAGACGCGTCAAAAATGCTGCTCAGTGTTACCATCATTTGTGTTGACATGTATTGTCATGTTACATAGTGCCGACACAATGGCCCCTAAAGGTGTTTTCTTTGGTTTCGACAATGTTGTCTGGTCTTCCTGCTGATATGAAAAGACTGACTGAAGCTGAAGTAGCCTCAGCAGTCACTCAGAAATGCCTGCTTGCCTTGGATGCATTTTGTATGTGTTTGAGCTCAGTTGTTCAGCTCACAGGAAAAGCAAAAGTATCAAGAGTGAAGTCACTGGAGACCAAACAGCCACTGCAAAGGTCAGCGAAGGCACGGAATGGTCGTCTCTGAAGCTAAAGAGAGATGTTCAGTGGATTTTATAGGAGGCAAGGCCAGACAGAAAGCAAAGACTCAAAAAGCACAGAGAACATTTCAGGACTTTAATTTATAGAGCTACCAACCTTCAGGGGATTCCCTTCCTCAGCAGACAGCTGGGATATTAAACTAGATGGGATATTTATAATAATATTGAGTGCCACCTTATTCTCCCGCATTGAGGATGTTTTTATAGTAAGCAGCAGAAGCAAATGGTGATTAATGCACTAAAATGATGAGAAAATGGTTCTGTCAAAAGGTTACATGCAGCGTTGTGTCAGGAAAGACTGCAGTACACCAGACTGAGCACATAGTATGTTTACCTCATGTTGAATTGAGAGACTTGTGCAGCTAAAGTAAGATGAATATGGAAATAGTTGTTCTCCATAATCTGTAAGAATGTTAACAGCATAGAATCGTAAACTGGCTATCTGCAAAACACCCTATGTGTGTGTTACAGTGTATGTCACAAATCAAGTAATTAATTTCCTGTGGATTCCATTCCATTGCCATGGACCGATTATGTTATTATGTGCATAGTAGTCTGACTAGTGTTTTTGCCTCCTCACTCAGATTGCCTGTTTTCTACGTGATATTTTTTTAAAACTCTTGTTGCTATACTTTTGTATGCTCTTGTTGCTCTTGATGCGTACAACATCTTCCAAATACATTATGCATGTTTTCTTCCCTTTCTCTTAAAGTTATGTGGTTTTGAATGTTTTATTTGCTTCAAAATATGTTTTTTGGACTCACTATGAGGCCATGTCTGTTTCTCCCAGGGCTGGTCGCTGAGGCTGGAGTAGCCTTCCAGGAAGCTATCCGTAATGCCGCTGAACCACAGCTGGCTATAAACCCAACCCCAGGGGCAGACAAGGTTGGTTCACGCTTACTAAACCAATAAAATACAACAGCAACAACAACAACAATTTACTCATTCATGGTCAAGTATGAACTCAAGAGATTTGGAATCTCAGAAATTATATAGTATATGTATATACTGCCAAGGACAAAGGATCTGCAATTATTTAAATTGAGATTGTTATGTTGTCCATTTTACACTGATGGTCACCTTCAGCCTTAATTCAGGCCTTAAGTGCAAAAACACATATGAACAGACAATAAAGAAATTTGTAGCATCTGCAAAGTGTGTATATAGCATGGTATTAACTAGACTAAACGGTCGAAATATAACCCGTAAGGTAGTGTTCTCATTTGACCATACGGTTGACACTTAAATGCAGTATGTGAACTATATGTTTAAGCCTTTGCTATTAAGTGCTCCAGATGGGAAAGTTTCACTTACCAGTATTTCAAACTAATGAGAGATGGCAGAAATCCACGTAGTTGTGAAGATGCAGTGGCATTCACGACAGACACTTGGGTGTATCATGAAGCCTCTCAAGGCCTTTTGTCCTCCATAGGAAATGTCTTCACTGAGGCGGGCACCTCCAAAGTGCCTGGGAGATTACAGTGCAACCTCATGTGATCCATCATGCTATTATGGTGTTTCTTGAGTCATGCTCACTTCTACCATGTCCTTATGGCAGGGTCGTATGAGGGGAACCTTCTCTCCCCACCCCACCCTCCACACACACACTCTTTCCCAGCCTCCAATTTCTCCCCATCAGCCGCAGATGCCGCGGCCCACGAATGGCCTACTTTATGAATCGCTGCTTCTTCATTAAATGCTTCATCCCCTTTGGTGAAAGCATTGTAAAACTAAATTACATGCCACCCAGGCTCGGTGGCCATTCCTGAAAATGTGTCGTGCGGAGGAGGAGGAGGAAGAGAGGGGCGAGAGAGGCACGTGTGTACCGCCTCCACTAGCTGGGGTGGATGGGTGGGTAGTTAGGCTTGGGTCAGCCGAGGACGGGCGATCAATGAGAGCTAAACGCTGACAGATACAGCCTTTCTTAGTCCCTTATTCTCATTTTCCTTTTTATCTCTCTCTCTCTCTTTCTCTCTCTCTCTCTCTCTCTGTCTCTGTCTCCCTCTGTCTCTCTTGTTTTTTTAAATAAAGCAGAGCGACTGGAAAGCAGTGGACTAATTAACAGGCTTGTTTGCCTTTTTAACACAAATAGAGTCCATGCCGAGCTGTGAAATGGAAATCACATTGTGCAGTGGGGACATGGGGACGGCGAGCGGTGGTACACACACCCAGTGATGTTAATCTCACTTTTAATTCAGAAGCGGTGTGTGCGTGCATGCGCGTGCGTGCGTGTGTGTGTGTGTGTGTTTTGGGAGGGGTTATCTGGCATGGGTTGGTCGGTGATCAAACTGCCTCCTGTTAACTGTCGTGGTCGACAGAAGGATGGTGGGGAAGTTAACATAGTTCAACTATTCAGATTCAGCTTGAAAGCTTCTTCTCATAACCGTGTTTGCACAAAAGATGGCTTGAACTGCATGTGCTATTGAGCCACACAACAGCCTTGTACTGAGAACAGTTCTCATCACAGACTGAAAATGAACAGTTTGCTTTGTTCTGACAATGCGGTGAAATGTACTGAAGTCCCTGTAGTGAGGTAGAAAGTGGATTCTTTCATCTTATGGCTGCAAGTAGGACAGTCCCCTATACAAATTAACAATACAGATCCAGAGGGGGGTTTGGCTGGCTGTGTGGCATGCTGCAGATATTGCCATGGTGTATCATTTGGTTTGAAGCACCGAAATGGAAATTATCCCTCATAGTCTGCCTTAGTGTGATTGCATTTTCTGAGAAGCAGTTGTTACATGGCTATTTGGATTTGGAGAAATAATTGAGAGGATTGTTGCGAATAAGGTGAAAAATGGTCATGTGACATTGTCACCTATTGACCTGACAATGGTCATGTGACATTGTCACCTATTAACCTGACATTGGATACCCCCACCATGGCCCCACCTCAAGTTTGGAGCCAGAATCTCAGCAGTCATCTTTTGTTAGATTAGTTTGGCTTTTAAGATGTCTAGATCTGCACTCACACATTCACACTTCTCTACACAACAAGCATATAAGATGCAGTGCATATCAAGGAAGGAGTTTGACTGTCAGCATTGACATATATCTTGTAGATACTGGTAGCATTTATACTGTAGATACTGGTATGGCTTATGTTGTAGCTTATATACTTTATGTTGTGGATACTGGTATGGTGTATCATATGTTACAGACAATGGTATGGTATATTATTGTCTTTGAAGCACCACTGAAATAATTTTTCATATTGTAATGTAATTCCAGTGCAGACCCTGAGGTTGCAATACTCAATTCAACTTAGATTTTGCAATTTTACAGAGCTAAGAACACTTTCAAATCAATAAGGCTGCTATCAGACACACTTTAATAGAAATTAATAGGACACATTGTCACATGGGTAAACTTTGAGCAGTCACTAATGTGCAAGAAAATGAAAATTTACGATTCGTTAAGGAGGCATGAATGGCTTAGTTTTGGACATAATGATGATAATGGGGAGTATTATAATGATTTATATATATTCCCAAATGGCCTTTCCCCACCACACAGACAATTATGCTGCAGATCTGAGGAAGAAAACATCTTTTATGGTTGATGGAAAATTAATTTGCACTTTCAATTCATGAAGCATGCCATCCTATTTCCCTGCATTGAAAAGAATAATCTGCTGATATGACAGTAGCTGGCAAACTTGCCAATTTGACAATGCCATATTCCTTCCCCGGGAGCTTAATGCTGGAACAGTGAAGGTAAAATGAAGAGGGCCTGATTCTTGTGAAGCATGCACTTGGAAAGTTCTCACTGAACTGTAGAATAATAAACATGTATTGGATGCAGTGATATACAGTCAGTCAACAAAGGGCAGTAGTTTGTCATGTAATCTTTCAGTTGAAATTATTGATGTTGGATAAAACACTGTTATTTGACAAGATAGCTGATGCATGTTTATGAACATGAACGACACAGTCACAGTTGCACCTTCTCTCATAAATGCTTTATTGGGCTCAGATGTGGTGAGGAGGAAGGCGATGGCAACACTGTTAGCATGCTAATGAAACAAGCTAAGCACATGCTCTGTGAAGAAGCCATGTTAATGCAGGTCAGCTCTCCTCCTTACAACAAGTGAGGATTATTCCTCAGAATTGTATGTATGACAAATGTCATACACAACTTATGACCTTTGGAATGGGAAGCACAGAAACTTCCATGCCTTACCACCACACATGGAAGTGCCAGCATCAAAACAATTTTGTCCTTTTTTGTTTCAGGTCAAACATGAGGAAATGAATGAGTCCAGATTATAGAAGTGTGCAGTCTTAATGTCAGTGCCTGGATTTGGCATCTGTTACACCTAATCACCCATGTTGGAAATCTTGCTTCTTGCTGTTACCCACAATGCAAGTAGGCTTGAAAAAGTTTCAATAAATAGGTGCACTGCTCTCATTGTCTAGTCTTTCATCTAATGACCCATTTGTTGCAAGCATTAGTACTGTGCCTCTCTCTTGTTTGCCTCCCTTCACTAATATCTTTTGCCATATGCCATTCTTGACTGTCAAGTCCTCATGTGGGATGCTGAACTGCTTTGGCATGGAAATGGTAAAAGCGAGATCATCGACTGTGCATGAAATGCAGATCTGTGTAAATGGAGTGCTTAGTTCATCTAATTTCCCCATCGGCCAGGATATTCTTGAAGTGTGCACCATGACAAAAGTGACAGGTCTGCTCCGATGACACAAAGATGACAAATAAATAAATCAGTAAGACATCAAAGAGACCATGGCTTTTGGGGGGCAAGGTGAAGAGCGTGGACTCCTATTTACCCTTCATGAATATTAATGGGCTGCCATTGACGGCTCAATGGCAAACATCATAATCTTGTTTACTGTTTTATTCCCCTGCTTTCTCTACCTTCATCGTTTCTCCCTTTCGTGAAGGTCATGCCTGCAGTATAAAAGAAGACGCAGTGTAGGGTAGCTCACGGCGTTTCTTAATTTGGAGTTTAGCAGAAAACATCACAGTTCGCTGATCATCCCATTTGATGTAGTCTAAAAAAAAAAGACATCTAGAGATGGAGAGAGACCAAGAAAGAGGAAGAGACGGGGAGAGATATGCGCCTCTGCATTTCTGATTTCCGCCAATGTTGTTATGAAAAAAGGCACATTAGTGTGGCAACAGGAAAGACTTGCCGCTTGTGTCCCCTGGGACGAGAGTTCTCACTTGGCACATGTCTTATTTCACATTGACATCTCAAAGAGGATTCGCTTGTAATTATGCAGCCGCTTCAGCAGCAGTGAGATGAAGGCGGCTGCGGTCACTGAGTTTATTTACCAACTACTGCTTTTCTGCTCGTCTTGCTGATGACTGAATTAAGATGCTCTTAATTTTTTCTTCATTTCTGAGGGCATGAAGTGTGTTCAGATGTTGCAGTCATAATCCTTTCTGTGCATTGCCGGGACTGGTAGAAATAGAATCTGTGGTGTTATGCACTGTGCGTAGGAACAAATCTGCATGTGGAAGTTCTCCACAAAAGAAAAACCTGGGTTGTTATTGGTATGCAGAAAATGCTTTCAGTTTCAGTTATGATATGCAGCGCATGTGTGCTGTGTAGTCATGGGCCATAAATAGCAATGAGAATTTTTCCCAGAGTGTAGCCTAGCCAGCATGTACATGAATTAACGATGTCAGTTTCATTATTATTTCATAACAAGTCATGGAGTGCAGATTAGTTTATTTCCCAACCTTTGAAAATGATATCGAGAACAATTCACTTGAGCGTGACCGTATACTGCCAAGAGTGAAATTATACAGCAGGTTGCTGCCATTCTCTGCATTTAGTGCAAACATTGTTTTTGTGACCAAAAGACAGAAGCCTTGCGCTCTTCAGAATGGCGGAACTGGAAAAATAAAATTTTTATTTAGATGTTTTCTAGCTTAAGTTAGTATTACAGCCAAAAACATGTATAGGCCTGCCAGAAATATAGACAAAAATGCTGAAGGTAGATCTGTGGGACTTGTACTAGTTTGTGGCTACCTTGCCTGAACCTACCCTAACCTCACTCTAGCAAGGTTTTTTTGAAGATGGCTGTGATCATAAAAACTCCTGAAATGCTCCGTTGGTCTCTTTTCCTCCATCTCAACAAAGAGCTCCGGGGACAAAACAAGAGCAGAATGCAACATGAAGGCATCTGAAGAGCTATCACAAATATCTACTGAAATGTAGTCTCTAGCATCCCTCAAATGCAACCATTCCCAATCGTAAATACTGTGCTTCACACTATTATTCTTTGTGGGGCATGAAGACTGGAGTGGAAGAGGAAGAGGAGTCCTTTGTTCTTCAGATGCACATGAAGTGTGAAGAAAGAGGAACGTTTTTCGTTTTTATTGCGAGCTTGTGTATGTGCAGATATGTGTTCCGCTCCATGCGTGCCATACCCCAGTGGGACTTTGGTGGCAGATCGCATATCAAGTCTTATTGGGTGGGATGTGTGTTTGGCTGTCAGGTCCGCCGAGGCAGCCTATTTAAGACTGAGGAGGAATCAATCATTTTTATGCAAACCGCCGAGACGGTCCTTCACAAAAAATATTTATGACAGGTACCTCGGCTGCAGGGTAGCGTCTATGCAAAGAGATTCAGCACAGCGGCTTGCTTTGAAGACCTATAAAGGAAATTGGTGAAGCGCAGGTAAACGTGATGCACAGTAGTAAATGCAGCTTGTAAATGCTTGCTTGTCTTGGTTGCACTTGCCGCTCATAGGTGGAGGCTTTCAGTTGCAAATATGTCAAAAAACGTTCAAACAAAAATGAAGCTCTCCCTCACATAGGAAAGACCCTGATGGCAATCAAGGCTATGATATTTGATCAGTCACATTTTCCCCCGAGGTGGCGGTGGCTATTATTGTATGCTGAACAACCATCACCTCTGCTGCCTTCCCAAAAGGGACAGGTAGGATCCTGTGTGGAACAGAGTCTGGAACAAGAACATGGAGTGAGACTGACAGGGATTGGGGGTTATGGGATGTTTATGGTTGTTATGGTTAGGCTGACTAGCAGGTTCTCAGCTTTAAGACTTCCTCGACCTTCCTCACTCTCCCACCTCTTCTCTTATACACCCCCCCTCTCCAGTTAGATGTCTGTAGTGGCAAATGCAGAACACTGCCATCATGTAACATGCAGCATATTTCTCCCTTTACGCCCCCAGGAGGGCCTAGCCAAGCTGAAGTGGATGCCATAGATGGATCATGTCATGAGAGCAAAAGCAATTTTCTGAATTGGTGAAAAAGGAGTGAACCACCATGCCCCACCACACACACACACACACACACACACCTTTCCTACAACCCTAAAGAAAAAAATGTCCAGTTTAGCCTTGAGTTCTCTTATTACACTGTATGTGAGTTATTTTAGGACAAAGTGGAATTGGATTTTTTTTTTATGTCATCGAGCCAGTTTACTGCCAGTAGTAGTTTACTCTCTGATACAGTTGTGTTTGGATGCCTGGCTAATATCACTGTGTATCAAAATGAATAGTGTTTCCCTCTCCCCTTGGACAAATAAAATAATATTAAATTTAAATAGAACTGAAATGTACACTCATAAAATATAGCCCATTGCCAATATGTTTTGAAAGTACTGTCATTGGGACATTGGGAGGCCTTGAGAATAATCAGTAGCTTCTAAACTCTATCAGTGTCCATTAAGTTTTGAAATCAGAAAGGACACTGCTGAAGAGAAAAGAATTCAGCTAATGCACGATGACAAAAAAGTGTATTATCACAATTTACAGACCTGTTGTATTGTTCCTTGATATTTTGTAAAGATCACAGTATAATCATAGCAATCAAGTATAGTAATATGTAGAATAATCTGGCATTGTGGTGTCTAATGGTTCTGGCCTTTGCTGTAGTTGTCTCTAGCACTAGTAAGGCAAGCACTCTCTGTGCACCTTCTAAATCTTTCTAAATCTTTCTGATGCAAGAAACACTTTCTAAATCTTTCTGATGCAAAAAAACTCCTCTTTAAACAGAGGTGTTACCCCTCAGGTCATGCAACCAAGGGCTTGAATTCCCCCTGGTGGCAAACACCAATCCTTTTACTGCCATTTCAGGCGTGCTGGATGTTGGACGTCCGATGTCCATCAGCCATGTCAGACATTCCTTTCTAGTGTTTTCTCCTCCGTTTGTTGCCATGTTTTCTTCCTTTGGCCATCTGCTGAGGCAGGTTATTGATTGAGCAGGCACCTACTACTGCTCTGCTCTGTCCCAGGTTTATGCTCCCCTGCTAAGGAGATACGCTCAACTGGAGGAGAGGATTCTGACGGAGACCAAGCAGTGATGAAACTCAACATTCCGAGGGTATCAATCATCCTGTTCCATCCATTTCCTGATTGAAACCATAACATAGACATCAGAAGATGATTCATGGTAACTTAGGTAACCAAGTAGCCTTTTGATCAAAGACCTTGTAGGCAAGATTTGAGAATAATTTTATATGAGATCAAATAATTATAAATATTTTCTTAATACCTTTGTAATTTAAATGATGTTTGGATCCATTATTAACAACCATTATATACAGTCATCCTTTCTGACTACCAGTACATATAGACAAGAAAATAATTGGAAAAGAAGTGAATCCTCGTGCATAGATACTAGAATCAAGACAAATGTCTTCCTTCAGTTACATATGAAAATAAAGAGAGCCTCTCAATTTCAGCAACAACTGAAGCCTGTTTCTTGTTGTGATGTTGACTTCATGACCTCTCCCCGCCCCCCCCCCTTCACACACACACTCTCTCTCTCTCTCACACACACACATACACACTCTCTCTCTTATACACACACTCTCTCTCTCTCTCTCACACACACACACGCACATCCACACTCTCTCTCTCTCTCTCTCTCTCTCTCTCTCACACACACACACACACACATTTGTTATGTGTACATGAATGTGCTCAGCTCGTGCTCTGACTCCCAGTGCTTGTTCTATTAATACTCTGCATCCCTGCTGGCTCTTCACACTACTCCCCCACCCCACCCGCTCGCTGACAATAAAGGCCCTCCACTGCCACTTTCAATCAATCGCTCATTAGGCCTAACTCCATCTGCACTGCACTTAAAATGCGCTCCCTGGACAGACAGAGGGGAAACAGGCCAGCTTTTTGCCCAGCTTGTGTGCGAGATACCAGGGTGCGTACGGCGGATCTCTCTCCCATGCTGTGGCCAATTGTCAGGACATACTTGTCTGCGGAGCAGAGATGTCTGCTTCGCTGTGGGTTGCATGGCTCAGTCCATCATCAGCAAACAACCTGGAGGCCCTGGTTAATCCAGACCCCACTCACGCCACTCTCTTCACTGTGCCAGGAGCGCGTTGAGGTGGACGTCAGCCATTTTCATTTCCATTTACTGTAGGTTAGGTTTGCAAGATATTTGTTTACCATGCAGCACCATGTAACATTACATGTAACATGCCTGTCATTATTTGATTGCTTGCCTCTGTTTACACTAATGTTGTAGTGGGTTTTTTTGCCCAAAGCGTCGTCACTTGAGGATGTCCCTGCCAACTGAGGCAGCTAATTAGCTGCATACCTTGTGGGTTAGATGCTGTGAACGATGAAGCGCAATTAGAGGACAAAGAAGGAAGATATCAGCTATCAGTGACTACTATCAACACGTGAGAACATGTGTAATATGCTCCATTTCTCTATTTGGGGGGCAGCCGTGGCCTACTCGTTAGCACTCACTTAGAACCAAAGGGTTGCCGATTCATCCCCTGACCAGCAGACCACGGCTGAAGTGGCCTTAAGCAAGGCACCTAACCCTCACTGATCCCCAGGTGCAGCTGCTGCCCTGGGTGTTGTGTGTGTGTGTTGTGTGTTTCACTAATTCACGGCTGGGAGAAATGCCAAATGAGACCAAATTGGCCAATAAAACAGATTCTCTATTCCCTATTCTCTTCTGGCATAAACTGGAATATATCGGCATCAGCATTTCCAGTTATCTCCTCATACATTATAGTGTATATATGTTACCATGTGGAAAGCTGTAGTTTGTGGTGACATGACCTTGTGACCATTATATATCATATGTCACACCAGTTCCCCTCTAATGACCTCTTACGACAGCTACTGTAAATAATAAGCCAGGGTCCATGACCATGCAGCTATGGTTTGGTTCAGTGAAAGGTTGCCCACGTAATATTCCTCCTAGCTGTCCATCGGAAGTTTGAATGTGTTCACTCCACGTCTCGTTACAGCTAATCAGAGGTGGGTGAAAAGTAACCTAGTGCTGTCAATTACCCTGGCCCAGAACTTATGCACCATATAACATGAACTGATATGAACTATGAACTATGAACTCCAGCCTGCTGCAGCACTTTCACAGATGCAGAGGTGATGACTGGGCCCAGAGTGTCCTCATAACAAGGCTGGGAGCAATCAGTCTGAAAGAAAAACATTACAGCTAATTGGTGCAAAGTTGGAGTTGTACTTACTGTGTTGCTGTCTATGATTTGTTGTATTTTGTAAACACTCAAAAGTAGTCATATTTGTTCTTTGTGCTTTAGTTCATGTTATTGACTGATGTGATGATGGATACGCCTTTTTTCCCAGCTGTTTGTTTGTGTGTGCGCATGTGTGCAGGAGTAGGCTACACAAAAACACCTGCCCAGTTTTCGTGACATGTGTTGGAAAGGAAAGCCAAGAAAGAACTGAACAGTAAATTATGGAGTGGCTCTGATTTAATGTTTGATGATTCTTCTTTTCACTGCCACTGCCCTTGCAAAAGCAAGCAGCATTTGGCCTTCACAGAAGTCTCCACCTGCCAAGTGACCTTCTTGTCTCTGTGGTTATGTGAAAACACACCAAGACTTTTCTTCGCATCCCTGAAAGAAAATGATTGCTGTGGTTAATACTACATACAATCAGCTGACGCTGTTTGCTTGCAGAGAATAAAAAGCACACAATAATTATTAAGAAGTTTGGGAAGGCTGTAATTCCCTGATCACACTGTAATTGTAATTTTTTTATGCTTGAGAGAAGCACCTGTGTACTCCAATGAAAACAATCCACTGAAAAACCAATGGACTGGAAATCTTTCTGCTTGCGGGGCTTTTGCTAACAGCTTATTATTTATGCCAAAGAGGTTGGGACATGTAAAGGGAGTGGATTTTCCTCACAGCAGAGAAAAAAGAGTGAAATGGTCTCATAACTAAAGATGCCTGTTTATGTAATAAGCTACAAAAGTGAGGGAATCATTGAACATGCATTGAGAATAATGCTTTGAGCAGCACGCAAGTGTGCTGCATGGGACACGGAACGCTATAGTAAAGAACATCACTTCTAACCTTTGTAGCTTTTATTTTGATTAAGCTCAGTCCCACTGGTGTGTCCAAACAAACTAGAACAATGACGTCTGAAAGGCTAAGAACAGAGGCTAGAAAGACAGAAAAAAGATTCTGCACAGACACAGATTTTTTAATGCATATGTATAATGTGTTTGAAATAAGACAAGAATACTGCTGTTGTGTAAACTGGTAAACTGCTGGTTGTGTAAACAAGGACTTTTTATAGTATTTAGGATGGCTGAACAGACACTTAGCATGTGTGTGTGCACACTTAGGGTTATTTTCCCTCCCCAGTGGATAGGGGCTTGTCTGTGGTCATGTTACTTGTGATGAGGGCTGTGTTGACTGTGCAGTAGAGGGGTGCTGAGGCCGTGGATCCACCCCCTCGCTTTCTCTCTCTCTCTCTCTCTCTTTGTCTTTGTCTCTCTTTCTCTCTCTCTCTCTCTCACACACTCGGCGGTGTGAGGCAGCATGCTGGAGTGGCAGGAGGGAGCGACACAGGGCCCTCTGCAAAACACACACCTCATTAATCCTATCCTGCTGTGCCAGTTAATGGAGCACATACAAGCATACACACAAACATGTGTTCACACACACACACACACACATATATATATATATGCATAAACATATACACACACAGACGCACATGCTTGTGTATGTCATGTATTTATGCACCTAAACACACATACACAGACACAAGCACATCCACTACGGTCTCATCTCCGTTTTTTTGTCATTCTTAGGGGACCCAAAATATACTGTGTAGTTACTCGCATTTTAATGATGACTGAGATGGTAAATATTCATTTTCATATTCAGATTTAACAGTTTTACACTGAAAATAGCTATCTACTTTATTTCTCTGAGTTTGAATATGTTTCTTGTGATGATGTGGCAACTGTGCCACATATCCAGGAATAGTGTACTCGAAAATAACTTCAGGGTGATTGACAGATAAGTTACCATTGTGATGCATTTGTTGTTTTGCAGTAATACAACATAATATTTTACAAAATAGTGGTAAAACTGGTGAAACCTCAAAACCATCCACTGTATTTCTGGAATGTTCTCAATGTTAACTGCCATCTGTGTGCACATATCCAGGAATAGTGTACTCAGAAATAACTCCTATGGGATTGACAGATGAGTTATCATTTTGACATGTTTGCTTGTTTTGCTCTTGCCAGCTCATTCATGACAAAACTCATCAATTTTGACCCATATGTGGTTTCAGCAAAAGATATCCAAAAATAGGAAAGGCTCTTTGATCAATCACTGATCAATCACCAATCAGTCACCAACTGGAAGAGTCAGATTCAGATTTGTCGACTGGCTGAACTGTATCAAAGGAAAACATATTGAAGAAGGCAGAAAGTTTTGAAATAGAGATGTGTGCCTCTACCCTATGCACGCACTAAGAACTATCAGCTCAGAGTCTGGTAACCCAGATTAATGCATCTTGCAATGATTCAGTTTCAAGTTGTGCTCTTAAAGAAGCAAACAGAGATGATGTGAGATAATGTGTGTTGAGCTCCATGCCATTTCTGAATTTTAAACCTAGAACTGATGCTCTCATTGCCTAATTATGTTATCACTGTAGAGTGCATCCGATGATTTGACTTAGCATCACCCTTGCAGGGGTCCTTCTCCAGACGCCAAATCTTGACACACAACAGCTGAGAGCCAGAATAACAAAGACGCTCTGGATCAAAGATGCAAAATTGGTATGACAGAAGTCTCCCTCCCCACCACTGAAGGATCAAAGACATTTACTCTGTGAGATTCAACAAGGGAAAAGTAGCATATTTTATTATATTTTGAGTGCTATGGAGTGCTAATCTGTCAGAGATCATTGTAAATGTGTGGAGGGGCTTTTTATCTCTCGCTGTAAGTTTATCTTTGGGCCCAACTGTTCACTCCACACATTCCTGAGTGGGAAGCATATTGTCAGCCTAAATTTACACATGCGCACACACACTTAGAACTTGTATTCTGCATTAGATGAGATTCTGCTTTGCTCATCTATATTCACTTCATATTAACTCATTATTTTTAACATTCTTTTTTTTATGCAAGATTTTTGTTGTGGCTTGGAAGCAAGCTTCTGACAGAACCAACAGAGAGATATTTGCTTTGTGAACACGTAGGACAGTTGACGCTCTAACCTCTAGCGAGAAACTTCTATCTGTTGATGGGGTACAGCAGTCATTAGTGGTATGAGACATTGTTGATATCCCCACCATTTTTTTTTTCAAATTTAATTCCAAAACTCAATGATAAGGCCAATGTATAAAGTCTTTGCATTTTCTTCTGACCTCTCCTTGGATTTGTGAGCTGGGTCTATGGACATGCTATTGTATAGATGATTGAAGATTTCTGGATGCATTCCACAATGTTAAGGTGTGACCAGTAACACCATAAATGCATTCCAACCATGTAAAAATAGGCAACTGTGCATCATAGCTGACTTCTTGTCTTTACCTGCATTGAGAGCAAGGGAAGATACGAGTCGTTAGCAGTTAAATAGGATAGTCCATGAGATCCTCTATACTCCCACTGGCTTAGTCAGCCATTTTGGGTGGTCCTGAATGCTTGAAGCAGAGCTGAGCCAGAAGGAGAGACGGAAGGGTGACAGTCAGGGGGGCCACACTTGGGATCAGGTTTCCAAGGCACGCTCACTAACAGTGCAGAGGGAAGGGAGGCTCTGGCCTCGAGCACCTTCAAGCATTCAGGCGGAGCAATTAACATGAATCACCGTGCCTGGAGGAGCGCCACAGGTCATAAAAACCGCCAAGGATCCGCCGAGACCCAGGCTACCGCTGGGTTCCGTCTGCTGCCCTCGTCCTACTTGTCAAGCTCATCCACAACTCACCTCGTGCCGTCAGGAACGGTTCCAAGCAGGTCAGAAGAGACCTGTCAAACGCACTTGTGCTGCTATACATGTACCTCTGAAGGTATCGCTTGCCAGTTAGTGCTGTTGGTAAGCAGAGGCTGAGTGAGGGAGAGCTGAGTTGTTTTTTTTTTGGGGGGGGGGGGGCTTTTGCATCATCATTTGACTGCATGGACGTAGTACAAGGCAGGGCTGCCTGTCTGTTTCCAGCAGCGGAGATAGAGTTATTTCCATCAGCAGACTACACTAAGAGGAGGTTTGTGTGTGCATTTATGTGTGCTTGTGTGTGTGTGTGTGTGTATACTGGATAAAAGCTTCATGACACAAGTCTTCAAAAACAAAAAAGGACAAAACAGCAGCTCAGTGATCACTTCACTGACACCAACTATTCAGTCCCCTGGCTGAGGGCGATTGTGGCTGTTTGATAATACCCTCTTCTGTTCAATCAGCCCTCGGCATTCCCCCCTCAACCACCCCACCTGCCACATCCAGGGTGAAACAAACACCCCTCGTGGACTATGGCCCCACTTGGGAAAAACTACAGTGCCCTTTGATTTTCTTGTCATCCCCACATCTGTGGCTCCATTTGCTGCCATAGGCTGCCATTATGTGAATTAGTTTAGTTAGGGTTTTGTATGAGAGCAACAAGATAACAACAGATAACAGAGGATGGCGAGTGCATGGTGTGATGCTGAGTTGATGTCTAGTGGAGCCCCCGGGAAGATGAGGGTGGCGTTTGGGGTCGGGGACGGTGATGGGTGAGGGCTTTGGGTCTAGCTGTTTTCTTCTGAGTGTGAGGCAGACTGATTATCCTCTCACCTGCAGCATACTAATAGTGGTCGCATCGGCTCAGGTTCAAAGAAGGATGGGTGCCATGAGCAGCTACCGCAGCACACGCATGCTCAAAGAAAGCAGCATGCTAATGTGTGTGTGTGTGTAAACCTGGAGCCCTAGCTGTTCCAGGAACAGGATGTTCCTAAATGGTGGTGTTAGGAGGTCTATTTTCAGCAGATCCTGTCAGAATACTAATCTTAGACCAGAGTCGTACAATAAAGAAGGACAAACATCAAAATCTACCAAAGTATCTGCATTCTGCATGATGCTTACTTGTTAATGCATAACCTAGATAGGTGCTTGCAGGGCTATAAATTCCCCAAACGGAGAAAGGCTGGCTCAAAACATGCTCTGGCATGAGATTCAGACAGTCTGTGCTGAGTGATGTTTTGAGAAATGCTGTACCAGATTGTTTAAGGTTGCTATTGACAGTGCATTGAGAGACCAAGAAAAAGTAATGGGATACACCTTTGTCAAAGGAGATGTTGTGAAAATGTCAGTGTAGACTGTGCATCTGCTACAAAGCTGAAATATTTTAACAGCTACTTTTTAAACAAAGCTGCTACTCTGCTGATTAGGTTTTGAACTTCAGTGACCCAGAATTGGTGGCATTTAATAACAAGGCTCAGACTCTTTGAATAAATTGTGACCTAGGAGCCAACACAGTTGTATTTAATTCTGACACTTAATTTACTACCCATGTGGCGTGGCTAGTTCCTCTACTCTTGTGCTAGAATAACCAAGTGAGAGAGTCATCCATCTTCAGACTTGTAGGACTAGTAATTATCCTGTCAGGGTTTCTGAGTGGTCAAGTATAAGTATTCATTGATGGAATCTATTCAGCAGGCTGATGTATTCATTCACCTCCCCTGAATAGGGTGGAAATGGAAAGATGGGAGTGAAAGGAACCTGTTTTAATTTTTGAACTGGAGGTGAAGAGTTTGTTTCGAACTTTCAAGGCAGATTTGGCATGTCATCTTTTATTACCTTTTTTTATTTATATCTGGGTCATGAAGCATGGGTCACATATTCAGCAGCGAACAACTGTGCAATGCAGAAAGCAAAGAGTAATCCATATTTTTATATTTCTGTTCTTTCAACCCTTCGGATCCTTCGCCACCAGTGGCTGCCCTGATCTCATTTGTCTTTAACTATTTTATTTTCAATATTTCTGTAATGTACCCAAAAATATTGTTAACACTTTATATTAGCACACACATATTCACCATTAACTAGCTTCTTATTAATATGCAAATTAATACCATACTATTCATTTGTTCATTACAAATTACTTATTAATACCTTAATCTGCATGACATTATTCTACCCATAATAGACCATTAATTAAGAATTAAACTCTTAATTACTGTTTATTCATAGTTAGTAAGTTAGTTGTTGTATATGAATTATGATTTTGATATGCTTTGGTTAGTATGGGGCTTATAAGGTGGTAGTAAAACAGAAACAGTCTCCTTCAATAATACTTAGAAAAGATGGTGTATTGTTTTGGTCAAAACCCAAAGATAAAAATGCTAGTGTTGTCCAAATAAGTCCTAATTACATCTTCTTGATTGAGAATAACTATTTCTGAGAATGACTGTTCTTGTTGTACTAGTTACTTAGAGGTCCCTTACTGAGCAAAGCGTATTAAGATCATAATTCATACATCTCTAAAAGAAATCAATAAAGTTAGCCCAGGTGAGACACTTATACTAATTTAAGGAACAGCTCGAGGAAATGATGAGAGGTGGGAAAAATTGTCTGTCTGTCTGCCGTTTTACCAGAGATCAGAAGAGCAACATCAGACTACCTTGCTATACGGGTTCCAGTGCATGTGAAACTTATACTCCCACTGTCTATGGATTGAAACACCCCACTGAAGCTCATGTCATCAAACTAGCAAGTTAGCTTTAGGTCATGCTTTGTGTATTTGTGTCTTGTCAGCCTCACTTGCAAATCTGTGAAATTAGACCCTAGACTTAAGGGATCATGTTTGAAATGTCTTCGTTTTTTCATTAGCTGCCACCTGATGTATTGGACCATGAAAAAGCAATGGAGAGTAGTGGTAATACTTTTCTATCTATGCAAAAGGATTTAAGAGAAATGTTTAATGGTTTAAAACTTGGGCAATGCCACCAGTCTCCTGGTACATAGCCTTATTTCTGTGCAAACTGCCCTTTTGCAATGGTCCATATAGTACATTGTAGTGTAATTGCTCCTGAAACTGAGGCTTGTTGAACTAGAGTTGCCCGATCAAATAATGACAAGATGAGCCTCTGGTTCAGAAATAATTCTGTAATCTGTATGTAAAACCAATGACAATGTTGTGCAGGTTCTTTGTATGTGTGGATTTCCATGGAACTCTGTGTGCTGCCATGTTTTTCTTGTAGATTTACAGTTGTCTTTGCAAAGTTTGCCGTGGGAGTCCATTGGATGTAAGGTATTTATGGATTTTCACTCTGTGTGCCTGTGATGCAGGAGAAACTATTGCCCAGGCTATATTTCCACATTCTGTTTCATACTCCTCTTCAAACACATGTGAAAGAATTTTACTCAGATGTCCAACTGAGGTGCCTTCCCTGATTGCCATAAATCATTGAACTGGCACTCCACAGAAGCACAGGAGGTGAGAAGAGAAAGCAAGTAAGCGAGTGAGAGAAAGAGAAGAAAATAGAGAAGGAGGAGGGGAGGGGAGGAATGGAGAGCAAAGACAAGAGTCTTATTTTACTTTTACACCATGAGATGAAGCACAGGGCAATTCTCCATGACTATCTAATCATCTTTGTAACGGAGAGAGGAAATCTGTGAGAAGTCCTGACTCAGAGCTTTTCTAAAGTAGCTTTTAGACATAATTTTGCATGTCCCATGCAATATTTAGGGGTCATCTGACAAACTCAATTCTTCATTGCCATCCATCTTTACCAGAGACCAGTGAAAAATGCAGACTGTGGACTATGTTTTAGTGTGTATTGTAGGGATTTCACCTTAATACTCAGAACTGACATAAAATACTTCTTTTGTTGTTTGGTTTCAAAAATAAATTAGATACACACATAAAATTAGGGCAATGCCATGGAAAGTGGACTTTTTTGACACATCTACAATGGCAGTAAAATTGCATGGTATTTGTATGGTGTTAATAATTACATGAAATTTGAGCATTTGCTGTTTTTGACTGTAGAACTTGCATGCAAAATGGCATTATGGGTGTGACAAAAAGTCCATCATCCGTGGAATTGCTTTTTTACAATGGCATGTCAAATAAAAAGATTACAGAAAATATTCTCTGAATTCTGTTGTGTCTGTCAAACATACAGTATTTTAATGTAATGAAATGGTTCAAAGAATTCTATTTATATTCTTATATAAATTTTATATATTAAAATTCTATTTATATTCTTAATAATTCTTCTAGAAATATTATTTCAAGACAGACTATTACAGTCTTGTTCCCGTAGAGAGCCCCAGGACCAAAAATTTTAAAAGCTTTTATACTGTAAATACTGCATACTTTTTTATAAATGTTAAAAGCTTTTAATACTGTAAATATCTCTCTGACTCTACAAAGTGTGAAACAACCTGCCGTCAACATAAATAAATCTAAGGCCAGGTATGGGTTGGCATAGGTTGTTAGGCCTGATGGTTAGCCTTCATAGGTTATGTGGTGCTATCTTGCCACCAGACATAAATAACTTAAACTACTAACTATTCATCAATGATTCTCTACAGCACTTCAGTACAGAAAGAAATATTTCTATAAATGAATGTTTGTAATATTGAATGTTTCGTAAATTCTGTCAGCAAATTCACACCGTTCAACGCCGTTGCGGCAAAAGATGTATGAGCAGGATAATTGACTTCATTCACATATCAAAAAGGTAATGCACTTCAAGGTGTAATCTCTGCTTAGCATCATATTACCACCTTAAATGTGCAAATGCTGTGGCATTGTTTATTTCTGATTTAGTGACTGGTGAGGTAACACGTCTGATCTGTACTTACCATTGTCAACATCCTCTGCTATTGTTATTGTTGGTATAGTTGGTCAGGTTCAAATGGTTTACTTGTTGTATGGTGTCATCAGTCATCCTTGCTTGTTTGTTTCCTAACGAGACACCTGAATTAGATTTTGGGCTTTACTGAAAGAGGTTGCATGCACTGCAGAGCCAGATTACATCATCCTAATTAGACCCTCCTCAACTCATTTGCACTCTACCAAGGCCCCATAGACACACTGCTGCATTCATTCCAGGTAATTAATATGCATCTTAATTGACTTACACAGGCCATTGTGTGTGTTATTTATGAGATGTGTGTCCTTGTGTGCCTCTCTGCTCACACCTGAGATGTTTATTTTATGTGGTCAGGTAGGATGTGGAGCCTCTCTGAGACACTGTGAGAAGGCTGTTGTGAGCAGAGAGTTCCCAGCGGGCTTAATGAAGCCATGCCTTGTAGTCTCTGTACTGTTATAGGAGGCATAGGAGTTACAAGACTGAACAGCAGCCTTACTGTTGAGACCGACAGCGTACTAATAAGAGAAATGAAGGGAATGTGAATGAGGAGAAATTGCATAGAAATTGCAATAATGCATCAGTACGGCTGTGATGGAGGAAACGATTATAGACAGTTCAGTTTCTCCTGACTGCATTGTTGGAGTTTTAATTTTCTGAAATGGATAACATAGACCTTAGAAATATGGACACCTGACGTATAAAGTCGGTCAGTTTAGTGAAGGGTAAGATGTTTTTTCATGATGTGATGATTTCATCATCATAATCATCATAATAAAGGCAAACGTGAGGACAAATCTTCCCTTAGGTTTTCATTTGCCATATGTGTAGAAACGGCATAATCTCATACCGTGACAGCTTAATTTAAAAAATGGAGCACCTGTGTGTCCAAAGGTAATGGAATGTTGTCTGCCAATAATCTTCTACACTCAAGGCTCTCTTCATTTAAACTGCCAACCTCAACAGGTTCAAGCTTAACTTACTCTTTGAAGAGTGTATGGTCCTGTCCCAGTGTTTTAAGCATGCTCATTCATATTTTGTAATGATCAGCCACATTACATAACCTGTATTATATATACGTCCTTCGGGAATGTATGCATTGGTAATCACTCCTCCAGACCTTCAACTGTCCATGCAGTATAAGCCCACATCTCTCTGAAAATAGCACATGTCCTTGCATCATCCAATTATGCATTTGGAGATCAATTAAAGTGTCAAGTTTAATTTCGTTTCGATGAATTAACATGTCAGCGGCGGTCTGGATCGGGCTATTTGGCACCCTGTATAAATCACTGTCAGGGGCTGGTGCTGATGCAGCACATTGTATTCTCACCATGTCAAGCCTTCAGAAGCGTCCAGAGCGGTCACACAGGGACTGGGTGCATGGCCACCCCCGCTCTCTGGCCTCGCTTGGGCCAGAGCAGAGGAGACATCAGAACATGCTTCACTGTTATTGGACTCCAGCTAGGACCGTGGTCCCCCCTCCACTCTGCCAGTCTTTCCTTACTGCCCTTAATCTAACACACAGAACCAAGCCCAGAAACTCCTGCAAGTTACAACAGTGAGCCAAACCACTGCTCATTACTCGTTACGCTACTCATTACGTACGAACGTTGTCAAGCGTTCCCCTTAACTCTTTGTACAGCTGGTCAAGTCAGTCTACATTAACCCTTTTTTTTATTATTTGAAAGCTCATAAAATACTTTAGGTGTTTTGGACCAAGTCAGAATTTATTACGGCATAGACATGTGCTGACATGACCCCTATATTTCTTCTTCCATGATTCCGTGTCAACCAGTCATTGTAAGAAAATATTCCCTGACAGGATGAACAGGACCCTTGTGCTGATGACAGCAACGATAAGTTAAGTGTTAATTAAGTGTGTGCTAATTTAGCATTTCCGAAAGCAAACCTGCTACATCGCAACAGTGTTAGTATCTGTGCTAGCACTTGTTCCATTGATACTACATTTGCAGAAACTGAATATTGACTGTGAATCAGCAGTGATTTAGCATCATCCATCATACATAATGTAATTTATTGCCATTGGAGTTAGAGATATTTGAAAACTGCAGATAATTTAATGCATTTCTCTGTGCGTGCATGTGTGTGTGTGTTTCTGTTTCTGAGCGTGTGTGTATGTCTGAAGTGAATGTTGGACAGCAGAGGCCTGACGTGCCAGATGACAGGCATACAGGCCACCCCGCTGTTAACATATTCAGCTCTCCAGCAGGCCTGGAGGAGAGCACAGACAGCCGGCCGGCAGGCTAGCGGACCAGAGCGGCCGCCACTGACTCATGGGTGCCCTGGTATTTAACTCCCAGCCCAAACAAAAGCCTCTTGATCTCTTGCCCCAGGATGCTTGCCAGGGGAAAATGTCAGCATTTGTGTGTGTGTCTGTGTGTGTGTGTGTGTGTGTTTAGTCTTAGCATGTGATCAGTATGTGTGAGCTCCCCTCAGACTAAATGTACAGATGGGACGGAAGCGCCAGTAATATGTGAGAGAGCGGAGGAGGGAAGAAATACATCAAGAGGGAGGGATGGAGAACAGACGGCAGGAGACAGAGAGAAAGAGAAAGAGAGAGAGATAGAAAAAGAGAGAGAGAGATGAGAGACTGAAGGGCAGGTGGCAAGAATGTGCAAGCGAGTCAAGCTCACAGAGACAGATAAACCCAGAGCAATGAGGATTCCACCAGCAATACAGAAACAGCCTGTGAAGGAGGAAAGAAGTGAGAAAGAAAGTGACAGAGAAAGAGAGAGAGAGAGAGAGATGAAGATGTAGTACAGCATAAAGGTAGCAGAGAGCATAAGACAGCGATTTAAAATTGCTGGTTGTGTCTTTGGGGAGTCGGATCTACTGCTAAATCCCATCTCTGTCTCTGCAGTCATAAACAATGGTGGGTGAGAAGGGTCACTCAGGTCTCCATTGGAATTCGAGTAGACGCATTAAGAAAACTGTGCTTGTCCACTCTGGTCCCTTTAAATGGCTGAACCCATGAAGGTGAAGGCACTTGTGTGGGCTGAGGTTTTTCTCTCCTTTGCTAACAGCATAAGACAGATGCAGGGTTGTGATCACCCAGCCTCATGTGAACAACCTCTCTTCATTTCTCTCAGAATATATACAACACACGAATCACTACCCAAGGAGGTTTCTTCATGATAAGTGGGCCCAAAGCACTCACTATGACTTCACTCTTCAGAGTTCAGGACTGTGTCACATCATTTCACAGCACCAGTGAAACTAATATTCACCATCTCTGAAGAGCCGTTCTCCTCCTGCCTTGATTTAAATATGCAGAGCCCTTCAGAATGATTGCTTAATGTGGCCTCGGCAGCCGACATAGTCATTGCATAGGCCATGGCTGCTGCTGTTGCCGCATCTGCACAATCACAGTGACTTTGCTCTTGTTCTTTTGTCTTCTCCTTTTCAATCTATGAGCTGTCCCACGGGTGGCCGAGGCTGATTCCGCTCCCTCTGCACTGTGCCGATGTGTCTATCACCAGAGCTGCCGGCCACTTTGAGTCAGGGCAGTTCAAGCCTCTTTATTTGTTTTAGCTTAGCTGTGTTCTGCTGTTGTTTGTTTTTCTTTGCTTCGGTGCTGGCGGCGGCAGTAGCAGCTCACAGGAAAGAAAAAGAGAAAAAAAAAGTGGAGAAAAAAACAAAATGTGTTGGAATCACCACGAGTACATCAAAACATCTCTAAATAATGCATCAGCTGTAAGTATCACTGGAGGGGGCAAGGAGAGAAAGAGTGGGAGAGAGAGCAAAGAAAGACTCAGAGAGGAAAGCAGAGACGAAAAGCCAAGCAAGAGAAGAGAGAAAGAGAGGGAGCGTCAGTGAGTGAGAAAAAGAAGAGAAAGAGGAAGAGGGAGGGGTGTGGATTGGAGAAGCACCTAGCCAAGTGTCTCATCTCCATCTACCCTGTATCTACACAGGCAAGGCCAGATGTGTTAATCTCTGCTCATAGATCAGCAACCCTGGACATGAGCATAATAATTACTCCCCAGCCTCACCCCCCGCAGCCACCAAATCCAGCTGCCCCCCACCGACCTGCTCATACTCCTCTCTGCGCTGGGGACTCAGATAATGCTCTAACATGCTATCAGAAGTTTAGCGCATTTGCATTCTGCCCCTTCAGGGCAGCACGATATAAATAATTGATCCTGCTTAATTCATGCCTGTGCCAAAGGCTTTTCCGCCATGCCAGTGAGCAGTCCTTATAACATAATTACAGAGGGGAACATTGTGCTTACTCAGACAAACAAATAAATCTCAAGAGACTGTGCCGTCCTCAGCCCCCACTGACGGAGACATGGGCTTCAACAGGGGAGTCCACCCACTGGATTTATTGCTGGGCCGTCAGGGGAAACATGCCAGGGCACACACATGCCTGGTGGGCTTTTTCCACCCCCTCCCCTCCAACCCGTGCTGACGAAAGCCAGCGTCGACAAGTGACCGGCAATTGAGGCTGTGACACCTGTCCTGGGAGCTAACAGGTTGGAGAGGTGGTGAAGTGTGAGAGAGGCATGCTGCTGCCATGGGGACTGGAGAGGGCAGACTGGCCAGGGCTGAGGTCAGGCACATGTGTGGTCCTGTGGAAAAGGACAAAGCACTAATGGCAGACTTGAGTGAGTAGTTACTACATGTGTGTAGTGTGTGTGTGTGAGCTTGTGTTTGTGGGAAGGCAAGTGCAGTCATAATAGGCACATTCCCTATGACAGCATTTTAAGTGTAATGTTATGTGTATCCAGATGTGTGGAGGCTACTTGGTGTGATAAAATGCAGTACATCTGCAACATAGACACTGGATTTCTTGGATTGTAATATCTGACTCCCTGACAGCACCATCATCTCCTTTTGATGTTACAAACATGTTTGTCCCCCATTACCACACCTTTAAGCTTTCCTCATGACTTACAGAAGTAAGACAAACCTTGGGTAATAAACTTGGCCTGAAAAGAACATTTAGTTTATTTATTTTTACCCCTCTGTGCTCAACACCCATTCCAACATTCAATTTCCTAAAACCAAAGTATTGAGTGGTTCATTAGAGAGTGCTAATTAAAATCACATTTCAATTAAAGTGGGCCATTAGAAGCATCATTACAGTTTACTTTTCCAAAGCGGCTTGAAATGGAGCCACAAAGCAATTTTATCTTGAGACACAGCAAAGTGTGCCCATTGATCCTGGGCGTAAAACATTTTGGTTACTGAACATAGAGCTGAGTCAGAAATAAATCCAAATGTGTCTTTAAGAGCAAATGTTGATGATATGGTGAGATAAATGCCCATCACCCCAGTTTTCTCACTTTTTCCTCTACATACATATACATAGAGAGAGAGAGAGAGAGAGAGGGAGACTTCCATGCAGAATATACACTTTCTTTCTTTACATCAAAGAGAATTTAGCCAACTGCTGACCCCTGACCTTATATTTGGTCAGTAAAGAAACTTCTTCTTAAACATCTGTACCCAAGCAACATGTGGGAGGACCCAGACCAGGTATGCAGATAAGCCCAGGACAGGGGTGGGGGACATGACACCCTCAGTTTCCATGGTAACACGATTTATTCCCCCCAGTTTCAACGTTGCATGTTGCACTTGACAGTGAGAGCTTAAGGCTCATCTTTCTAAATTTTAAATAAAATTGCTATTGCTTAAGTTACCTTATTCGGACAACAGCTATATATCTATCATTTTAGGTAGCAATACAATCGCAGTGTCTTTACTCCTAAACTAGTGAAATTCCTGAAGCTAGAGTAAGAATGGAGGAAATAGAAGTAAGAATTGGTGTTGTAGTTAAATTAGTTTGGTATTTAATGAGAAAAGAGTTTGTGTGGTTTGCATAAAATGCATGAAAGGAAGAAATTTGAAGGCTGATGGAGATGCAAAAGAGAAAAAGGAAGAAGAATCCCCAAACTGGATTATTATTTGACATACAGTGTACCTGAATAATTTCTTTGCTGAAATAATGCACCCTACAGACGCTACAGGGCCTTACAGATAAAACATTCCCCAAAATCTCCCCCCAAAAATTTTAGCAACACTGTTTTTTGTGTATTGTTTAGTTCCAAGTTTGTGTGTTTTTTTATTTAAGATCTTTGTGCTTTGTGGTGCCTATATGTTAAGCACTTCTACCATGCACAAAGCCTTTTCCTGTGGAGTTCATAGACTTTAATCTTAAGGGTTTAAGTGGTGTGTATACAGTCTATATGACTAGTACACACATTATAAGTCTGTGACAAAACCTCTGCGTTTCTGTAGCACATCTTGCTTAATGTTATGCTGTTTGGACATTCTGCTCAGGGAAAAAGCTCATTCACAGTGTTCAAAATAGTATCTGTGTTTGACATAAAGACTGTGATTTTTACAGCATTATACTTTTCTCTGGCCCTTCAAATACATTTATTCTTTTACCTTAATAGCAATAACGACACCTACCCTAGATGTCCTTCATTATCTCATCAGCCTTTTGTCGAGGCATTTAATAAAAGAAAGCCTTGACAGTGAGCCTAGTTCTTCTCCTTGGGAGCACACTCTAATGAAAAGTGCCATTTAGTTACTTCCTTGAGAGTCACTTCAGATAAAAGCATCTACTAAATGACCTAAAGTGGGAAAATGGGTTTTGTTTTCTCTTGATCCTAAGCCTGTTCTTTAAAACTTCTATGCATGTGTTAAGTCACTGTTAAGTCCACATTGAAAACTTCAATGTAGATCACTCTAGTAACTTAACTGATGTGCCCCATCTGTGGCTGAGGGGGGCTGAGTTTACATAGCTGACTGAGGTGCCAGGGCTGTGGTCTGGTACAGACAATATCCTGCTGCTTGGCTTCCGGGGTGAGCTGAGGGGAGGATGTGCCCTTGCACACCCGCAGGATGTGCGGTGATGAGCAGCATGGAGCCCCCCAGCTTTTGGTATGACCTCAGAAGAACCTCCAATATGCACAGTCATGATGGAAGCCATTATGCGCACCTACGCACACACACACACACACACACACACACACATGTGTGCGCACACACACACACAGCACACATCCACACACACAGACTACACACACACAACACAAGCGCCATCTTCCCAGCCAGCGCCTCCTCAAAGCCACATTGCCCATTTCGCATCAGGCCAGCCAGCGGCACATTAAGACAATTAAGACAGCCCTCTAACCTCCCCTGTCTGGCTCCTTGTGCGAGCTGCTGTCGTTGGCGGCCATGACTGATGACAAATAGGAGGCCATTATGGAGAGGTAACTCCAGGACTTCGGAAACATGGTGCATGTATCGGCAATTACCCGAGATGACCGTTCAGCTCTAGGGGAGAGAGTGAGAGGAAGAGGGAGAGAAGTGCCTGCGGAATGGTGGAGAGTCGATGGCTTTTTTATGACCCAGATCTAACTTGCTCAATCTCATGTGTCCTAACGCGCCAAGGCACAGCTGCAGCGCGAGTCATCAGGCTATGCATTTCAGCCCCAGATGATGAGCCCCCCTCTCAGAGTAGCACAGCGATGAGGGAGAAAGAGGAGGAGGAGAAATCAATAAGCTCACATGATCCCTTTCTCATGTTCTGCAGGGGAGGTTCAGTTGCATACATGTACATAGATTAGATCATTACTATTTGAAATCATCTCATTAAGGTTCTCGACATAATAATTCTCTTATGGGGGAGAATAATGTAGGAGTTCCCACCACTGCCTGCCACACACAGTGTACTGCAGTACCAACTGAGTCATGGCACTGAATACAAATAAACATCATTGTGACTTAAGTGGCATAAGCTGCAGTGAATGTGCTTCAGCAAACTCTGTCCTTGGACACCACAGCCCCACCCTCCTGCGCCTTCCCACCCCGATTCCCTTGACAGACCCCCCTCCCCACCACACATACACACACAGACACACACACACTACCATACCTCCTCCCTGAGCAGCCTCGGAGCAGATTGGCCCTCATTGCATTTCAGACAGACACTTTTATGGGCTGATTTACTGGCCACATGATTTCCACATGGCTAAGCTATGGACTTTGTTGAGTTAGTTGTAGAGGCCCCTTCCACCACCACCCCCAACCCCCACCACCACCACCACCAGCCCACCACCCCACCACCCCAATCCCACCAACCTACTCCTCATCAGTCATAGAGACAGAGCTACCTAGGACACGGCCATGTTCTACTCAGAAATCTGGAAGCTTCTCATTATGGACTGTTGTTGTGGGGCCATGTAGAAGTATATTATGTATTTTACTGTGCACATTTTGTATCTGAGCTTGGATGGGTTGTGTTTCCATTGCAGAGCCTGTCAGTCCTGCTACATGGGGAGTCGCCTAATATGGCAGATTATGTGCCCTCAATTGGTTGTGGAAACCTTGCAAAAAATGCCTTTCATAGAAGAAGTTGGTCTGAATCTTGGCAATAGACTGAACATAAACTGAATAGGGGCAGTTCTAAAAACTGAATTCTGCCCAGCCCTTTGCCACTGAATTGTTCTGCCAGTTTTTCTGTAGGTGTCAGCAGCACCAAATGACCTATAGTTTGTCCCCAAAACAATTCTGTCTTTTAAAAAAAAGTGTGTAGGATTCAGTTTTAACCACAAAATGTTTCATCTCTAAAGTCTCTGACCACATCTTTATCTCACTATGAAGCATCTCTCCATGTTGTGTATCAGTACATGTGCTGATATTTGTGGCAGTCATTCACACACTCTCAAAACTGGGCCTTGTTAAATGTCATTGATAATAACAGGTCAAAATTTAAATACATTTATTTTAATGCCAATATTCAAACTCGCTGTTTTGTAGTTGTCTCCAATGCAAGTTTAGGGAGAATTTGAAAGCACCATGTCCTTTAGCACTAGATTAGTGTTCGTGTGTATATGGCTTAGGCCAGCACAAGGCCACTAATTCACTATTTCTGCCCCTGCGCTGAAGGGCCATTTAATAAGTCTCTGGGCCTCGCATAAAAGTCCCTGCTCAGACATGTATAAAACAAACACAAGCTGGTTTCTCTGTCACCCCATTCACTTAGAGGAAGTGATAGCCCCAGAGTCCTTGCATGGAGAACACAACTTGTCCTTTCCCTGTCCATGAGAGGTCACCAGGAGAGTTTTACATCAACTGAGTGTTTATCTGTGGAGGAAAGGGGGGTTTGTTATAGAGGAAGTTAGACACTTTTCTGTTTGCTCTGTTGTTTGAATGATCAGTGACTGAACACCTTCTCTTCATGTTCCACTCGTACATAAATTCAGCATTTCAGCATCACACTTTCAATTTCTTTCTTTCATTCTTTCTTTTTCTTCTCTCTCTCTCTCACACACACATGTATCCCCCAAACTCCACACACGCTCACTCACATACGTACTGAGTGACCTAAACAACGCTATTTTTACTTTGCAGAAAACTTTACACCAAAACCATTTTTCTCATTGCACGGCACTGGGTGTTTATTTCTCATGTTTCATTTATGGATCTCCATAATAGCACAAGGCAGAGTGGGGCCAGTGCAATTGTTAGATTCTATCAATACAGATGAACACAGCACAGCACAGCATCCAGCATAAGCTGATAGGTGAGGAGAGCCTGAGAGATGTTTGGGGAGAGGACTAAGGCAACACACTCTCTGTTCTCTGTCTCTCTGACATGGAGGGGACAGCATTAAAATTTCACAAGATCGCATAGATTATGTGTTGCTTTCCACCCCTTCCCATCTACTCAACCCCCCACCTCCCTCACCCGCCTCACACACACACCACACGCCTCTTCTCCATTTGCACACAAAGTGTGGAGCATTAAACTTTTATGCCACTGACAAACCTGTGAGGAAATTGGTTCCTAGGCTGAGCAAACGCACCCATAATTTGAGGGGAAAAAGGCTGAGGCTGAGACCTGTAAAAATCACCTGATTAAGAGAGACTGCCTTATGGCTTCTTTCCAGAGAGCAAATTGGTCTTATGTAATCAATATATGCTTATCACACCCAACAGTATCATAGATTTTGGTGTAATTTCACACCCTGAAGGTGAGTGTGTCAGACCCAAATGGCTGTAGTTGCTTGTAAAAAGTCCTTACATTGTGATTTAAAGGAGAAATCTGGTGTGAATCAATCCATAGTCCTGTTGTTTGAGGTCACCGAATGCTGTTGGTAGGAAAAAGAATGAGAAGATTTTATACAATGTAGACCAAATAGTGAACTAGCAGCTAACACAAACTGAATTGGGCATAGAAACTCACTTTCAGTTTCATTTTCCTATGCCCCATCTAGTTAATGTAAGCTTCCGGTCTGATATTCGGTCAATCAGATTTTCTCATTCTCTTTCTTACAGGTCACTTGGCAAGCTCAAACAACACTATGGATAGATTGAATCACACCATATTTCTCTTTTAAAGCCCAGAGATGGGTGAAACAACACTACTTTTTGGCACAGCATGACAAGTTGCATGTAGATGAATCAGATGAATGCAGGGTGATGGTTTTCCCCCTCTTTTCAGCCCTCTTCTTTTAAGTGCGTCCTCCTCTACAATAGCTGTGACAGCCATGTGTTTGTATTCACAAACAGCTTCATGTCCGGCAGAAGAGCAGAGAAAATGGAACTCACAAACTCCCATGTCAGTTTAAGCACATCTTGACTTTAATTTCAGCAATGACATTAAGATGTTAATGGCCTGCAATTACCCATTAGTTCTTTGGGAACTAACGAAGGACTTTGAGGACATATACTGATGATCTCCTTTGAAGTCCCTGTCCTCTTTAACATATTCTTCTGAAGGCATGTGGTAAATGCGTTCACATTGAACTAGAGTCAAATGCGTTCACATTGAACTAGAGTCAAATGCGTTCACATTGAACTAGAGTCAAATGCGTTCACATTGAACTAGAATGTCTTCATCTTCACCCCATCACAATAACAAGAGATTAAATGGACAGGTTCTTATGATAAATGTGCATGCTAAGGAGATGTTCACTATTACTGGAAGCACTTTGATTTTTCAAATAGGTGTCTCTCTTTACCTTTCTGTGTAAGCATGGTAATCTTTAAATGGCCAGGGACAACTGCATCAATGTAAAAATAGATTCTAATAAGTCTTATGGAAAGCAGAACAGAGAGACTCTTTTGTAATTCAGCATTTTGATTAGAATGTAGCACTTATTCATGTTTTTATCTCTCTCAGAGATGTCAAACTGCTGTCATTATTTCTGCACTTGAATCAAAAGCCTTGAGTTGATTGATGACATAAGCCCACAGAGTTTGACCTAGTCAGAAAATTCCAGGTCCATGACTCTCCAAGGTACTGACCTATCTACACATTAGGTTTATGTTATAAGGAAATAAAAATGTTCTAATCTGTTCCACATCTCTGAACTTGTGTGGCAAGGAATACAATCACTTATAAGTATAAAATAAAATACAATTTGGAGATAAAATTGGTGTGTAAGATAGTGCTGCAGTTGCAATTTGGAATTTACATTTATACACTTACTGCCATACTTTATTTAACATTAAAATCCAGACAACAAGCATGGCCATTATGAGAGGCTTGGTAATACCTGACAGAAGATGGATAGGTTTGCTCAGGACCTCAAAGGTCAGGCAACTTGAAAGGTGTGTTATATTTCCACATCAAAACTTAACAACCTCTCATGAACCATAGATGCCATTAGCATGAAATTTTGCATGCGTGATCTTTAGGTGGGCTCGCATCGTAATGGTTCGTTTGAAGGAGCTCATTAAAAAACATGGCCACTGAGGCCATAAAAAAGGCTGTAAATGCTTAAGGACAAAAGGACAGTCAAGCTACCCCAGATTGGCTAAGGCCCCTTAAGGAGATTCTTAGGTTACAAGCAACTGAACATACAACTATACAGTATAAGCTTCAACATTTATGTTATTGTCGTGATCTTTAAAAAAAAAAAAAAACTAAGTTATTTGAATGTTTGTATTTTCAATTACAACAAATTTGCTTATAATTACTGCACGCCCTTCTGTTTAGTTCATGTAGTTGCCATTTTATAGTCTGGGTAGTGAACTGTGGTGGACAGATGGTGTGCATGGACAAATGCGCCTGACACTTTCAAATAAGGGACACAAGCCCCTAGATGAGGAAAACTTGCAACCTGCCGAGGACCAACCTTGCAACTGTCACTGACATCACGGTCTTTACTTAGACACTGTCTTATTAGAAAGTGTGAAAATGTATTCATTAAATTATGAACAGTGAAAATAGTTCCTGGTTCTGAGCTTTTCTTAACGCACAAAATGTAAACACTCAATATTTGATAACCTATTATTAGATGATAGGTAATTAGGAAGCTAATGGGTCAGCTAAAAGCCCCAAATGTCCAACGGCCTAAAAGCTAATATAGCTTTTACATGGAGCTATTGCATAATGGGCTTGACCTAAAGCAGCACCATCTGTAACTGTAGGAGGGAAAATGGCATTAGTAATGACTAATTGCATCAAATGCATTTCTACACATATCCACATACTTGTAGACACCTCCAGAAGGAATAATTACACTCAGCATTTATACCACATTGTTGAGAGTGTATAGAACTGTCCAGCAGGCCTATGGCTACACATGGGCACACACAGTTAAAACAGCAGTGTGTACTGTATGACCTTTTTCACAAATACAGTGCTTGGTCCTTGATGTCAAGTTTTACAAGCTCTGATATAAATAAAAACAGAGCCCAAAGGTATAGTATATATCCTTCCATCATTGGTTATGTGTCAGACTGGAATTATATTTGCCATACACAACCCATTATTTATTATTCGTTTTATTAATTTTTATTTATTGCTGTGGTTGTTGTTGGATATGGAAGTATAGAGAATATTTGTCACCATGAATATGTTTTAAATGTACAAGATTAAAAAAAATGCCAGTACCTTTCCATCATTTTGAAGAAAGTAAATGTCTGCAAAATTCAATTTAATTCTCTCATATGAGTCATTGTCTTTATTATTAATGCTCACAATCTATAACAATATTTTAACAGGTGAAATGTATGGTAATCATTTTCATGAGTGATAATAGTGAACACATTCTGGGTGAGTCCATTCTCATCTTCTACATAAATTCTGCCCCACGTTTTATAGAGATGATGTCATCTTTTTCTCTCATACATCATCTTCATTAGCCATAACATAAAACTTCTGGTATTTTCTGAGGCGGTATTGTTTAAGCATGTTCATGTGCCAGGTCTATGACAAGTGGTCCTTGTTTGTATGCCTCAGGGGGTAATATGCTCCTATTGGGGTTTGGGGAAGGGTGGGGGGGGCTTGGAGCTGAGAAGCTCTATTGAGATCTTCTCATCCCGGACGATCCCCACCATGGTGACGAATGGCTTTGCAGTGAATGATGGTGGGAGGGTTTGCATGAGATTCGCCCCATTCCTCATCATTTATGCCCATTAAAAGGTCCACTGTCACTCACAGTGTGACGTGACTCCAACACTGATTGATCTATGCATGACACCTCTGCCGTGTAACGAGCCTTTAACATGTAGCGATTGGTATGGCCCTCTGTCTTCCCCGCTGATGTAAATCTTCTTTATTATGGCTCAGTTGCTCCTCAGTCTCGGGCTTTATGGCTCACCCCCACCATGTCGCCACTCTGAAGCACCTGGGCTGAGAAACTACAGAGTGAATTGCACCTCGTTTTCTGTCATCTGTAGTAATCTATTATCTACATTTCCATCCCAACACTGTCAGTCTTAGTGTCCCACTTCTCCTACAGGGCTGTCTTGGGTTAGTGCTTTTCTGGCTAAGGTGCTGTTACACCATCAAGAAGCACTACTGAAGATGTTTGGGGGGGGGGCAGTGGTGTGGGTTTGGTTAACACGGTGTGCATTTTGTCATCAGTGGAAGTGGTACAACACACTGTGTAAACACAAAGCCTGAAAAATGAATGTCCACCATATGGTGAAAAGACAAATGTGGCAAGTGCCAGATGTCACCAACAGGTAGACCAGGAGCAGCATGGAATGGATTTTTTGTGACAGATTGAGATTGCTTTCAATTTTAGGTGGCTCCCTAAGGCTGTGACTGCGATGTTAAGGAAGTACATTCAGACAGACACACAGTGGGTGACACTTTGCTCTGATAAAAAAGTAACGGCACTTAATTAGCTGAAGAATCTTGCATGCTTGTTTTTTAGTAAAATCATGAGAGTAAGACTAATTCCGAATGAAATTAATAACGTGTCATCATGTTATCAGCCAGGTCCACATGCCAAAGCAGACATCAGTCATTTTTGTTGTGCATTTTCAATTGACCCACACAGGAAAATGAAAACAATGGTATATTGATGTTACAGTTGGTGGTTGAATGTTATCCAAATCGCATTCAATACAGACGCTGTCACCAGGGTGACTTAATGGCCTAACATTTATGCATGCAAAGTTGTTATGAGCCCTGGTAAGGTAATGAAACTTAGTGGCTTGTGTTTTGACTTTTTTGTCCAACACAGATCACTAATGAAAGGGGAGGCAGGCCGTTGGCGGGAAAGGGTTTGTGTGCGCACGCCTTGGCTCACTTGCTGTAATGGAGGTTGCTTGGAAACGTGGATAAAAGTCAGAGGAATTTCGTAAATCATTACCCTCCATCCCCCAGTCCCATTCAGACTACTAATGTATGTTTTTTTTGTGAGTTACAATAACCTTATACACTATTTTGATATATTTTGACTATTAGAAAAAAAAACATGTGGTTATATTGTGAGTGCAACCACAGAACTTTAAAAAGACCCACTGTGTCCCTTGTAAACACGTTCCCCCCAGTCCTGAAACCCAGCCAACACTAGGGGCCATGTTCTTCTATTTATTTCACAGAAATGGCTTCTGTTCCACATGCTTTCAAATCCCATGATCATCCATACAGTGTGTATCTGTGTTTGTGTGTGTGTGTTTGTGTGTGTGTGTGTGTGTATATGTGTGTATGTGTTTATGTGTGTGTAAGAAAGAGAGAACAGTGAAGTTGGATAAATTGAAGACTGTAAGAGGTACTGTAAGAACAGAAAACTGTCACACACACACACATGAATCAGACCAGGCTTCCTTCCACTGCATTAATTATATATATGGTCACAACAGTGGCAGTTTGTGAAGTACATGACAAGTCCTTTTGGTCTCTCTGTGGGCCCAGGGCTGATATAAAGGCCCTGATTTCCCCAGGGAGCTGTATCATGTGTGTCCTCCTTCAGTTCAGGAAGGTGGAGGAGAAATGGTAATTTTGTGCCAAAGAAACTAGATTGTTATTTTTTTAAGTGAGTGTTGACAGCTATTAAAATGGATGATATTTCAAGAGTGTAATCACAATGCTGTGATTGACTGCCACACATCGAGGCTGTCGTTCTAAACCTGTTATATTTGTGTATATATTTGGGATAATGTTTCGTGCTTATTTCTCTCTCTCTCTCTCTCTCTCTCTCTCTCTCACACACACACACACACACATACACACACCCTCCAACAACTTAAGCTTGTGGGGTAAGTCCAGGCTGATATGAACATAAATAAGCCTTTAGATCTCTTTAGTGCCTCTCTCACTGGCTGGGCTGAAATAGGGGCCTTTTCAAATGCTCTGCTTGTGAAGTACTATCACTGAGGATCCACATCCTGTCTCTCCACTCTCACTGGGGCCCTAACAAGTGAGTGATAAGCAGCTCCCTGAACCCTTTATCAGCTCAGTGGGAGAAATGCACTTAATGAACAGCACCTCTGTGTCTTGTTTACGCAGGGGTTTTAATACCACGTTTGAGGAATTAATCTGAGAGCCAGTTGTGTTTTGAGACGCTCTTATGGGTTCAATAAAGTGCATGGCTGTGTCTGGTAACATAGACTCTGTTGGTGATGAGTCAAATGGCAATTTCATTATTGGCTGTATTCAAATGGGCCATCTTGCATGCTTTTATTTTTAAAGCATGGGCCAAATCTTTGTCAGATATCAGGATCCATCTTGACACTCTTAGTGTCTTGTGCAATACTGATGGCCTTATTTCAGTCAGACAACTCTCACGATCTAATAATTAAACTGTCTTAAAGGAGAAATCTGATCAATAGTACTGTTGTTTGAAGTTGTTGAAGGTACAACATAGACCAAATAGCATAATGGCTGCCAACGCTAATTGATGGGGGCACAAGAAAAACGAAACTGAAACACAATTTCCTGAGCCCCTATCAGTTAGCATACAAGTTCAGTCTATGCTGCACCAAATTCTCTCATTGTCATACCGTTCTCAGCAATGTCAAACAACAGGACTATTGATTGATTCACAGTGGTTTGCTCCTTTAATAGAAAGACAAAATGTTTGAGTGCACATCTAGAAAATAATAACGCCTCATTTTTGGCTTTGCACTCTTTTGCTGAAATAGATTACTTGTATTTTCCATAAACATTCAGTACACATTCTCAGAAAGCTTACCTTCAATTCGGTGTAAACAGATTGAAGAATTTTTGCATAAATATAGGCCTATTGCAAAGGAAAACTTGAAATGTCAGTGTAATTACAGTTACACAGATTTACTGCTAATGCAGCTATGGTACAAGCTACTTGCCTCTGCTTTTGTGTTGTGAGCATTAACACACACACACACACACACACACACACACACACAACAACAACAACAACAACAAAGAGATTCTGGGTACAGACAAACACTGACCAATATGTATTTATAGCCTTAGGAATTAGGCCACTCTCTACTGCTGGCACTCCTGTCACAACATCCTAGTGTGCACATCTTAAATGTGTTATGTAATCCTCATGTTGTATAAGCATTCGGGGAAATAACATGTCAGGGTGAGGAGGGACAGTGCCACGGATTAACCTTTTACAATGGTCTTGCTATATGCTACTTTGTTGAGTCATGCTCAGCACATTATGTATACTGTGATGTGCCATTACTGGTGAATACTTTTTTTAATTTAGCTTGACAAAGCAGCTAAATGTCATATGAAATTGAACTCATGCCGTTGGGAAGTGGGATGTGTTGGGTAGCCATGGGGGGAGTGGGGAGTCAAAACAATGGTACGATTTCTAGAGAGTGTGAATCTCATTAAAATACAAGTTCTCACCCAGAAGTGTAGGCTACTTTCTAAACCCAAAGTTAAGTTACTCCACCTCAAACAGAGAATTACTAAGCAACAATGACACTGACAGCATCAAAGGCCAGATGTGCTCCTTTCCAAGTTTCTGTCTGGTCATATTCCAAATGTATTTCACAGGTGGCTGAGGGGATGTTTCAGACTTGGATAAATTCCCACTGTAAATGAGCACATATGTCGGAAGGGCATTAAAGGAATGGATATCATCCACAGAGGAGGATACATGGTGTGGTGTGCTTTCGATGCTGCCATGTGCCCTGAGGGAGAGTGCCATTAGCATATCCACTCAGCGCTGTCATCACTGAGCGCTATCTCAGTTAGCCCTTTTGGATAGCGACGTAAACAACACAGGGACTGTTGATTCAGATATAAACATAACTCTCAAGGCAAAGCTGAATAGAAGAATTTCACCAGGGGAAATAATTAGAGCACACACATCCTGTCTGTGAATTTCAGGGAAATAGAAAGGTCAATCGATCTGTCATTTGCTGTGGAAGCACAAGCTCCAAATTAACATGCCATACAAAAAGAAACATGTCAGTGGTGATATTTAGGCATGCAGACAGCCTATGGCTAACAATCACACTATCTGCTATATCCTTACAGCAAAGGACAGCATAGAATTATCTGAAAGTCCAAACTGCCCTCTCTCCCTCCATGATAGACAACCTGTTAGACCATGGGAGTCTGTGATGGCAAACATTTTATTAATTTTCTATCATTTATCACCCATGAGCTATTGTATAATCTTTACCATTGTTCTTGTGTGGGTGCAGTTATGCATGAACAATCTATATACAGATTATTGGGAAACATGCTGGGGGTTCTTATCTTAATAATTACAGTGATTTAAATGAGAATAGACAGTCGCTAGTTCTCCTTCAGGTTTATAAATAGCCATGTGTGAAAATGAACAGCTGAGAATAAGCACAAGAGAGCATGGAAAACAGAGGGAGGGAGATTGATTTTGTTGTGGCATGAGCCCGTGATCCTAGCCATTCTAAACCAGAGTGAACCACTGATCCACAAAAGCTGAAGATCTTTTGAAGTATTGGAAGTTGACACTCAGAGGACGTGCCAAAAATAAACCCCCAACATACAAACAAATGTTAATCATAAGTGAGGGAAAATGTTAATTTCTGTCTCCATTTAACCGCAGACCTGTGTATTGTTCTATATGATGATAAGGCTGAAAGAGCATTCTCAGCACATTTGCTTTTTTGGGTATTTTTACCTGTCAAGGAGGTTATGTTTTTTGCCGCCGTTTGTCTGTCTGTATGTCTGTGAGCAAGATGGCTCAAAAAGTACTGCACGAATTTGGCTGAAATATTTGGACAACGTGGGTATGAGGCCAAGGAACAGACGATTACATTTTGGTGGTGATCCAGAACCGTCTGAAATTTGTATGGGGTCAGTGACCCTTTATTACCTTGGCGGAGGTCTGCGCTCTCTGAGTGCTTTTCTAGTATTATTAAGGTGTTATGTTATTTTAAACATATTTTTACTAACTATATTTTATTCATACTATACAAATTCATACTAAAATATGTTTGTTTGTTTAGTAATGGCAACACTGATAAGTACAAATAAGAGTGGTCTTTGTTGTTGCTGTTGGCTAGCCAGGATTGGCCTGCAACAGTTTTACAGCTGAAGAAACATAATGGGACTTGCGGCACACAGTACTATCACTTGTTTAGAGTCATGACATTTCATACCATCAAGCGTCATGTGTTTTGACCTTTCTGGCTCTCATGCAGATGGTGGCCAGCATCTGTCATGACGGCTCCTCTCTCTCTCTCTCATACTCTCAGTCTTTCTTTCTTTCTCTCTCTCTGCCTGAAGGCTGCAGTGGTTGAATCCCAGGATGTGATGATGTGATGAGAAGAGAGAGGAACTGTGGTCTCTCATCCCTCACACAGCTGCACTCTGATGCAAGCACTCAGAGAAGCATAACCCCCCCCCCATCCGGACTATCATTAAACATTCTGAGTCTGGCAAGGTGACTTAGTCTTTATGCAATTGGGTGTGTGAGAGTGTGTGTTTGTGTGTGTTTGTCATTAATAACTTGTCAAAGCGTCAGAAATAAAGGAATAATCAGTCGCTCAAATGATGAGCTCTCAAAATGTGTGCTCATTTGAGGCCTCCTGGATGATTAGCGAAATGATGGCTGCTGTGAAGGCCATAGCAGTTCCACATGAGCAGAGGGTCCAGAATGGATGATGCACGGCTTGGCAGCTAAGCAACTAACTCCATCATGTTAGGAATGGATTGGTCCATCTAACACGATGGAGACTGAGAGACAGATGCTGTTTGGGTCGCACAGAAAGCACCATATAGTTGAATTCCTCCGTCATTCCAAAATGAGTATTGATTTTGGCATGATGGCCCCTGATGAATCATGTACAGCCAGGATTAGAGAGGAGGAATTATGCCAACTGATGTAGAGACTCTGATGCACCATGGTCATGCTCATGGTATATACATGGCTGTAGGTTCATGCAAAATTAGCTGTTACACCTGATCGGTCTCACACAATATATGCCTTATTTTTTATTCTTTTAGTATTTTATATTCTTTTTACTGTGGGCCTCCTAAGCTGATCCACAAACACATACTCATTCACAAATGAGCCTCACTTCCATAAAACACTCTATAACACAAGTTTTTTGTCCCCTTGCCTAATACGTGACAAGAATAAACCACTAATGAAACTGAAGAGTAAACGGCTTGGATATGACAGATAGTAACCATCAGTTAGAAACTTTATTATTGCCCAGAAAAAAAACGTTTACTTTTACAGATGCATTACTAAGTGTTCCAATAATTACACTGAAATAGAGTGTACTGGGTTTTGAATGTATCCACAGGAAGTGAGGTCAGTGTCCTTGTCCCAGTGACACTCATGTCTCCTCTTGCTGCTGTTCAGGATGTCATGGGGTGTTCTGCTTCTCTGATTTGTTTGTGTCCTTTGAAAGAACTATGAACTGAACTATGAAAGAACTATGGCCTTGCATTTAACGAGAAGGACTGCCTACAGAGAAAGGAAATGACTTGACTATGCAAACATTCACCGTATGTTTTGAACTTCATACAGTATTGATACATTTCATCAAAAGGAATAATAGTCCATATAATTTAATTATGAACATGTTGTTACCGCATAACTTTAACATACAATGTCAAACATATTAAATTGACTGCCCTGACATCTAAAACACCCTCAATAAACGTTCATATCTAATGATGTCTCAAGTTGCTTTTGTGTGAAAGGATGGTTAAACAACCGGCCATGCTCATGACATTTTTATCTTTTAGTCTTCTGGAAACGTCTTTAGATAGACTCTCCAGCTCCTTTGAGAGTTCATCCATGTTCCCTCAGCGCTAATCAGTGTGCTCTGATACAGAGCAATGACATGATCTGAAATTCCACTATTGACTACACACTGATGCTTACTGCTGAGTTCCTCAGGGTGTCTCAGTTTGTGTATTGACAAGCAACTAAATGGATGTGTTTGTTTTATCACACCACGAGACTCTAATCATCTAGCCCCAATGGCCCAATGATTCACATAACCTATGAGAGGTGTATCAATAGAGCCCCTTGCCTCTGATGAATACTCTCTGCAGTGTATAAGACAAATACTGGAGATCTCTTAGTTATGTCTGTGATATATGATCCTCACTGGGGTTTATTTTTGGACGATTAATTCACGTCCACACAGAATACCTATGAATATGCAAACAACTTTGGATTTCATTTGTCATTTGTAAACACATTTATCGAAAAATGTCTTTAGGGAGTTGGCCTTAACTTGTATTAAAATGTGTGAAATATGTTTAAATAGAACTGTGAATGCATTGTTATGGAGCTGAAAGAACTGAAGCCACTTGACCTGACATGTTTTGGTTTGAGGGGATGTTTCAGGACCAGCTTCCATAAATCTTCCTCAGGTGTTTCTGGAATTTGCTTGCAGTCGTTTACCACAAAGATTCTTAATGGGAATGATGTTGTGTCCTTTTTGCATGGCTATTCAGTCTCCAGTCATTTAGCTATTGACTATCTTTACTGCTTTGTTTGAAGAATAGCTTGTGACTGTTTTCTACTGACAAAGTAGCCTAAATTACAAATTTATGTTGCCAAAAGTCAAATGCAGTTTTTTTTTGTTGTTGGTTTTTGTAGGCTACAATATACCATCCAGCAATTCTGCTTCTGAAAAATGGTTGTAAAAAACTGCTAAATGGTTAACATTGATTTTAGACTTTATAAATGATCATGACACCTGAAAAGGTTTACCACATGAGGTCCTAGTTGTCAAAAATCTTGCTATATGTTGTGAATACTGATAGAGCACCATATAAACTCAATTATTGTCTACTGCCCCGAAATATCACACAAGGCTTATGAATATGTTATAAAGTATTACTAACTTTTTCTATTAATAGCCACATAGCCTAACGTCAGTGCCATCACCACACCCAGTACTTATGACCTGGCCCATCAATCACTGGTGTCACAACAAGGGAATTATTTAGGGCGATCATTTTCATGGCTTTATACACTTTGTCTTTTGGAGCAAAGTGGCTTCAATTATGCATGCATTTGATTTCAGGCCATCAGATTAATTATCCAGTTGTGTTTCAGCTGCCTATGCCTTCAGTGTCGTTAGCAATGGCAGAGAACAAGATGGGCGCTTAGATAAGTGTCTGTCTTGATCTGAACTTTAATGGTCCTATAACATGGCTATTTTCTGGGGGTGTCCTGGTTTGTTGTCTGGCAAAGTGTTTGCAATAACATAATAATATACCATTCCAAAATCTGCCTTGCCCTCAGACAATTGTTATCTTTCGTCTGTTAGGCATTACACACAGTCAGAGGTGCAGTTGGGAATTTTTTAGTGGGGGTATGGCTGGTTAGTGCAATAAATTAACACCTAATCTTAACATAGAGAGAACATACAGTTATCTATTCCAAGAAGTGGGGGAACTCACACAGTCATTCATTTTCTCTTACCCACCACTAATAGCTGCTACCAATGTCCACACAAAGTGGTAACTGGTGATGTGGCTAAATTTATCACACGCACACACCACAGGTTTTTGCGTGTAACAAAGGGTGTGAAGCTGTACTCTGATTACTAGTCCCAAATCATTTGGTAATTTCACAACATGTGCAGATATGTAATTCCCTGGAAATGAGAAGAAGTGCAGTTTCTCAGTCTACAAATGGGATAATTCCATAAAAGAGGCCATTTTTTCTTCCATCTGAGTTGCTACTTAAATTAGCCACACCACAAGACCACATATCACAGTGATTGTGTCATGCAAGATTTTGAGAGTTAGTGTTGTGCCTGTCAGCCTGTCACAACCAGGAGCTCAGTAATTGAACTACAGTGGAGAAAAAAGCACAAAGAGAAAAAAAATTATTTAGATAGTGGTTTGTTTGAGAGAAAATTATGTAATTTAAAAGATTCACAGAAAAGGTTGAAGCCATTCACTTCCTTTTATTTGTGATAACTTACAATTATTTGTCAATAACTACAGAATATGGAAATTGTTATGTTAGCTATTTGTTTTCTGTTTTGAGGTCTGAACTCATTATCACAACTCATTATCTTAAATTTGATCAACTTAAAATTGTTAGGCAGCCCGGACACTAATTTTTTAAAGCTAAAACCATGATTTAATTTTTACAGTGTCCTTGCACTTAATTTCTTTATCTGTGTGATGACACAACCCACTTAAAGGAAACTGTTAGGAAAGTGTGTTAAAATTAGCAAAAGGATTGTCTGCAGTACTTTTTTCCCATAGCTCCTGTTGTTCAAGCTAGCTCAGTGCTGTCGAGAAGAGCAAGCAAATTTGATACAACATAGAGAACATAACTAAGGCTAACTGAATGAAGCTATAAGCTCACTTTAAGTTTTGTTTCCCCATGGTTTTGTTGCCCCATTCAGTTAGCGTAAGATACGGTTCACTATTCAGCCAACGTTGTACAGAATTGTCTCATTGCTCTTCTTACTGAAAGCACTGTGAACTCGAACAACAGGGCTATGGTCTATTACTTTATGTCATGCTTGTCATCACAATTTCCCAGCAATGATTTGGACTTGTGTTTACACTTGCCTTAATACCAGAAAAACACACCCCACACAGCACACACACATGCTTGCACGACATATTTGACCAACCTTCCAACAATTACCACCTGATGTCATTCACAGCTCTCCCCACACAATTCTAATAGCCTTCAGACTGGTTATGTGTGTCAAACTGTCCTGTCAGTCTTGTCTGTCCCGTCCCACTGTCTTTCTCGAATCTGTCTATCACTTTGGTTTATTCTGTGTTTCACTATCTGTATATTTTAGTAACATATGAGCCCCCTTCTATGTATCTGCCCTCACTAAAATGGGATGGATGATGGAAGAATATAATGTGAATGTCATATTTTTTTTATTTCTAAATAAGTACAAGTTGTTACTAAAAGTAAAGTTATCCTCTGAAGAGAGCGTGGTGGTGGGTTAAAAAACAAACAAACATTGAAATCACCATTAACAAATTGTTTTTGTTATAGTTATGTAGAAATTATGTGCTTTATAGCTATACTCAGTTTAACTTCAGCACTAGTAGCAACACAAATTAATATATATTTTGTTGTTCTATTCAGTTTTTTCTGAAATTTCAAACAAATAGATGCATTGTAATTTGATGTTGTCTGTTTAGTAATAACATCCCTGTGACAGATTCCTTCTTGAGAAGTCTGCGACTAACTTCACAGAAGGCTCATGTCACGACTGACTCTCCTTCCTTTCTCACGATGGCACTTGTCAGAATGGACTTCACCAAATGTTACCCCCATGATTAATCTCACTCCCTGACTTTAAAGCGCCAATTCAATTGTAAATGGGGCTGGATAAATATAATTGAGTTCAACTGAATTGAATAATGATTTGCTAATTTACCATCATAATTTACCATCATTACACTAACCACCATGATCTATGAAATCTATGTACAAACTTATTTGGGAAACCCCTTTAGCCTTTCCAGAGTCCTGAATGAAGGATCAAAGCAGCCTGAAGATCTCTCAAAATGAAGTGCTGTTTTATAAAGTTAGCTATTAAATTTAACAGTTGCCTGCTGGTAATACACCTGCTTTTTTACTATTTCATTATGTTGTACTAAATTTAATATAATCTAAGATAATTAATTTTACACTTTTAGGAAACAGAACCCTTTCTTCTGCCTGTTTCCTACCTCACACCTGCATCTTTCCTGCTGTACTGCCGCTTCCCACTGGATTGAAATGCAACTGAATCCAGTGATGTGCCCACTGAAGCTAGCAGCATTAATTTTCAATTATTATATTCAGTAATTTTTTGTGCAGTATTATTTTCACCATCTCTAAAATTATTTATGCTTCCATTTTTAACTTTGTTAAGATTACATTTTTGCCAAGTACTTTTTGGTTATAATGTAGTGTTTTTGTATCATAAGTCGCTTTGGATAAAATAGTCTGCAAAGAACCTGCAAACTTAAACATACCAACCAACTTTTAATACCTGGATCATTCTACATTCTAATAACTCTCCTTTGAGTAGGCGATGCCCATGACTCAAGGTAACAGTGTCACTTTTGTTACGGAGGAAGAACCTCATGCCCCTTGCTTTAATTGTGCCCACCTGTAAACTTGACCTGCACAATGCCCCTGCCTGTTTTACCATCCTTGTGATGCCACCCCCACCATACTATCTACTATGTCTCTGCATCTGCTGAAAAGCTGCCTACTGCCACCTAACTATACCAAACTATATCACCCAGCAATATACCTGAACTCACTAATGTCCATATTAGGCCCACTCAGGTCCCAGCATGACACACACATTGTTTGGAGGTCTTTTGAAGCCCTTATGATGCACTTGCGCCTTCTGTGGCTTTATAAGATTATTAGATAAGTTAATGGTGACTAAATGTGTTGTAGTGGGGGAGATGGGTATGACAGAGCTATTAGAGTGTCTGGCTCCCTTAAGGAGACTGTATAGGAGTACAGAGAACAGTTGTATATCACTGGGGTGACACACACCACTGGGCATTGGGATGCATGTGTCTCTTGCGCTGGTAGCTTCTTGCAGTCGATGCATGATTTCTGGATGACCAGAGAAGTCCCTTTGATAGTCCACAGGCCACTTCTCTCTCTCTCTCTTTCTCTCACACACACATTGGGTCCATAATTGTAGCCACCAGGCAACATTTGTCTTCTTGGTGAGGAAGATGACCCTTTTCACTCTCTGCTTTATGACCAAATGAAATCACCCCTCTATGCACCTCCCAGCTTCAACTGCAATCTAATGGTCGCTTTCTTTCTCACAAAGGCGACGAAATATCAACGTCAATTTGGAAACTTTATATCTATTTTGTAACTTAATTGCAGCGTATTTCTGAACATTCTAAAGTGGAGGATAGATCCAAAAAATATGACCGCAATGCTCAACTAATACAGAGCAACTTCCAAAGACGCATCTACAGTCTCACTAATATATGAATCATATTTGCATTTTAAATGTGGAGATTGAGTGGTGGCTTCAGAAAATTGGCTTGTGATAGATTGTTTGCTCAAGATTTCTCAGAGTCTGCGATTTATTCCACTGTATCAAATATTGACAGAGCCCAATCTTAATTTGTTGGAGATTTTACTTTAGATATGGCAAGGAATTTCAACTTACAATTTGCTCTCCCCAGTACAACGACAAAAAGATTTAAATGTCTCTTCCAACTCAAACTTTAAATGTTGCACATCACTACTCTGTACTTGCTGTATTACTGTATGTCACAGTAAATGAAAAAATTAAATGTTTACTCCATAATGTGTGATTTCTGGCAGCCAGAAATTCTTTGCTACCGACCAAGTAGCCTCTGACTAATAAGGTGTGTGCACCTGACTGACAGTTGGACATCTGCTGGTGTCAGCTGAGTGTCTGTGGCCCAACTTTGAGCAATATGGGTCAATCTGCCGACTTGTTTGCAGCCAATTCAACCTTCATGTTAAATAGGCAACAGAGCACCCGCCAACAGCAGGTCAGTTGATATTGTATTGTAGTCAGTTCTCTGAAGTTGTCCCGGTGCACACACTATAATAACACATCACTGAGCCACAAGGAAACTATGAGGACTAGACAACTGGAGGGCTGCATTTTTCATCAAAGTTTTTGGCAAAAAACAAAACAAAAAAGAACAGTTGCAGGCATGGGTATGACAAAAACATGTTTATTATGTATTTTTTTCTCAATGCAGCAGACTCTCTTCCCCAGAGCACTTTAAAGTAAACTAATAACTACAGGGCCAATCTCCCTGAGGCAAGTCAGAGTTAAGTGCCTTGCTCAGAGGTACTATGGTAGCAGCCCATGGGACTGAACTCACAGCTAGCCCATCACCACCATTTCTTGACCCCTTGGGTGGTACAAAAACAATCATATCCCAACTTTATTAGTGGTCTACTGTTACAGAAACACAACAAGCTCAGATGATTTGTTTCTGAAAGGCAGATAGGTATGCATCCCCCGGATTAATCATGTACCAGACTACGAAACTAGACTAGAGTATTGGAATTGTATCTTGTGGTATAATAGTGTTGATCGACTGTTCTACCTCCCACTGCATTTCTCATTATGTCCAGTTTAGCTTTGCTGATTTTTTTGATATAACAATCTTAAAATAAATAACCGGTAAAAAACTTTGCCATTTACTTTCTATTGTCAACAACACATACTAATGATTATGTGATTATTTGTATGACTTCTCTGAGCTTACAACTGTCTGGATCTTTATAATGTGAGTTTATTAGCCTTGAAAAGGTCTTTTGCTTTGTACACTGTCATTTTAAACCCAGCCCACCAAAGAAGGTCTCTGGTAACTAAATCTACTACCCTATTGAAGGATTTAATTGTAATGACTGAGGATATCTTTAGACCACTAATTACTGTTAGTTCTTATCTCCTACGATTATATCTTCAATATTATCAAAGGGAAATGTTAAGTATCACACACCATAAAGTTGTTCCCATAGTAACTGAGATCTAACGTGAGAAATGTTTCTTATAAATTCCTTGTAAAACAACTGTCATAGAAGTCCATGCATGTAAACATGGACATGCATAAGCATGCTTTGGCCATTGGACACAATGCTTAGGATAGCCCTGTTGTGTGGTGAGGGGTAAACAATATGCTGCCCGAGACAAATTTCTCTATCTAGAGACAATACAGGCTCATCTTATCTTATTTTAATTTGATCATTACAACTTGCAGCCCTTCCTATCTGTGATGCCCCACCATTGTTTGTTTATGAACTGCTGATTCAGGACCACCTCTGTGGACAGTGCATGGTTTTTTTTCTGTTTTTTTTATCTAAATATCAACACAAAATAAATGTGGTCACTACAAATTGTGAATGACTAGATATCAGCCACTGGTGTCTGACCATACAGAAAAAGGTCAGTAACAGAAAAGGTATTTCAGTGTTTATCTGACACCTCACAATCAGACTGAGGACTCACAAGCAACTTTGACCCACCCCCAAACCTGAACCATTTCACAAATTAACACTCCTCAGATCACCATGCATATGTGAGGAGTTAAGTAGGCTGCAGTGTGTAGGCTCAGCTTTAATCCAGTCGCATCATGAACATGCCACACACTGCCTTGGCCAGAATTTTCTGGCCAGTCTATAGGCCAGAAAAGCCCCTCTATGTTTGTCTCTCTGCCTCTTCTCACCTCAATCATAGTCCAGACATGTCCTTCTCCAGGCCAATATGCCCCTTATGGCCAGAGACTGAGATGCATGCTCCAACATGCACACCTCACTAATAACATTTCTCTCAAAAGATAAAAAACATGATAAGAAGAGAGAGGCAGTCTATGGAAGAAACCTGCTGGACAATCTGGCTCCACAGTTGGTCCATCATCTGCCTTTGGCTGCTCAAAGGACACAGTGACAAGTTTTAGGGTTGTATTTACTATTGCTAAGGCCCACCATCATTGTACCTCCATTAAGCTGTAACAACTTATGATTTCCTTGGAAACAGTTTAAACCACAAATTAATATTATTTATTGGACTTTAAAAGTCCAGATGGTGAAGCAGAAGAGTTGTAAAATAACAAAACCACTTTCATGAAAAATTATGCCCTCATTTTGTGAATGAAAAGTTGTTGGGTAAAGGAAAATTGTCATTGTGTGGACTGTTACAGTAATGACAACACTTTGAATAAGTTGTACAGGTAAAGGGTGCATGACCATCACCTAACAAAATGATGTGTGTAAACAGCACCTATGGCATTAGGAGACTTTGTCCACTCTTGCATTTATAACTTTGGTATGTTCATTATGGAGACAATTTAATAACACACTCACACTCCAGGTTTCCAGGGTTTTCAGGACTCCCTTTTGGAAAATCACTAAACAGACAAGAATATATAAGACACATGTGCTGCTTAATCTTTTTAATATGTATTCACTTAGACTCTTTACTGTTGCTGTAGCCTAATGCTTTCATAGCACTAGATATACTCTTGGACAAAAGGGCTCCTGAGACCCCTGAAGAGAAAAACTAGATACCATGCCTTGAGTTGCTGCTGAGGCATTAAGGTAGCAGCTATTACACTAGTTAGATTTAATGTCCTCATAAAGTAATTCAAATGCTGTTTAGCTCTGTGCAGCCACCCACATAGTGAATCTCGGTTCTGATGGAAAATATTTGCCTGTAAAGGACTTTATAGGTTGTAAAGCGTTCATGACAATTTGGTAATCGTGCAGTCTGCAGAAGTTTTTTCTTATATATGTATGTGGAAATGAACATTAAAGGAACCTCACACACTTATCAGATACGCTGATCTTTTTTCCTGTCAAATGGATAGGCCTATAAGATTTCACCGATTAGTTTGAGACAATACAGCTTCAGAGCATGATGAGAAAAGAAACTTGAATGTGCATCTGAAATCCACATATTCCAGTTTTGTAAGTATAGACCATAAAGCTTTTTGCTTTCCATGCCGTTCAGTGTTTATCTCATGTATTGCACTAAAGATGCGGGGGTTAGTTGAAATCCATGTTCAGCTTTTTAATTTTCTTCAAAGGTGAAACATATTGCAATATGAGGCAATAGGCAATATTATGGAATGTGTGTTTTTAATGTTTTGAACTTTCACAGCAAATGAGCATGATGTTATCTTAAGGTTACATCATACCTTGCATTAAATTAATCAGCTGTTAAGGGAGATCAGAGGGCATCCGCTGTAAGATTTCTAATAGTGTATTGATGATAATCTTATCAGGAGCATAGGCCTAGAGTAAGTGGATTGGTCTGTGTCCTGATTAAGATTTTGAAGTTAATGTGAATTCCAGACATATGAGATAAATCCTGGTGCATAGAAGATATAGTCTTTGGCCTAAGCATTTCCATCCCAGGATGATCACTGAAATTTGTATCATTTGTAACATTTCAGTGAAAGACCTTAGAGTTATGTTGTTTATAATACCAATAATCCCTGTTAAGAGTTTATTAGCGAGTTAATTAGGCTAGAATTTTAAGAAAAAGAATTTCCATTATATCTATTTAGGCTATCTAACTATTAAAAATAAGTATGTACTCAAAATTTACATGAAACAAATTAAAACCATAAAATCATCAAACTATCACAAATTAAACAATATGCCTGATCGTGTTTATACTAAGCCTTCGTTTTTCTAATATATTCTATCATCAGGCTATCAATTGTCGTCATATGAGAAGAGCCCTTTAATTCTGACGTAGTTGTGTGCAGATCTGTAAATTGTAATATCTTCACTACTCGTCCGATCATTCTAGCCGTGCAAGCATTGCTGCACTTCTCCAACCCTTGGCTACTTTGATTGCATTCCTCTCTTTGTATTTAAACATCCGGGTTTTCCTACTGCCTGTGCTTACTCTCCTCTCAGAAGCCATTTTGGACTCAGTTCAGTTTCTTGTATGTCAAAATCCGACCCTGTCCCCAGCCATTCTCGGTTTCAGGGAGAAAAAGGTTAACACGCACTACGAAGAACGACTAAACGATATCTGTAATAGTAGAAGTGGTTTGTTTTTATTTTGCTCCTCGTAGATGGAGTAGAACGATCTTTTCCAAATGGATTTGTGTACGTTCTAAAGTTGTTATAGCCCGTGCAATTTTGTTGCATCGGGGGCTGTACGCACAAAAGCAAGACAAACTCTCGGTGCGGTGGACATCGAAGGCCGTGGGTCATTTGGCTCGTAGTGTTGTACCGATCATCTTTTTTAAATGTTCGCGAAGGAAAGGGGATTACAAAGTGGAAAATCCGGTGCGATTCTTTTTCAGTAAAGGAATATGTTTGCCTCCTGGGTGACTTTTGCACTTCTTCTGGGAACTTTTTGTGCAGGTAAGACCACAATTTACGTGTTTATTAGTTGGCACGACACAGCGACTGCCCTAGAAATTATTCGTTTAAATACTAGGCTACCCTTAAAAATATTACTATGAAGTAATAGACTTCACAACACAGTACTTGTGCGCGCGCGCGCACACACAGGGAAGACACCGACACACTTGTTTGGACGAGAGTGTCAAATGTTTAAATTTAGCCATTTCATTAATCGTTTACTAACTAATCGCAGACAGAGATCACTGATCTTCCAACCATTTCATTTGAGCTATTCAGGTCATTTGAAGATAGACACGAAATAACCCACTTAAGATTGAGATTTGCATTGACTGTATGGTAATTCAGATCAGCACCAGGCAACATTAATATGACCGCAAATTAAATCACTTTCCTGCTTTACAATTATTACGTTGTTCAGCCCATTTTGATGAAAAAGTGAAACCTTGATGTATTTTTCACATATCCAGGATCACTTCCATGGATTAGGTTTTCTTTCACATTTAAAGATCAGCTATGAGGCATCTGGCTGATTTGATTATGTATTTTTCCAAGCACCTCTTCCCAACGGTACCTTGTAACTGAAATATGAATGAAACTGGACTAGGGATTGTCTTTACGGTGATGGTCATGTGGCCTTGTGTTTTCTGGTTTTGGTAGGGGAAATATAAGGCTAAAAGGCAGACTGATATTGTTTCATTGTGGTTACGTCCGTTTGTGTTCGCATTGGCATGCTTTGCACATTTTTATTATGTGTAAATGGCATTGCCCTGAAATCTGAATAATAGGCAACTGAGGATTCAGACCGTCCTGCTACAGTGCAAGGACATGTGTAAAATCCCCAGTTTTATCCTAATAATTGACAATAGGCATATCCGATTAGACATGGGCATGTATAATGCAAAGATATTTTGTGGTACTGGGCAGACACCTAATTGGCAGCTGCCTAATCAGGTTGCGTATATATATATTCTGTTTCACAAGCGATATTTACAACTGTGACATAAACCAGATCAGTAATGGAAAGATACATTTAGGCTATTTGTCCACCCCAACCCTTTTGTTGTGTAGTTCCCTCCTTGTTTTGACGACTTTGGGGGAGGGGTACAAAGGGGGCGGGGGTGTAGAAATTGTTCTTTTGTGTAGGCCTATGTGTTCACTTTAACCAGGTTCTCAGAGCTGGGCTTTTGATAAACTGCTGTCAATGTAAGGATGGTGGGTTAGGCTATTAATCACATTATCCATAAAAAACATTGCTGATGAGTCAGTACCAAAACTGTGTGTTGGATCTGGAAGGTGACATAGTTTACTTTTAATGCTGAACCTAGTGTAGATATTTCCCACCAAAGGAAAATCCAGGACAAATGCCTTTAAGTTCATCTCATTGTTTTCCCCTTTAAAAGATTGATTAGACAACCATTTTTGAACAATATTAACTTGGACAACACTGATAAGTATGCTCTCCAGGTTCTTAAAGAATATTAGCCATACTACTTTTTTGATTGCATGTGAATTTCTACTGAGATCATTCAAAATTAAATGTACTGCTCTAACTTTAGTCTCTTAATTGTAATACACCACTTGTGCTCCCCGCCATGTGCCAAAGGATATGAAAATAAGGAAATATAAAGTTCTCTAAATAATGCTAGTTGTTAGGCTACCATTTGGAACTTTCAATCAGAGAAAGCTACCCTATACATTGGCAACACCCACAGCTGTGTCATTATTGACATTTTGAACAAACATAAGCTTAGATAGTCTGGAAAAGTGCACCACTTTTTTGCTTGTTATGTTATATTCATTATGTAAAAACATAACTATCTGTCTTGTAAAAAATAATTTAAGAATAATTTCTGTTTTATTTGCAGAACAGATGACTGCTAAGCATGTGTTAAAATGTAGGCTACCATCATGGTTTAAGCTAGGCAAGTTGTGCTTGCATTACCAGTCGTTTCAGATACATGTCCCTGTCTTGTATTTGTAACAAAATAGCCTTGTATTCAATGAATATTATTTTTTTTCATTGCCACTGCTTTTGGTCTGGGTCACCCACCACCTCATAATCCTAATGGATCTAACCCTGCTTGCTCGGTTACATTTGTGTCATGGCACTTTGTAGAATTTAGAATTCTTCTTGTACTGAACAGGCTTTCAATTGTGCTGGCTGCGCTAGCAATGAAACAAAACTGCTCCCAATGCGCCACCTTCCCCGATACTCAGATCATTGATGCCAGAATTGTAAATGCTTTTGCAATGCTGTGAGGGGGCCCATAAACGTTGATGTTTTGGCTGCCGTCTGTATTGTGTAATGGTCTTCGCTGAGTGCATTCCATCCTCTGTGGCCTCCGACAGCCAGGGTTGTAAAAGGCAGGCAAGAGTGGTTTGCCTTTCGAAACACAGACTCAGAAACAAAAGATTCCAATGCTTGCCCTTGTCTGCTTTCTCTTGGTTACTAATCGCGAAGGTATTGCTTTTAAGCTGTGGCTTATGCGTTATTTTTCTTGAGGCTCAGTTAGAAGGTGGGAAAGAGACTGGAGAGGGGTTTGTCCCCAAATTCCTTTTGACTGCATGGCATCAGGCAATGTACAGGCTGCTCCTTCCTTATCGTGTGTGTGTGTGTGTGTGTGCGCGTGTGTGTGTGTGTGTGTGAACGTGCACATACATAGACTGACCATATCGGGGGATCCATGAATGTGATGCATATTAATCTGTGACTATGTGTGAGTGTGAGTATGATTGGATCTGCATTAGGAATTCTATGTTGCGCTTGCCATCTAACAAGGACTAAATCAGTTGCATTGTATTAAGTGTGTGTGTGTGTGTGTGTGTGTGTGTGCGGGCACGCGCGTGCAGGGCTGGATTTTCAAAGGTTTGGCCACATGGTGTAGTGGAAGTGGGGGGAGGGGAGGAGCAATAGGGATGGATTGTGCTCTGTGCAAAATGAGCCACCTTTTTACACAACATCAGGTATGCCATAAGCATTTTAACATTTTCTAGCAAATCCAGTGGTCCAGTGTTACCCATGTGTACATTTGCATTGTGTTTCAGTGAACTGCTGTGGTGCATGGGCTGCCATGGGGGAAGGGAAGGGAAGAGAAGGGAGCAAGGGAGAGGGGTGGCACTGTGGGAGATGGGGGATGGGTTGTCTCTAGCAAAGAACAGGAATTTAAAGAGACAGTGTGTATTTTTTCCCCTGTCAGATGTCGAGTTTGAAAATTTATGACACAGTTGCTTCGGAGTTACACATATTGTGTGTGTGTGTGTGTGGGGGGGGGGGGGGGTATAGTGCCTTTGGACAATAAAATCCAGAGAAAGCAAGTTCTTTCCTCCCAAACCTTACTGGTGTCTCTGAAAACCCACAGCAAATAACAACACAGCGGATCCTCCTTCAGAATGACAGTAGCCTAGATGAGATGATCTCCTTGTTTCTTTGATTTAAAATGACTGCCTTTGTAGTTTTTTTTTTTTTAAGAAACATGATTGCCTTTCTGTTTGATTGCTTCTGGTAGTAGCACCAATGCTATTGTTGACTTGCTGCATTAGATGTAAGGACCAGCATGCTGCCTTTAAGTAGGTGGTTATATCAAAACAGCAGCTGACAGGGACTTGACCTTGCAAAGATGTCTGGAATATACATAATTGTCCCAGTTTTATTGTAAATGATGGGTATTCATTTACAGGGGTCATATTAGAGCATTTCTTAGTTCATTCGTTTGTTTTTAGTTTAGATTAGATGGAATTACAGTAAAACTGTGTCTGTGTCTCTGTAAGCCATTTCGGATTGACAGCAGTGCAACTATATGGCTGATAGCAAGTCCTTGAGCAGTCTTTGTAACTTTAAATGCACAGTTTCTTGACAGTGATGGTGATAGGAAAATGCACAGCAAATATACTTTTTGGTTTTTCTTATTATTGTCCCTATTGTGAGTGTTGAGTTAATGCACCAGCTTTGGGTGCATTAATATTTTAACCGAAAAGAAGGACTGATTAAATGACTCGGACATGGCTGTAATAGCAGTTTGCATGATTTTTAATAATCATGTAAATATTTATGAGCGATGAAGCACCACAGATATTGTGCAATTATTTGGGTGGTTGTGTTTTGAATGCATAAAATTTGGTTGGCAATTTGATGTTCTGGTTAATAGCAGGTCAATAAAGCATCCGGACACTGAGCGTAAGAGTAGTCCAAAACATTCACACTGTGAACACACATCTCAGTGCTCAAGCTCAATTTTGTAAGTCATAGTGTTTGAAGTGATATTTCTACACTAAGTGATTAAAAAGCAAAGATGGTTATTTCTCCATATCAGTTTGCTATCAAAATAGTGATAGCTACCTACCTAAAATTGTTAATGTAACCAGTTATGGTTAGAAATAAATGCCAAATGAAGTGTGTGATTTGGAATTTTTGAGCCGCTGTTTTAAAACTTGTAGGCTTTTACATAGTTTGTATATGATCGGAGTCACAAAATATTTTGCATATGTATGGATGTTCGTCGCTGTTTCAGAGGATTCTAGAAAGTATGAATTCTAGAAATCTCATCAACAAATGCATTGCATACATCACTCTCAGTAAAACTGTGTTTTGATGCACACGTGAATAAGGGCATTGGCTAATTACTCATGAATACGGTAGATGGGATGTTAAGGATGTTGTGCATGCAAGACCTGAGATTATTTGTCTTTGCTTTTGTAACATAAAAATCCTTGAAAGAATATTCACAATTACCATATAGAAGAAGATGATGAATTAAGAGTTATTCATATTTATTTAAATGCTCTTAATTATGGATTATTATATTTTTTGGAAATATTTAGTTGATTGGATTTTGCTTGGTATTTGAGATAACTTGGCATTCTGCCCAACAATATTTACAGTGGTAAATAGTAATTTGCTTCTCTCACTTGAGCATAACACAGCTTTTTTTAAAGAGGCCAGATCTGAAGTAAATAGTTGCAAAAAGAAAAAAAAAACAAAAAAAAAACATTTGCCTTTAATATATTTAAATCAAGACCACCAGTTGCATATTTTTCTATTGGGTCACTGGTTTAAATCACTTATTGGTCATTTGACTGTATTGTTCACAAAGACATTGTATTTAGTCATACACATAAGACGCTATAAAGTATCCAGGGACGTGTGTCCAGCCCAAGCTTGTTGCTTAAGGGTCCCTAGTATTTCCTGGTAGTGTAATCTGACATGCATGGCTCCTAGGAGATCGACTTGCTATGTAAAGCTTCATTTTCTTTGCCTTATGAGACCTGTTGCTATAAAATATGAGTGGGGAATGGGGGTGTTTTATCAGCATGCAGTTTTTTGAACTGGTCAGAGCAGTTGCATGATCTATAGGGGGCTGCTGTCTAAATCCCTGTAAATTTCATTAGTCATTTATTTATTTATTTCATTGTGTATGAGAAAAACCTGCGAATTGGGTCATACAATGTTAATCTAAATTTTATTTATAAAATTCTCTATACAAGAAGGTAGAAGCTATGTTTATGTAGTCAAATTGATCAGTGCTACAAAAGGGATAGTGTAATTTACTAATTATGCAGTCAAGTACTTAGAAATAAACAGAATCAGAGGTGACCTGAGATGTGGTGTGGTGTGCCAGAAATGCAGGAGAATTCATTTGGAAAAATGCTCTATCTTCCAGCCACATTCTTATCATTTATTTTCAGTGAAACCACACTAGTTGCATAAGCCCTGTCCTTTGTTTAATCATTAAGTGCTTACTGTCCCTAATGAATGACATCACCCCCCACACCCCTCAAATACCATGTGAGAGATTTAGCAGTGGACGATGTCCTGTGTTTGCTTTTCAGTTTTGTCCTTTTGGGCTTGTCATTTCATGCTACTGAGGCTTTGCACTATATCGTGAAATGTTAGGCAAACACAGGAAGCAGTGTGTTCATTGGAGCTGCTCATTGACTGTAATTGACTGCAGTCCTGTGTGTGGACCAATGTGGAATCCATTAATCTGTCATTTACTCTTTGGCTTCCATCCTAATTTGTTGCAGATCCCTCCAACCCACATCTAAAATATGTGCTAATATGATAAGTGGAGATCAGACCGGTCACATTCCAAACTAATGTCCTTGTGGCTTACTCAAGAAAGCAGACCCATGTGCTGGGTGCTTCTTTAAACTTTAAACTAAACTTTTAAACTTTAAACTATTTTATTAGGGTTTATTCAGTGCGAAAACATAAGTGCTTGTGAATGAGGAAGATGGTTGTTGAGAAAGGAAATTGACATTGGCATGGTAAGTTTAACAACCAATGTTTGTGATTCAACCCGTCAGGCTATAGTGTACTGTATACAGGCACAAATTCTGGTCCTTCGTAAAGGGTCAAGTAGTTAGCTAATAGGTTATGTAGTTTATCATAATGCTACCATGAATCACCCAGGTGGGTGCAACACATTGGTTTTTCTGATGGCGAGGGTCCCCTCTTCACTGACAGGGTTTTGAGTACCTCATTGCATTGTGTTGTTACTGTTGTTATAGTAATTATAGAACACTATAAAACCTTTATGCCATCATACATGGATGTGACTGCATAGTACCCTTTTCCTTACATTGCACTACCTCAGTTTCTGTATGCTATTTCATAAGTCTACCTTTATTAAACGTATGCCTAATTCCAAAGGTGTTCTGTTCTGCCTTTGTTTCCAGTGTCAGGATTGGTTCAGTTTGTAAACTTATCTAGTAATGCAATAATAGGCAGAATGAAAGCAGTTTTTGTGCTTCACTTGAGGGATGAGTGCCATCCATTTTTCATGGGTTTCTTGTTACATGACGTTATTATCCTAAAGGCATCATTAAAAGTGGTTAGACTGATTGTACCATCGCCACATTCCCACGTGGCAATATATATCGAGTATTTATTAAAGTTTTACATAACTTTAGATCCACTTAAAATGAACCTGGCTATAGCGCTCAGAGTTTTTTTTTTTCAAATATAATTTCTTCCTCTCAGCGAGTTGTTTTTTAAATCCATTTGTAGTAACATTTTATCAGCCAGATCGTAAAGTCATCAAGAGCTGTCATGATCTTTGGTCTCTGCAAAGTGAAGAGAAATGGCTTAGGCAAGGTGCTTGCTTGCTACCTTGCTTCCTTACTTAATTTCGTGTGCGCTCGACTCCAGTTATTGTGTGGAGTGCAACCACAGTGTTTGAAGTGCGCTGAAAGATTGTGAACATTCCCGCTTGGTCGCGTGCTGTTCAGAAGGCACACTGTTCTCGTCCTCGCGTTTGTTTACCTCTGCCGATAGCACTTATCAGAGCAAAGCTGCATGGGTGGAATGCAGTATATAAACAATGATATTCAGCAGGCCTTATCTCGCATGGGCCGTATCGTACATCATACGCAGCTCTCAAAGTCCTTATGAACATGTGGAGGGATGGGATTAGCGGAGCATGTGTCGAGCTCATGTGGAACTTTCCCCCTGGCAAATGGCTAATGTGTGACAAATTCTTGCGGTTTGTTTAACAGTTAGTGGCGGGAAGCTATGTCGAAGCTGCCGCGTTACACTGGAGACCAAGTCTGAAGCTGCTAATTAAAACCCCAACATTGCACCGTGGTGTAGACACAGGCATGGGCTCCTACACAAACAACATGCACACGGAACAATCCCACAGTGCATTCATAATGTTGTAGCGTTGAGGGTTTTTCCCTACCTTATCCACAGCAATGGCTTGAGTAAGGGTCAGTGTTAGTCTGCCATTGGTAGTTTCTTATGATGGCACTGGGGTTTTTAATGAACAGTGTGAGTGTCTCCATTGTCTTGTCTTAGATTGTGATCTTTTTTCTGTATGTGAAGCCAAATTCAGTGCGATTCAACATGGTCCCTGTGTTCCTGTCGTTGACCTTGTCCACATCAGTCACAGTGGCATTCCTGTTTGAGAAAGAGAGAGAGCGCTGAACTGAGTTGAAGGAAAGCAGAGCTGGGGGATGGGCAGGAGCTGCGAGCACTGCTTCTTCCCTTGGTGGCCATTTGTCTACGAGGCTGGGGCCCCTGTCTGGTGAGGCTGGCCCTACCCCTGTGGAGGCCCCCTTTTGCTTTAGTGTCCCTCAGTCTGTGTGGAGATATGTCAGGCAGCAAAGGTCTGTTTGTTGAGCCCTGGCCCTGTGTGGGAGGTTGGGTGGAGGTGAGAGGGCTGTTGGACACCCCCCCCCCCATTCTGACCGTGGGGTATTAGCTTAGAGTATTGACACCAATCTGCCTGTGATCTATGTGTTATTTTTTTTCTTTGCATGGGGGAGAACAAGAACAAGGTACCACTGATGAAAACCCCCATTAGACCCAAAATTAAAACGGCAACCATGGGTTGGTGTAGGTTGAGGCAGTGTATAGGGTCAGTATTAAAAATAGATAAATTGATTGATTGGATTGATGATCATCAGGTGGTGTACTAAAAATAACTCGGGGGATGCAAAAGTTCATTTGTAAATAGAAATTGTAACTCTTGGTCATATAGTATTATGTGACTAAAGTTACCAGTCCATTAGAATATTCATCTGCCTTTTGAGATGAATGCATGTTTGGATATTTCAACAACTGATACCCAATTTATACCCATATGGGTTAGATTTCTGAGTAAAATACAGGCCTGCGCTATATTTTGCATACATTACAAAGGCTTAGCTGTGCAAATGGATGATTTCTTTTTGATTGCTTCCTTACATTTTGATATGAACTATGTTTGAATCCTTATTCAGTATGACAGAGGAAGTCCCCTTTGGGAAGCTCCATGTCAGGCCATTGGTCCAGGTTGCCTCCAGAAAGAGGCAGACCTTTGAGCAGGTTGCAGACTGGCCATGCCCCTGCGCGTCTGTGCAGTTCCCATTATGTATGCGGCCTCCCTTCTGCTCGGACTGTGGGGTTTTGAGATGGAGATGTGGCAGATGCTTGTCTCGTTTTCTCCCTCTTCTGTCTCCAGATGGAGGTATGCAGTGTTTAATCGTGACTCCCAGGCCCCTCTGGTGACCCCTATGTCTCTGTCTCGATCCCCAGCTGTCGCCCTCCGTCACTGGTCCCTCTTTTCACTATGCCATTTTCTGCTCTGATCCACTTTGCCTTGAAATTCAGGGCAAAAGCGACAGCCCCTCTGTCTTCAACAATTAATGGCATAACAGAGTTCGTATTAAGCAAATCCCAGAAGGGGCATTTCCTCAGAAGCCTTGACATGTTTTGATAGATTTGAAGGGGGCTTATTATTGGTGGGTTTCTCAGCTGCTGTCACAGTGCTGTATCACACTGGAAAGCTCCCTGTATTTAACCTTGCTGTCTGGTACTAGTGTGCATGTGCAGCTTGATGATATGAAGCAAAAGCAAATGTATAAATCACAATCGGGTCTGCCTGCTCGTTCCATTCAGAGTAGAAAAATATATTAAGTGTTGTAGCCTATGTGAGATTATCAGCAGTAGACTTTGTAGCTGAATATGATTTGATGCGATAGACAGTCTAGTATGGTTAGTTACTGTTGATTATTTCTCAGGATATTGATTTCATGATTATCCTTGTACACCGTTTCGAGAGAGTTTGATCATTAGCGTCATAGCTGTTTCCTCTGGGTTACTGTTTTAACGTTCCAAATGGACCCGTCTTATTTGTTCAGATGGCTATTTAGTATTCAGTTAGCTATTTTTTATATATATATATAGCAGAAATTGTTTGGCAAGGAAGTAGAACATTCAGGCTTAGTTTTTGTTTTTATTGTTGAAAGGGTCTATTCATTCTAACACAACAAATGCCTCACAGTTTTAGGATGTATAGGCTACAGTTTTTTTAATAAATAGCCAAAAGGTTTTGACAGTGATTTGCTTGGTATTATCAATAAACTATCTCTTCACCACTAAGAATAGAGCAGCCATGTCTTGGCTCTCAAGAAGTTGTACAATATAGATAAAGAGAGGGAATGTATTGCTATGTCTACTAAATATCAGTCTATTTTGGAGGTGGTAAACTTTTTTTCATATATTCATACATTCTGGAAATATTATAGTAATTTGGAGCTGTGAGTACAGGAGGGTGGTCACCCACCGTAGATGTAGACATTGACAGAAGTAGATTGACAGAAAGGGCACTCCTTTGTTATGGAAATATCAGAAGTGACCGCCTGCTTAGAAAGAGGCCAATTATAACCAAGGCTTGCATTGGAAACTCTTAAATTGCCCAGAAAAATCAACTTTTAGACAATTTCATTACCTGTCAAAAGAAAAAAAAATCTGGACTTTATTCAGTATATTTGATCTCAGTGGGTAGTAATGAGTAGGTTGTAGTCATGCACATAATTACAACATATTTTAGTGGCATATTCATTTTCAGGTACATGCTATAATTACAATGATTAACAAATATAATTTTTTGCAAATGTCCGTTTGAGATTTTCTTGACCTAGAGTAGTAGCTTTAGGAATTAGTCATCATTTCTTAGAAGCAGAATACAGAAACACTTGCTTTTCTTTGTTTCATGAGCTAGAGGTCGTTTTTATAATTTTTCAGTTAGTGAAGAACATTGTCGTCATAGCGTCTAGTTTATTGATGTGCCGTACTGTGCAATCCATGAATTTCTTTCCCAAGATAAGAATCTCTCTTTATTCTGCATCCTGTAACAATAAACTCAAAGTACAACCCTAGACGATCTTGCCCTCTTATGTGTGTACATGTGTGTGTGTGTGTGTGTGTGTGTGTGTGTGTGTGTGTGTGTGTGTGTGTACATGTGGCTATACTGTCTCTGCCACAGTGTGAGTGGTATAGTCCTTCACCTTACTTGAGCATCTCTGTTGGCTGTTGAGGAGGAGAAACCACCAATATAACATGCATTAAAGCCATAAAATGTACGTGCCTTCAGAATGTGTCTGCAGTGGTCGTGACCCACTTTAAGAAATGCCTCACCACCTCGTGTGAAATCACTGTCGGAGGTGAAATGAGGTCTCTGAGATTCACGGCATGTTCGCTTTTTTGATGGCAAGAGAGCGATTTCTTTTTGTCGTCTTTTTTCCCCCTCTCTTTACTGCAGCTTGCCTTATTACTTTTGCCCTCCTGAGCCTGGCTGACCTCACATTCCCGCTTGTGTTCACATCATGTGCCAGCACAGGCAGACCTGTCAGCCTCCCAAATTTCCCAAAATTGATTTTATCTTCTTGTTTTTTCCTTTTCAGCTGCCCCTGTTCTGTGTGTCTTTGCAACGCTCATAATTATGACTATGATTGTATCCCCCACCCCAAATCCACCCCTCCCCCCTGCACTGTGGTTATGTGGTTTTGAGTTTTGGTTGGTGTCATGCCAGCGGCTATGAATAGAATTGTGTTAGAGTTAGCATCTGAATAAGGGGGAGCGGCAGAGAAGGAAAAACCCTTTTTGGCATCCAGCTGGCTGCCTGCCAGGCAGCCACTGACTGAGCGTTGTCGGAGGTGGGAGAGTAAAGAGAGCTGAAGAGCTTTTTGAGATTTTTCTTCTTTTTTTTGGATCTTTCTCACTCACCTCCCTTCCCCCTCTGCGTCGGCAGCTTAAAATAAAGGGCCTTGTGAATGAGAGCTGTAGCGGCACGTTCTCAGGCCTCCTGGTCCTCCCTATGAATGGGCTGATGTCGGTGTTGTCATTATGTCATCTTCCCTGTTCGCTCGAAAACATACACAGATGTTCTCTGTACTCCAGTGTAGGAAATGAGATCATGTTTGGATGGGGATAGTCAATGAACTTTTGCCAATTTACGGATATTCGGTCAAGCTCTTTGGCATGGCACTGGTGTCTGAGACATTCCCCAGCTGAAATAATAGGAACTCTCTTTTCAGGAATGGTGCTTCTCGCATGACAATGTGGTTTTAGGATTCCTGTTCCTGAATCATTTCAGTGCTATGCGTTTTAGAGAGAATGCTTGTTTTGTGCTCCAGTTTCTCATGTAGAAATGTATCCTTGTGTTATGCATATTTTTACCTGTCATACAAAGCACTTTGTGACCATTGTACACATACAAATAGATTTTACTTAAGACCTGTAGGCTGAGGGGTTTCCATTGTCCTCTCTGAATCTGCCAGTCCCTATGTGTGTGTGTGTGTGTGTGTGTGTGTGTGTGTTCCAATCGAAATATATTTACCAGTTGCCGTAGTGTAGGAGGTGATTTGGCTGTTTGGCAGTGCCATAGTTTCACAACAGTGAGTTGTAAGGCTGGGACTACCTTTTCATGCAGGAAATAAGAGCTGGACGAACCAGACCTACCAGAGCATGATCTTGGGACTACTTACACAGCTTCCTCTAAGTCAGCTTTTTAAAGCCTAACTTATCGTTGTGCAACATCCTCAGTACGCAGACATGCAGTTGTATTGATGGAGAGGTTTACCTTCTGCAGTTCTGTCTGCAGTGTGTCTGTGTGCTGTGTACATCAACACACTACCAGGCTGCAGTGGCACTAGTCTACCCACATACGGATACAATGATTGAAAAAACGTTTGGCTCTGTCTGTCTATCATTTTGTATTGCTAATAGAGACATAGCACTTCTCAATAGCCAAGTTTATTAACATTATTTATTTACAAGCAAGTTTTCTGCCAGCCAATTGTTCTGTTAGCTCATGAACTTCTCACATACCTGACTGCAAAGTAATAACTGCTGATGAGGTGCTGATTTCAAAACATTAGGCCTACTTAAATATAAGTACACAGTACAATTGGGAAATCCATCTACTGCATCCAAAACAACATCTAGCATGTTGCTAACTATACCTATGGTATAGCCAAAACAAAGTGAGCCGACCAATCACGTGCTCACTCTATCCGTGGGGTCTGCGTCATTTCAGTGGATAGTTACAAAATTGGGGGTCAGCCCTCTGAGAGAATGTTGAAGAGGGTCTGCATGTCTGTGTGCGGAATTGCGTGTCTGCATGTCTGCGTATTGACGGAATGGGACGAGAATAAATTGACCTTAAGAATACCCTAATTTGCTGACATGGCAAAAGGTACAACAATTTTGAGAACGATTCTAGTACATTTCTAGTATTTAATCTGACATTAGGGCAGAACGAGTTTGAAAAGAAATATCTAATTGCAATTTTTCCGACAGTGTGTTCAGTGTTCACCATACATTATAAATGACTTGTTCGATGGCCATTGCGCCCACTGTGGTCTTACTGGACAAAATCTGTACTATGTACTACGCAGCAACTGCTCAGCAACATGTTTTCCATTGTTTGATTGGGCCATTGCTGTATGTAGGGTACATGACTTCAATCCAAATCTAAAATTAGAAGTGGAGCTGCACAATTAATTGTGGCCTTCGCAGTTAGCTAATTGCATTAGTTAGAATCTGATTTCAATTACAAATCTATTAATCTTGAAGCTGATCTATTGAGTATTTTAGATCCTGTGTATTCTCTTGTGATATCTTTTGTTGCTCAAAATGTAATCATAATTGATGACTAAAGATTGTGTGGGTTTAGTGTGAAACTTTCTTGGAGCATTTGTCAGGGAAGAAGGGAGTTATTCATTTGGGAAAAAATTATCTTTGATCATTTTGTGGCAACACATAAACATTGGTGTGCATTTTGCCTGTGGAGGCAGACTCACCAAATGCGTGTGTGTGTGTGTGTGTGTGTTTGTGTGCGCTTGTGCATATATATGTGTGTGTGTGTGTATTCTAATGCAAAGCGAGACTGGCTCTAGTCTCATTGTGGGCATGAGGCTCAGGGGTCAACCAGTGACCTATACAAATGCAAATGATTTTGTGTGGGATCATATAGATGTTTTAAATGCGCACATGACGAGAGCTTCAAGTAAGCTCAAGAAATATGTGCACTCTCAGAGCACCCTGTCTGCTTTGAAGATGGCAAAGCACTAGCAGTATGCAGACCCACTGGTGCATCTCTGGGCTTTGTGTAGGAGTTGGTTGGCTGCAACATACTCCTCCCAGTGAGGCATATGCCCATGTCCTAGGGAGGGAGGGAGGAAGGGAGGGAGTGAGCCAGCTGTTCATTTGTAGTCTGCATTCACTAGCCTGTGCAGGTCAATGCAGAGAGAGATGGTAGGCCAATGCAAAGCCTCCATAGTGATGAGAAAAGGTCATGACATGGGATAGTCAGAGAGGGGTGGGAACAGCAAATATGGCACCTCTATTGTGTGTGTGTGTGTGTGTGTGTGTGTGTGTGTGTGTGTGTGTGTGTGTGTGTGTGTGTGTGTGTGTGTGTGTGTGTGTGTGTGTGTGTGTGTGTGTCTATATATGTATATATATGACTGCGGTGTAGTAGGGAGAGTACTGTGGCACACAAGTGTGTGCCTGTGGGCCGCAGGGGAGCCTGAGAACAGCTACATTATTACCATTAACATAATTGAGGCAATAACAGGCAGATACAGGGAAAATCATTATGAAGTTTTCTTTCATTAGATCACTGCTCATTCCACCGGCAGAGAGGAAAATGGATTTAATCAAAATTGAATGTGCAGTTATAATCCAGCCCAAAAACCATGTTTAATTTTTATTTGACTCAATCAGATGGACATGTTTTTATACTGGATTGGAAGAGTAGGTTGCAAAAGGCCACTTCAGTCATGTGCTTGTTGCTGGTCATGGATGAACAATGCCATTGAGGAAATAGACTTTGGAGTAGCACAGGTGAAGCACTGCAGTCTGTTCTGTTCTTTAAGACATTTAAGAAAAAACACATTTGTTTGATGATCTGAGTTTTGGCTGGTGTTTAATGGCTTCTCTATGTAGCTGCAGTACTGCGAAGCCCTATGTTAGCTTCACAAGTCATGCAGGGTATCCTCATAATTAAACACATCCAGTGTTAAACTGCCATGATCACTTACACTCGAAATGAGTGAGTTTAATGAAATTATGACAAATCTATGTTGTGGGAGGTTATTTAATTGTGTTAATTGTTTTATGGTTGTTGAAATTCCATATTAAAATGGGGTTAACTGGCTGAAGTAGTCTAATTCATTTTTGAGATAGTAAATGGTATTCGTTTTCCTTCAGGGCAGAGTGCGATTGGCTTGATAGAAAGGAGGTGTAATTTGTCTTTGATGTCTTTCATATTTAAAAAAAAAATGGGAGGAAAAAAAATCTAAATTATTTTTCAGAATTGCACTGTAGCCTCTGACCATTTATTACATAAGGTTGCAGTCCTGAAAGTGCACTTTACAAATGTCCAAGGCTCACAGCCACCAACTCAGGCCAAAGTCCATAGTCTCATATTGCGCTTCCACTAACAAGCCTTTGTTCCATGTTTTACAGGATCCACTCACACCATTTAGCCTATAGTGGCTGTAATGGCTGTGTTTAGCCCTTTTTGAGTCCGCTTTTGAAAAATGTATATGTTTTAAGTCGGCTTTACAGCAATAGCCATGTAAAGCCACTAAGCAGTTAGGGAAATAATGTATGTGTTGTTGCCCAACATAGGTGTGCTCTGCGCCTCTTCCTTCTTCAGCTCTTAAACCTATTTTGTGTGTGTGTGTGTGTGTGTGTGTGTGTGTGTGTGTGTGTCTGAGAGCACTAATGGATCACGCACCAGGGTGACAATGGTATCTCTCTGCGGCCCTGCAGTAACAATGCGGCTCAGTGTACACAGCCTCATGCCACGCTCGGGCCAGCAGCATCCATTACACAATCATGTCTCATTCATGTTCTGTGTAAACCCCTCTGAGAAGTGCTTCAAAGACAGATGTTGGTAATTAACTTCTCATACGTTGGCAGATAATGGACAGCTGTGCTGAATGAATTTATTGTTTCACATTACGGAGTAAACCAGCCCAGGAGGGACATAGCTCATCAATTAAAAAAAAGTAGAAAATCTTGGATAGTTACATATCAAAACACCTTCAGCTGATGGCCCTGATGAAAAACAGAACACTCTTTTTTTTTTTTTTTTTTTTTTTAGGAAATGATTGCTGTTGGGAATGTTTTAGTGTTGCTTCCTTGCTAAAGCTCTTAGTACATAATAAGGAGCTGAGCTCCACATTGTCTGTTGTTGATGTAGATGTTTTACCCAATTCACAATTTAGCACTATCTTGGATGTGTGGATGAGAACTAGAGTGGTGTTCTGTAGGCAAGCAGTAAATTGTCCCTCCGAGTCAGTAGGGGGGCTGATGGAAGTGTATTCTGGAGGCGGCTTGGGCTTCACCACTCAGGTGAGGGCATCTGCCAAGACCAACACTGGAGCCTCCTGCTCTGTGATGGAGCCCAGCTTGTGAGAGCAAAGCCAGTGCCAAGAAGCACTGGCTAGGACTCTACCAAAACAACAACAAAAACAAATAACTGTGTGTGTGTGTGTGTCTCAGAGAGACAGGACTGGCAGAGTACAACTTTGACAGGCTGCCCTGAAATTATGAGAAGCGCTCTATTTACAATCCTGGAAAGGCACAGGGTATTCTAGGTTTAGCAGATTTTTCACTAAAGTGGAACACTATTTTTGGACGTTTTCAGCAGCAATGTAGAGTGTAGTAGATTGAAGAAGTGTAAAAATCTTTAAATGATGCTGAGCAACTCAAAATGATACTTCTCTGTTTACAGTGTGAGACCAGAGCTTTGCTCAGATTTGTTTAACATAATAGACTGCCAACAGTTATTTTAATACATGTTATATTTAATAGAGCAACACATTTCATGTTGGGTTTTGAAATCTGCCTTATTGAAACGCCCTTCAGGTTGTCTGTGCTTGACTTCAGTATATCAGACTCCAGACTGTCCTTTTGAGGTGGCACAGTTTAACAGGGTCTCCATGGCTGGCTGTCAGGTGGCTCCACAGGTAGGGACAGCCAGTTCATCTTGGCCCGGTGTCATTTCTTAATCCGCGGCCATTTCATAGGAATGTGGCAGCCAGTGTGACTCCTCGACAGAGTCTTGGGTCTCTTACCTCATGCACCTTTTGTGTGTGTGTGTGCATGTGTGTGCATGCACATACACCTCAACTCCCCGGGAAACAGTGTAACAGTGCAAACCCATTCGAACTCTGTTGGAAGCTAGTTTTATTCTTGCCATCAAAGGTATTCCAGTTTAAAACACAACTATTCAGGATGGGTAGCACATGCAATCAAGCAGCATGTGAACCAGGACTGTGGCCATGTTGTAAGTGGGTTCTTATCCTGAGAAGCGCCAAAGAGCCATATATCATTATGGCGTCTCCATCGGGAAATATTCACTGGTTGATTCTCTCTGTAGGTGTGCTACTTCTACTGTAAGTAATTTTCATTCTTAACTAGGCTTTTAAAGTAATGCATTGTTCAATCTACATTTGTTATAATTACTTTATAATGGCTTCTGTGCTGACTCCTAAATTAAGCCCTGGGTGCTTGAAGCCAGTAAGTGAAGTGAAAAGTCTATATGCCTTGACAAGCACACAGCCTTCAAGTCTTCCAAGGATGTGCATTTTTAAAATGGAAAACATGCTTCAAGAACAACTCTCTGCGGCGTAAAACACTGAGATGTGTGCAGATCTGGATCTGATTAGAGAAGTGATTAATGTTGTATCTCTCTCAAACTTGAAAGCGACTGGCCAGCTATTTTGGATTCAGAGAGAAGCATTTGAAAGGACTGACTGATAAATAGAGGCTGCTAATCCATTTCAGTATTAACCACTCTCTGTCCAAAATGTAATGATATTCTGTATGTAGCACCTATTATGCCTTTAAGACTGCTTCCAAATTGGGACAATCCTCAGTGGTGTTTTTAGGAAATGTGCCCTGTATTTTGTCTGCATTTTCTAAGATGTCGTAACCTTTGCCCAGTCGGATGTTCGGCTGATGTGACCACCTGACTTTGCTTTGTCACCCAGGGGTTGAGGGAGTAAACTAGAGGTCCCACAGACACTGCTTTGGATTTGTCCACTCAGCTGATTGCTTGTCAGGTTGCTGTGGCTTCACCCACATGACTCCCAGCAAACTATTACCTATGTTGGCCAGCTTTATTGTCCTCTACCTTCCATATGCCATCTTCTCATGCACACACAAAATAACAATGTACAGTTTGTTTGGGGCTGCAGATAAAATGGTATTGCAGCCTAGGCTTTTGTAATGATTTTAAAGTTAGAGAAGCAGATTTAAACAGATTAAGACACTAGTTCCTTCAATTTTTCTAAATCATATTAGAGAATGAAGTAAGATCAATAAAGCAGTTCTCATTTGTTTATCTAAGGTGACTTCTGCAGGTGAACAGGGAAATGCATCCTCTGATCTGATACTTCAGTAGGTATGGATTATTTTCCTGTGAACGTCCTCCAGGGTGTTGATTTAAATTCTTCAAAGAAGAGAAATGATTGCTCTGTAGACATGCATTGCATGGTACTATAGAGTGCAGTCTGATAGATTGTCTTGCAGAAGGTCTGTGCTGGAGTGGGAAGGGAGAGACAATGGCATCAGTGAGCTTTCTGGGCCTAGGTCCTGTAGCTGAAATAACCATATTGGTGAATCCGAGGCCTTATTCATATGGTTAGCTGAGCCTCAGCCAGGCCACTAAAGAGGATGGACAACAGTCTGTGTATATACTCTCTCTCTCTCTCTCTCTCTCTGTCCAAAATAAGGATTACATACATAGTTTGCAATTAGGTAATTAGAAGGTAATTAGCGCCCTCAACATTTTAATAGATGTTAATAGATGAAGCTTTTTTTAATATAAAACTCTAAGGACTCTGATGAGGATTATCACTAGAGACTGGTTTGCTGTTTTGCTATTAAAAAAGCCTAGCATGTGCCGATGTAAGAATAAGGCTGTAACATAGTTCACAGGAGCTTGCCATGTCAGAGCCAGCTAGCATGATGTATGGATTCCATATATTAATGTTTTTTTATCTTATTGGTCTTAGTGTGATCCCACTGTAAGTCAAGCAGCAGTTATTTCAAGAATGCGTTTTTCATTTGGACTAGGGAGCGATTTGTAGGCATAACCAGTAGCAAAAACAGCTCTGTTATTAAAATAATCTGTTGTTTGCAAACCTTAAACTATTTCTGAGGCAGAAGGCAATGGAGACCATACGTTGGTTAGTGTGGTAGAGAAACTACCCACCACCACCACTACCGCTCACACACACATACACACACACACACACACACGTTTTGTGGTTGACCAGTTCTGTTAGTAATTACAGAGCGCGGTCTACTAAGGAATGTGAGAGTAGCGCTAGAGGTTTGGAGCTGCGTGTCCTTGTGGCCTGTATATGTATACAGTAGTGCAGTCTAGTGGTCTTTATAGAACCACACTAAATCAGTTCCAGACTTCTTCCCTTCTGCCTTTTTGCTTTTTAACATTCACCTTCATCCCTTTACATCCACATTATTACGCTGATGTTCCTTTACATGTATGCACTTTTATTACACTATTGCACTTTCAACTTAAAATACTACATATACTTTATGTTAGCAAATGTCTTTGTTAGTTATTCATTATGCTGTAGCTTGAATGTTATCCTCTTTTGTAGGTCGCTTAAGGGTAAAAGTGTCTGCTGAATGCATAAATGAAAATGAAATGAAATGTCTGCAGCTTAGTAATAGTTTTTTATGTAAATATAAAAAATAAAATTGTATATTATATAGTGACGTTGATGCAGTGCCAGTGTTAGCAGTACAGAGTAGAAGTCATCAGGCAAGTGGTGCACTTACAAACTTTCCAATGTATTATTTTATGAGTACTGACCCTATTTGTACTAATGTAGAAGTTTGGTACAATTCCATGCATTTTTGCTGTGGCAATTTTACAGCTTTAGTAGCTCTTGGTGTTTTACTAAATACAGTCTGTGTTCCATGAACAACCGCACTAAGCCATTTGGTGTAGCACTAACCGCTAACTCGGCCAATGTTCGACTAAAGTAAAAAAAAAATGTTTAGGGGGGGCATTTGGCTGGGCATCATGGTGCAAAGGACCATAGTAAAACATACTCCGAGCAGCAGCAGAGTCGGTGCAACACCGCTATCCTTTGGTCAGTGTAAAGATTTATTAACGTTCAGGTTTCCCAAAGAAGGAATTAAATGACACTAATCAGTGAGGATAATGGAAAAATTGTCTTAGATATGCCGCCTCTATTAACCAAATACTCAGCAAAATACATATATTAAACACGGTTTATAATCTGGAAAATACGATAGTTTGTGTAAGCCAAACATATTAATATTGGTTAAAGCAGTTGTTTGTTTAAACACTAAGATAGGGACACTTTCAGAGTTCCCATGTCCGTCCTTTATTTGCCAATGCCACTGTCGTGTAACAGAGGCCAGTGGGTCAGTGTACAGAATAAACTGCCCTCCCCTATACCTCATGTCACAAGACTCGCTGCCATGACTTTTGGTCATGTGGTCAGCGAACGTCAGCCATCTCGTGTACAGCCCCAGGGTCGAGCCCCTCAAACTAAACCCACTGCAGCTGTTGTGGGTTCAGTCACTGCATTCAAATCCTATTGGTGCCTTATGTGTGCTGTTTAGCTGTTCAGATACAGTTTGTGAGATCAGTTCATCAGGCACTAAACAGAAAAGGATTGCCTTTTGTTTGACTTTAATTTCCTACAGAATTTTGCATTAAAATAATTATTAATATTTAGTGCCTATTGGAGAAGAGTATTGTGTAAACATTGATAGGACAGAAATCTTCTGCATGAAGTGGGAACTCATTTATTTTACAAGGCATCTTCAATAAAAAAAAATATCATCTAAAATATTCTCATTTATGTCACTAAAATGTGCCTAATTTGCACATTTTCAGACTGGATATCACATGTCTGTGAATCCCTTAATTATTACAGAATTTGGAGCAAACACAGCCTTGCATGATTGACTCAAAGGCCTTGTACTGGAACAGCAGGCATCACTATAGCTTCTGTTGACATTTTTTTATGTTTACTTGTGCTTTCTTGAGAGCTGATAACATTTAAAATTGTTAATAGAAGTGCTTAGGAAATTTAGCCTATCAAGACTTAGGCGTATGCTTTTGCAACATGGCGTTTAAAAAAAAAGATGTGTTCTGTATACTACTGTAAACAAGAGTCGTCAGTCGACTGTAGACCCTTAGCCGTCTGATGCAATGTTAGCTTAAGTGACACCAAATTCAGCATATGGATCCTGATCGGACCGGTAGTTTTAGTTACCTTAGGGCCTGATTACAGCTTCTTTTGTCCTTTATTGGGGTTCAGGGAACATGTCCTGGAGACCAGGGACAATTTAAGATGAAATTTCGTCCAAATGTAAGGCTTATACAACCCATTTCTACAGGAACCTTGTTGTTTTTTTAAAAGCTAGCATGCACCAAGTGTAATAAAAAAGAAATTCAGTTTAAAAAAACATTGTCTGTATTAAAGTCAGTGATGAGCCTCAGCAGTGACTGCTGACTGTCCTGAGTGGATTTTATGCCATTGCAACCACCTATGAAAAAAAAGTTCTATTCTGAAAGAACCCTGATTTTTGGTCAGGTTGTAGATTTGACAGTGATTGGTGGCAGCTGCTGGAATTGGTTTGTGTTCTGGGCCAAATCTCACAGGGATCTGGAGTTCTCAGCTGTGCTGGGACTGCGATAGAGCCGCAGTGGTGTGAGCTGTTCCGAAGTGAGATTTTGGAGAATGCACAGCCTCACAAGTTCCAGAAACAGATGTTGGCTCTCTCTCCCGCTGGTCCTTGTAGCAGTGTGTGAGTTGGCAGTCGTTCCCAAGGAAGGAAGTGGACATGCTGACTAGTGTACCAGCGCTTGTGTACTCTTTCTCCTTTTGGTTGCTTGCCGTCTCCCCGCACCCTCCTTATGTTTCTGCCTAGAAAGAGCCAGGTCTCTAAATTGGAGAGCAGGTACTTAATACAGTAGTAGTAGTAGTAACTAAAGTAGCCTAATGCAGGTTTCTCATGAGCACACATTGTGCATCAATAGTAACCAATGCTATGAACCTGCCACTGTTCCTTTAATCTTCAAGTATAAGGTGGGTGTGTGTGTGGGGAAGGGGTGTGCAGGTTTCAGACTTTCTGAAGGGAGAAAACCACATAAAACCTGTTGCCAGCAAAGGTATAGGCCATAAACCTAGAGAACATGTTTAGTTTTATTGAAATTATATGAGCTGTATAATGTACTGGGTGTGGTAGTCCAGTTTTGGGCAGCTCAAAGGAACAGGTTTTTGAAGTCATGTTTTGATGACATACTTCCTTTTGTGTTGCTGACATCTGCTATCGCCATTAGCCTTAATATCCCCATGGAAGCCTGTAAATAAAGCTGCTGAATGCAGATGAGGGCCCTTCACAGCGCCGGTAGGGTTTTAGTATGCGGGCACAGTACAGCAACGTGAACACACACACTGGCTCCATAGTATGATGGTGTGTGTGCGTCTGTGTCTTTGTCTTTGCATGAGGGTGTGTGCGTATGTGTGTGTTGTTTTTTTTTTATAATTTGTTTGTTCATGTGCATATGCATATCTCTACATTTGTGTGTGTGTGTGTCTGTGTGCGTGTCTGTTTTCATGCGCATGCTTGTTTAGACCAGTGACTGAAAAGGGCTTTGTCTGGGGGACGGGGCTGTGATTCTACTCCCACATTTGTCGTTGCCTAGCAACCATAATGCACAGATTGGCAAGAACATCTGCCGTATCCAGCTCTGCCAAATTTGTGTTGTATAGTAAACATGGCTCCATGCTCCTGCACTCCAGCAGAGAAGAGCAGCTCAGAGAGAGAGAGGGAGGGAGGGAGGAAAAGAGAGAAAGATCTAGTCCTCCCCGCTGTTCCCTTTGGCGGCTCTTGTTTAGAGGGAGAGGGCCATCCACTCACTGGGCAGACCTCAGGGTGTAATCTCCACAATGACCCTCATATCATGTGCGTTCACAAGGATACGCTGCCCTTGTCACAGTGCTATTCTGATATCTCAGAAGGAAAAGAAGAAAGCACTGAGCTATTTCCCTGTATTTACAGACTGCTTCAAGCTTGTGCCTTTAATTATGTATACCAACCTCATGGATCATCCCTCCCAAGGACGAGGAGGATATAAGTTGAGACTGTCCTTGACGAAGACTTGTGTTGATGGCAGCACCCGTTGATGTTTTTGTGTTGGAATGAAACCCCACATTTCACCAATCCTTAATGGGAGCCCTGACAGTCTCTCTGTGATCTTCCCTCGTGCCAACCACCATGCTCTTTGTGCAGTCAGGATTGCTGTAATCACCTCATTTTGTACGGGCTGTTTTGGAGGAGTTCAGAAGTGCTCTGTGAACAGAAAGCCCCAAAGAGCCACAAACACTCTGTCCCCAGTGCTGCCCTTGAACATTGCCAAATGATAAACTTTCTCTTTTCATTAGCTGCTGATGCAAGGCGCCTCGCTTATTTTGCCCTCCGTGTGCCTTGCCATTTTCAGACTGTGAAGAGAGCTACTTTCATCAATTTGGTGTTGTGTTAGACTATTGTGGCTTCTTGCACGTTGCATCTTAAGTAATTCAGTGGATCTTAAGAAATGCATGCTGGTCCCATCTCAGAGGATCCTACATATAGCCGCTCTGTTTCTCAAGCTGGCATTGATGATCTTTGAGGACTGACATGGTTTGCTCTCTGTATGCGTCTTCAGGCCCCAGCCATGGAGAGGTGGACACCCATGTGTGCTTGTACTACAACATCAACTGGGAGATCGAGAAGACCAACCAGAGCGGTGTGGAGCACTGCGAGGGCGAGAAGGACAAACGCTCACACTGCTACGCCTCGTGGCGGAACAACTCAGGCACCATCGAACTGGTGAAGAAAGGCTGCTGGTTGGATGACTTCAATTGCTACAACAGGTAAGCTAGTCTTTGACCCTTCTCTGTTTTGTTTTGTTTTGTTTTGTTTTGTTTTTACCAGAATACAAGGGTATTATTTCTGAAAAAGAACAAATGCTCTGTAAATATATGTGAGGTATGTGTTGCCAGAGTTAACTTCTAGCACAAAATTTGAGGGTCAGAAGGTCAGTGTCTCTATAATCTCCTGGTGACATTTGCTTCCCATAGGCCTGTAGAAAGAGTGGACATGATCTGCCCACTTGATAGCTCAGTTCAGATGTTATTCCCCATGGGTCGAACAACAGATGGTGTGACTTCTCATAGACATCCATAATTTCTGTAGAGTTTGGGATCTCTGCTCGTAATTAGACACTCTTGACTGGCTGGCATGTGAAATATTTATTTCTCAAGTGTCAACCACCCAAAAAAAACGTGAGACGGGCCTGTGGTCCGTCAGCAGCTTCTCAGCTGGTTGTTGGGGTTTGAGCGTGTAGTAAAAAAAAGTAATGTAAACCTAAGGTTAAAGCGAAGCGAAGAGGCTGCAAAAAATAGCATCGATACATTCATACAAGACAGATATTTGCACAAACCCAAAATGATTTAGAATGATTAATTTGGGTTCCTTTATTGTTTTGTTTTGTTTATTGTATTGTTTTGGAACAAACAAGGGTCAGTTCAGTTGTGTTTAGGAGCGCCGGCTCACAGCTGCAGGCTTGGCTGCTTTAGAGCACCGCAGTGCATATTTTCAAGTTAAGTATAAGCGTGACCTGGTTTGTGAGCTACCTGTGAACTGCCCGCCTATATTCTTGTGCAACTGCCAGTAATAACTAACTGTGTTAAATGCAACTCCAAATGCATTTACCATTGCACTTAAATGGTTCTTGAATATCCAATTGACATCCTCCCCTGCCAGGCTAGAAAGGTGACAAATAGCCAGGCTCTATCTATGGAGAGTAAGAAAAGCTCTGTGCTACGGGTGTCATCACTTCCCGCTATGCTATGGCAAGCTATTTCCAGAGCCTTTGTAAAGGCTGAAATAAATGGTTGAATAAATTGATTGAAATGGGATGCTGAAGGCGTCCCAGGATGCATATTACAGATAAGGTATTGGAAGTTTCATTAACAACACAACAGTTTTCAACTTGTTGCACACTGGGAAAGAAAATGACCTCATAGATTGTTGTGTGCTTAAATTGATTTCTGTTAATGTTGGATCTTATTGACAGTCGGCAGAAATGAAGAAGAAAAATCAGCCATAACCGGGGGAAAGCAACTGAATGCGAAACAATCAGGCCTAATCAGCACCTTCTGTGAGAGGAATATTGGTTAAATGATTCCACCGCTCCCCCGCTGGACTTGTATCCAACCAAAAGTGGGACAGTCACAAATGGCTGCTCCTTAAGAAACACTCCCTGGTAATCCCAGGTTGCCTAATCTAAAGGGTATTGCTCTGAAAGTAGTTCTGCCCTTAAGACCCAGGTGTGGCCTTTAAAATTCCAAACATTTCTGACTGAATGACAAGCTGAAGAGAGAGAGAATCTCAATTAATGTAGAAACCTCCAAAGGTATATAGCTGGTGAAGATGCTGGATTACTGCACTGCACACTATTGCAATAGGCCAGCTTTGCTTATGTCCTGCATGCCCCCAGATGGCTAGTGTTCAGTGTTAGTCCTCTCTGCTGTTGGGGGGAGTCAATGCATCGCTCTCACCGAATGACCTTTGACCCAGCTAATGGTGAGGGTGGGTCTCCGTGGCCCCTCTGTCCAGGGCTCTCGGTGGTGTCCTCTGCTTTGCCCTTACATAGAGGGTAGTGACACTGAGTGAGGTGCCAGCGTGCCATCAGAGCGCTGACGGGGCCAAACGGAGGGAGGGGGAGAGAGTGAGCGTGCTCCATCAGCACTATCGTCACACCACTGCCCCAGACCTTTTCCCAACAGTCCCCCAAGAAAGGTCAATAAGTCGTTTTCATTTGTCCAGTTTTGCAAAGAGGGGGCCCAGTGGCGCGATAAGTCATCTGCGTGCCGAGAAAGAAACAGAAAAAACGGCATGAAGCAGAACTCCCATGGAGCTAAGCCACGATCACTTTCATAAGCAGTAGCGTGGTCCCTCATGAGCACTGCCTCATGAATGAGGAATAGTGTAATAAGAGCCTCATTTGGGTGCATACATGTGTGAAAGAAGCCCTCTCTCCCTCTCCAGATCACACATAGATCATAAAAGCCATAAGGAATTCCATTTTCCTTAAATGTTCTCAAAAGCAGTAGCTTATTACAGCCAGGAGTATATTGCTCATTCTGTGGATTTAATGGAATATCAGGGGCTTGGTGGTAAAGGACCCCCAGTACTAAAGCAAGACTGAATCTGTTATCTCTAGTTGGCTGTTACCTTATCGGGTATGACATCTGTGGTCTTGAGTGCAATAACTAGTTCAAGTACTTTATATTGTTGAACACAGGCTGACGGCTAGCAATGTGGTTGTGACCCTAACCCAAATTTGCCTGCTTAAAAATGCACACAACATTTTATGCTGAAGCTGTTTTTTTTCTTTACGTCGGGGGAATGTGCGTAGTAATCTGTCTCCTCTCCTCTCCATGGCAACAGGCAGGAGTGTGTGGCCACGGAGGAGAACCCCCAGGTGTTCTTCTGCTGCTGTGAGGGCAACTCCTGCAACGAGCGCTTCACCCATCTGCCCGAAGTCATCCACGGACCAGGTGAAAAACTGCTTTCAACCCCCCACCCCAGCCCTGAAACACACACAAAATACACACATACACACAATACACGCACACACACATATAATACACACACACACACACACAAACACACACAGTCCCTCATTGCTGCAAGTCACCCTGAGCACCCTCTCACCTGGTGAGACACCGCTCTGCATGGCTTTGTATCAAACTAAGCACCCAGTGTAAACCAAAACAATCCCATCTGTTAATGCACTCCCTCATAGCCCATTTGCAAAATGCAGTTACCATGCAGAATACATCTTTCCTTTGCATTCATGTCATTAGTCACATCAGTGCGTGCCCAGATTTTCTATTCTTCTGTAATTTATTCTGTGATTACTTGACAAACAAATACCTTGAATTCCCTTAGCTGATGGCTTAACCCAGTTTCATGCATTTCCATTCACTGTTTAACATGAACTGCTATTGCCATCCCCAGCATGGCTTTTAGAGGTAAACATGGGAGACTTTAGTGTCTCGTGGTCCGCACGGCAACAGTTAATGACTTCCTCCTTCACTGACTTGGGAACAGTACGCTATGTATTTCTGTCAGGAGAGATGTACATCGTCGTTTTTACTGTCTCCATCTGAAACTCCAAACCCCCCCACTGTACCGGGCTCTGTATTTCACATGTCAGGAGGCTCATGTCTTAATTGCAGTGGAAATGAATGAGGCTGTAGAAAGTAGCATTAAAATGGCTAGTTTCTCAAAGGAGCTCTGTGTAATACTTTTAGGTTAAAACATCTCAAAGTGGTGTGGAAACTGCAACAGTAGGTGAAGAAGCAACCACATCGATGTGATGCGATGTGAAACAGCAAAGCACAGTATTGTCCAGTTATCCTCTGCAGTTAGCTTGCAAATCTACTAGCATCAGCCCAGCTTTCCTATATCCCATTCCACTGTGGCCACTGTGGTAAACATCCAGTGATAATGAATGCAACGCAAGACTATTTAAAACTGAATGTATTCCATGAAAAGTACACATAGCAGCTATTACTGGGGTCAGTGTAGTCCTGTGCTGTGGACCTCAGTTAGTCCGTCACGTTCTGTGCTTGTGTAACCCATTGGTGTCTCTGCTGTGTGGTAGATATCAAGCCCTCCACGCCCTCTCTGCTCAATGTGCTGGTCTACTCCCTGCTCCCCATCACCATGCTATCTGTGGCGCTGCTGCTGGCCTTCTGGATGTACCGACACCGCAAGCCCCCCTATGGCCATGTGGACATCAATGAGGTAGGGCCTGTGATGTGGCCACCCACTCTTCTCTCGCCCTCTTTTGTTCTCGAAATTCTGCCCTCTGTTCCACCCCCACTACATTCGGTTTCAGTTATGCTCCCTTGTTCTTTTTAAATGGTCCTCTAAACTCTTCATGACCCAGGAGGGCCGCTCTGCGTTCCCATCTTACAGCAATGCTTCCACCTTGTGGTGGTTCAGTCCTTTTTGCAATTGAACCTCGGCGTTTAGTTGCCTTTACAATAATGGGCTGGGTTGGCTGCCGTTTCTCACGGTAAAAAAGGATATACAACATGCCAGACGACCCATCAATTATTTGATTGGTTAATTAATCATTCATGCTGCTGTGTTGTTGTCAAGAAAATAGCCAATCACGCTGTGTCTTTTAGATTACAGATTTCTCTCCCTTTACTGCTTGTTGCTGTATTTGCTGAGTGTTTCTGTTTATGCTCTCTGTTTTGATATGCATTGCACATGAATGTTTTATGCATTGCACATAAAACCAAATTCATGTGAGCTGTCTTCAGAAAAAGAAGATGTAGAATCCCTGTCAGCTTAGGGATGCCAATCCTATGAAGCTCTATTACTTATCATTGCAACAGGGTTTAGTGCAGTTCAGTCTGTTTCAGCAGTCCACTAATCTTAGAGATTTATTTGTGCTATTGTGGGCAAGTTGGAGCAGTAGCCATGTCACTCATTGACAATCAGGCGACCCGGGTTGGATTGCTGAGCCCACCACTGTAAGGCCATGTAGCTTTAGATTGAAGGGTCACTTCATAATTGCATTGTATTAAAATCAGTCAGCCTTAGTTTTAATTTTAACTGTAACCTTCATTCAGTTCTGCAATTAACTTGACGTCAGACCTTTGTAAGGAGATCTTGCTGCACATTTGCTAGCGATGTCATTATAGAACTGGTGTAACATACCTTTTCCGGCTCTTGATATTTTCCAGGACCCTGGTCCACCTCCACCCTCTCCACTGGTTGGACTCAAACCCCTGCAGTTATTGGAAATCAAAGCCAGGGGGCGCTTTGGCTGTGTGTGGAAAGCCCAAATGATGAATGATTATGTAGCTGTGAAGGTCTTCCCTATTCAGGTGAGTTAGTTAGGTAGTTGCATGAAACTCAGTTTGGAGATTGGAGATTCCTTTCTTTGATTTTAGCCTTTTTAGCTTTAGTAGCTTATCCCACCTCCTTATGACAAAACTTATCCCTTTATGTCAGTCTTTTTGCACTGAATTTCAGTGTCTGTCTTGAGACAAAAGTTATCACTAAAAACCTACTTCCAAGAACATGAACATGCTGTAATATAGATGACGATACAAATCTGTATGCTCACTCAGGCTGGTGTTACCTAGGACCTTCGCTCCTTGCATTTCGTTCAAGTACAGAACCTGAGAACTCTCCAAAGAAAAGTTCCCAAATTTCTTCTCTCACCGCTGTGTGTGTGTGTGTGTGTGTGTGTGTGTGTGTGTGTGTGTGTGTGTGTGTGTGTGTGTGTGTGTGTGTGTGTGTGTGTGTGTGTGTGTGTGTGTGTGTGTGTGTGTGTGTGTGTGTGTGTGTGTGTGTGTATAGGATAAGTTGTCGTGGCAGAATGAGCGGGACATGTTCACCATGCCGGGGATGAAACATGAAAACCTCCTGCGCTACATTGCTGCAGAGAAGCGTGGGACCAACCTGGAGATGGAGTTCTGGCTCATCACAGAGTTTCACGAGAAGGCAAGGAACACTGCAGCTAACTGCCTTCATGTCAAATACAGAGAAAGAGGAGGACAAAATAAATGCACCCAACTACTCCCTTGGATTGTACACCCTGAAATTAATGTGGCCATGATCAAAACATCTGTGTATTTTGATGGAGGTGCAAAGGTCTAATTGCTGTTGCAGTGAAAAGGTCTTGCTTTAAGCTTGCGTAATGAACCGGTTTATTCATCACTGGCAACATAAAGTTACAGAGAAAAATAAAGCTGAAGAGACCAAGCAGCCAAAGTCACCAGTTGTGACACATGTAGGGCTTTGCCAAGATCATTAAAGATTTGTTTTTACTCATTATTTTCTTATGCAAGTTAGGAGGGTGATGTGATATATGCAAGTGAAGTTACAAATGTAGGTCTGTCAAAAATTGTAAAAACATTAATATAATTATTCTGATATCTTTATTATTAGAGTATGACAGTATGCATCTGAGAAGTATTATTATACTGCATATTCTGATCTGCAAGTGTTTTATTTGCCTTCTCTAGGGTTCCCTGACAGATTACCTGAAAGGAAACATTGTGAGCTGGAACGACTTGTGTCACATTGCAGAGACCATGGCCTGTGGCCTGGCCTATCTGCATGAGGACGTGCCACGCTACAAAGGAGAAGGGCCCAAGCCAGCCATCGCTCACAGGTACAAAAAAAATAATAATGATAAAATAAAAAGATTGCAAGTTCTCTCTCTCTCTTAACAACTGTTGATATTTACTATATGTTTACAAAATTTGTCAGATGTCAGTTAAAAGTCAAAGAATGGCATGTGTTAAATGATGTATTGTTTAAGTGTGTTTTTAGGGGATGTTCAGATTGTTAATAGAGGCAAACTGTCAGCTCAGCCATGTCTTTGTGTGCAACTGTAGGGATTTCAAGAGTAAAAATGTCATGCTGAGAAATGACCTCACAGCGGTTATTGGTGACTTTGGCCTGGCAGTGCGGTTTGAGCCGGGGAAGCCGCCAGGAGACACCCACGGACAGGTGAGGCCTCCCTCTCCTCACAGATGGCTCTGCTCTGATTGGTGATCAGTGGGTTGTGACATGACCGATGCCTCTTCTTGTCGTTGCAGGTTGGAACAAGAAGGTATATGGCACCCGAGGTGCTGGAAGGAGCCATTAACTTCCAGAGGGATGCCTTCCTGAGGATAGACATGTATGCCATGGGCCTGGTGCTCTGGGAGCTGGTGGCACGCTGTAAAGCAGCTGATGGTAAGGATCCTGCATTGGATCACATTATAGGACTTGGTCAATCACCTGAGCACGTGCAGAAGGCAAGCTTGCATACGCTACATTCACGAACATGGTGGAGTATCAGTAATTCTGTGTGGCTTTGGGTAAACACTAAATATCAGTCAACTTTAATATTTTTTCCATTACAATGGTGAAATTTCCAAATCATAGGATATTTTGTTACAAGGAAGGCAGCTCTCATTACATGTTGGAACATAATGTATTTGGATTCAGTTGAATTATAATTGATTGCAGGAAGCTGTTGAAAGCTAGGCTTCAAAAAACCTAGGCCCCATCATGTTAGTGATAATTACAATATAGTGTACATTTGGGCCTGACTGAGAACATTATTTACAAAGAGGCTGGATTAATGTGTCCCCAGCTTAATGTGCTCCTTTCCTCTACCCCCAGGCCCTGTAGATGAATACATGCTGCCTTTCGAGGAAGAGATCGGGCAGCATCCGTCCCTAGAGGACCTTCAGGACGTTGTGGTCCACAAAAAAATGCGGCCAGTATTCAAGGACTGGTGGCTTAAGCACGCTGTGAGTACATTCCAACTGGATTTCTCTCTGCTGCAGTTGAAGCAATATCACATTATGACCCTGTTGTTTTTTCATCTGGTGGTTTCACAAGCAAGGTTTTAGGAGTGTAAGTGCTAAATGCATTGTCACTGTGATTGCCTTCAATCTACAAACCACAGTTTAATGCTTAGCCTTCTCTATATGCACCTCTGAAAAGGATGCCTGGATGCCAAGTGTGCTAAAGGCATGATCAGAGTAGACATGGTGCTTATTGCGTGCTTTCTTATTTGCTTACAGTTGTTTAGTCCTGTGTGGGGCAGTCTAAAGACTACATTTTCTGTGAAAATAAAATGGTTTAATCTTTGATAAAGCAAGCTAGTTATATATGTTGTTTGAAGTAAGAAGGATAGACATTCTGATGTGTAATTTGTGCAATATTATCCAGATGCAATGCTGTTTTTTGCAAACAAAAGTGTATGGACATCTATGGCACCTTGGTTGGTGGAAATAGGCTCCTACCATGACTGCAAGTCTACAAGTCTGTCACCTACCAAGTCTGATGGAAGTTTACAAACCATCAAACTGCAAACCAAGTGTTTTGTATAGAAGCATTTTGGTATTGTATTGTATGTTGCTTTGGATAAAAGCATTCTAAAAGCACCAAGAAGCTTCTAAACATATATAATATAACATTATGAGCTCCCGCAGTGATATTCTCGATTGATATTTTGCGGATGGTTTATTTGAGTGAGTTTTTCACATTGTGTGGTTTTTGTCTGGGCCTGAACAGGGCCTGGAGCAGATGTGTGAGACAATAGAGGAGTGCTGGGACCACGATGCCGAGGCTCGTCTCTCAGCTGGCTGTGTGGAAGAGCGGATCTCCCAGATCCGCCGGCTCAACAGTGCCACTACCTCGGACTGCCTGGTTTCTATGGTGACTTCGGTCACCAATGTGGACTTGCCACCCAAAGAGTCCAGTATCTGAGTCCCACCCTCATTTTCCCTGTATGAAACAAAATTGAAAACATCAACAAATGGAAGACATACCATAAAACATTGTAAAGCAAGCAAGTGAAATGAAACATCCATCTTTCCCGACTCAGTGGATCTCAGACAACAACATGAATGCAGCTGCTATTTTATCCGACATTTTTTAATTATTATTTTTTTTTCTTTCTGATCGGATCAATATTACCAGCACACGTCTCTACTGTATTTTTATGAAGAGAGGAAAAAAAAGAATAAAAAAATAAACAGCAAATGGACATCTCAACGTGCATTCAGGTGCCGACTTATGAATGCTGACAAGGTGCAGGTACCTCAACCTCTTCACTTCAGTTCATTTTTCTCTTTTTTTCTAGGTTTTATCTATTCCTATTTTTCTGTCTTCTGGACATGATTGCCTGTGACAACCAACAAACCAAGCAACCATCTACCATGTTGGACAATCCAATAATGCTGCAAAACCTTGGAGGAACATTTGAGACTGTTACACAACTTTCCTCAAGGGATTTTTAGTTTTTTTGTTTGTTTCCGAACAGTTATTTTTTCCCTGACAGCATGTGCTATACAAAACTACGGTAAACGTGTCTTTTTACGGAACTAACGGGTGTCTCTAGAACACAGAAAAAGTTGGAAGACAGACTAATTTCTTTTTTATTGTTTTTGTTTTGTGGTGTGAAGACTAGCGTGGGATTAGTGAGGGGATTTGGATGAACGCCATTTCTTTTTCATAATATGTAAAAGGAATGTTTTCCAAACTAGCTGAAGCAAGGGGATGGCTTGCATCTAGAGTTTAGTTAGTGCAGTGTCAGTGACGACAGCATCTTATTTGGTACGGAACTACTTCTCAGGTAACCAGTCACAAGGGGATGGGGGGTTACGTCTTTTAATGTCTTTCCGTGTAGCGAAAAGAAGGCAGACCCATCAGGCATGAGGAGTTAGGCAGGAAGGGGTCTATTTGACTACTTCCGTGGCTTACTTGGCCCCATGGGTTGACGAGCCAGACTAGAAGTTGGAGGCAAGCAGTAAATTTAAACACTAAAACAGCTAAAACAATATGTGCAAGACCATGGTGAAGATGTAAGGCTGTGAGTGAATGAAAACATGAATGAATGAATGTATGTGCGAAAGATTCTGAACAAGGAGTGGGAAGAAGACCACAAAACAAGTGTTGGCCTAGATGGCCATCAGTAGATAATTGTGTTATGTTGGCTTTTACTTATTTTATTTTTGTTATTTTTGTCCGCTTTTTTCTTTGTCTTTAATCCAGAATACATTTTGGATGGGGGGAGTTAAGGACCTAGATTCTGACAGAGGCTAGCCTCATTCTCATAAAAGCCTGTATCTTCAACTAGTGTTGGACATGAAGATGGATTCCAGTACGTGCATCTTGCCGGGTCCCTTCGTATTTTACCTCTTTCTCACAGGGACCAAAATTTGAGTTATTGACCTCAGTGGTCCTGAATTGTAGAGACATTTCCACAGGGCAATGGACAAGACAGAAAACAAGAGTTCAGACTTCACTTCATGTCTGAATGGCCACATTCTATTTGAATAGAGGGGAAGAAAAAAGAAAAAAGAAAACAAGGATCATTATTGTTCTTTGTCTTAAACGTGGCGTGTGAGAAACCACATTTCTGTATGCCATAATGTAACAGTGAATGTCCACAATGCTGCTGTTTCAACTCAAAGATGAATATATTTCTCTATATATTCCTTTTTTCTGTGCATTACACATACAACTCTCGGTAGAAACTGCATACAATGCATCTATTCGTCAACAGAAATGTCAAGGCTTCCGAGGTGAACCAGAATAACATAAAACAATAAAGTCTAGAGCGAAAAATGTAAAAAAAAAAAAAAAAAAAAACACAGATAATTGTTCATGAACCACAGACCACCTCAAACCAGAAATACCTCAGATTTTTCTATGTGTATGACTTCTGTTATATATATTTTGTTAGTTGTGTTGACTTGTAGTAAGTATATTTTAATGTAAGTTGGCTTTTATGATTAGGGAGTTTTGGAAAATTAAAAAAATCCAAAATCTTTGAAGAAGTGCTACAAAGTTATGTTGCATAATGTGAGAGAAATCATGTAAATAGCTGTATACAACTGTAGAATTCTGCCTGTTCATGACACCTGGGCATTATTCATTATTTGTGCTGGCTGTTTCCTCTAATGTTCTTTTCCTGTCTGTTACTGCAAGGGACATTGAACCTTTACCGATTTAATTGAAAGCAACTGTAACAAAAACAAACATTTCCTCAGATTCGCCTACCCCTTTCTCTCTTAACTGTAGCATACTATATTTTATTTGCACATCCCCTAAATGCTGTTCCTTTATTGGCATGTGTGTACTCTAATGATATGATATTCTTTAAAAGCATACTTATGAATTAGCATTGAGAAAGAGGGACTATCCAAACTGTCCCTCTTTCATTGCTCAACACAAAGTGACCTCACCAAAATTATCATTGTTATTATTATTTTTTGAGAAATCCCAGCTCTTGTCTTTAAAATAGATGTATTTTTACACAAAAAAAAAATAGACTGATCTGTGATTTTTGACGGAGCTGGTTGTCCCAAAAGGGAGGAGATTGAAAGGTTTGGTGTCCCACCCCTGCTGTGTCCTTGGTGCATACGCTACATTAGGCTGTGCAGTGGCTGCTTTAGACCCCCACAAATACACACCCCAAATGAAGAGCTTTAATTTATACTCTACAGTGCCATATATTAGCTCTGGGTTCTGCACTTCCATCTCAAGCTTAGACCGCTCAAAGAGTTAGGAGCATTTGCTCTGTGACCGTGACAGAATAGAGTCAGAACTCTTCCAGTCTATCTTGGTCATCATGGACTCTTGTTTTGGCTACCCACTTTCCGATGGACGTGGTTTGTTAGCAAGGGAATTATAGCTGTTTTTTAGTTGTATTTGTTCCGAGTATGCTTTAGTAGGTCAAAAATGGTATTTGAAACCCTTCCCCAATGAAGCTTATTGCCAATACTAAAAGAAAAGATACTGCCCCACTACCAAAGTAGTTTAACTTGTTTAGCATTTCGTGATTTCATTGTAAGACACTACAGTATACAGTTAATTGATCTAGTTTCTGAGATCATCAGACTCATTTATTTTGGTCATTGGCATCATTTGCTCTACCAGTGTCCTCAGATTTGTAAGATCTCCTGGCCTGTTTTCTGCTGACTGGTGCTTTGAATAGTTGCCAACTGGAACAGACTACATAGCAAGCAATATCTTCTGCAATAGATTTTTGTTGTTTCTAAATGGAGCATACTCATGGGGAACTGTGAGATCTTTGAGCAATCAACCAAATCCACTGTCCTTTAGGTGCTGTGTTTTGATTACATCCAGATTATTCTGATGTTTGTCGTTCTGATCCTGTCAATCCTCGTTTGTCAATGCTTTGTTTCCATTTAATTACTGACCTCCTTTTGTACAATTGAGATGTAGCCAAATTCCTTGCATTTTCAAGTCTGCAAGAGGATAACCAAAGTCTTCTGTCTGTCTTAAAAAAATAGTCTGATTTCTATGCTCTCCCATTCAAGTTTGGTGAATATTTCAGTCGCATCAGTGCATGACAATAATGTGACACCTCTTTCAAGATGATGCCTGTAAGATTGTAAATCATCAGCTAATGATTCATCAGATAATCATCAGCTATTCTGTATTTAAGTTCCCATCTATGTCCATTTAGAAGCTTCCTGCCTGGAAGCACTAACATGTTCATATCAAGATGGTAAAAATGTTCAGTCGTGATTGGCTGTACTAATCAATTGTGCTGGTCTAAGTCACCCACATTTACTACTAGATATAGTATGGTCAGAAAACATTTGAACTGTGTTATTATGTATTAGCAATACTGTCAGAGGTTTTATGAGGCAATGGAAGAGTCTGGTATTTCTCTGGTGTTTCATCATATTTCCTTGTTATGCCAAAAGGAAGAGTCCTCTGTGTGAACTGAAATGTGCTGAGGTTAGGAATTGGGATATTTTATTTTTTCCGATGTGGCAGTCATTCCAAAAATGATTTTAGCTCAAGTGCTGCAAATGTAGATGTGCAAAGAACCGACCGCCCGTGTGTCAGGGTCCATGTTGACTAAGATGGCCTCTCCGGAAGATTAAATGCAGCAACAGTCCAGACCTCTAGCCAGAGGTGTTCTGATGTTGTGCCTTTGTTTTCCACTTCATATTACCCAAGCAGCCTCTGCAAAAGCCTCTCCCTTTTTTGTATTTTGCTTCCTCTCTTGTTGTTCCTGTCATAGTACCACATAAAAGTAAAAAAAGACAAAAAAAGCACCATATAATATATAAATCTCTAAAAAGTGACCAGCTGTAATTCTGGATGCAGTCTTAGATCCAGGTTTTCAGGAACCAATTACCTCAGACCTCATGTGAAAA